>CM053613.1:2624789-2711334 GCA_028646535.1 Procyon lotor
GGTGTTGGGAAACCTGAATATTCACATGTAAAACAAGAGAGTTGGATCCCTATGTCACACTGCTCACAAAAATCAATTTGACATGGAAATGACAACTTAGATGCAAGTTACATGGTCTTACCTTTTGCCAAAGGGCTAGAAATGCGGGAGAGAGCACGTGAACATTCAGAGGGTCTTTGATGTGTCTGCCACACCTAGAAATAAAGATTTAAATGTAAGACTCAAGTGTAAAACTCTTAGCAGAGAACGGATAAAAAGCTCCTTGGCGTTGGTTTTGGCAAGAATTGTTTGATAGGACCCCAGAAGCATCCACGACACAAGCAAACATAAACAATGGGACTACATCAGACTAAAAAGCTTCTGCCCAGCCAAAGAAACAACCAACAAAATGAAAAGACAATCAACAAATGGGAGAAAATATTTGCAAACCACATACCTGATAAGAGGTTATTCTGTAGCATGTATAAGAAACTCCTACAATTCAAGAGCAAAAATAAAATAATTAAAAACCCACTTAGACGGTGGGCAAAGGACCTGAACAGACGTTTTTCCAAAGACACACAAATGGCCAAGAAGGATGTGGAAAGGTGCTCCACGTCACTCATCATCAGGGAAATGCAAATCAAATCCACAGTGAGAGGTCTCCTCGCACCTGTTTGGACGGCCATTACCAAGTAGACAAGAGATCGTAAGTGTTGGCGGGCATGTGGAGGAAGGGGAACCGTCTTGCACTGTTGGTGGGAATGCACACTGTAAAAAAAAGCAGCATGGAGTTTCCTCAAAAAATTAAAAATAAAACTACCCTATGATCCAGTAATCCCATTTCTGGGTATTTATCCAAAAGAAATGAAAACGGTATCTTGTCATCGATGGCCATTATTATGTTGGGGTACATTCCTTCTATGCCCGATTTATTGAGTTTTAGGGTTTCAGTTGTGTTTTTTTTGAGAGAGAGAGATGGGGGAGGGAGAGGAGCAGAGGGAGAGGGAGAGAGAGAATCTTAAGCAGGTTCCACGTTCAGCATGGAGCCCGATGATGGGCTCAATCTTACAACCCTGAGATCATGACCTGAGCTGAAATCAAGACTTGGACGCCTAACTGACTGAGCCACCCAAGCACGCCGATTGAGAGTTTTTATCATAAAAAATGTTGAGTTTTATCAAATGCTTTTTCTGCATCTATGATCATATGATTTTTATCCTTTGTTCTTTTAATGTGGTCTATCACACCTGGTGTGTATTCTGGCGTGGTTCCCCCAAGCTCACAAAGTCATATAATCATTGCATATATGCATTATTTGGTCATTCGTATTTCCTTTCATGAAGCCATATTTTGTATACCTTCTAGAAGATACCATTTTGTCTCAACGATATCCTGTAGGCATCCCTTCGAGTCAACTGAGCAAGGGCGGTGGGATTGTCCTTTATCCTGCGTAGCCTCCAAAAACAAGTTCAACCCGAGGAATCGTGTCTTTTCTAACCCTGGAAAATTGCCAGCTGATGTTTGCTAATATTTCCTCAGGTACCACTTCTCCACAACCTTCAAAACTCTCCTTAGACCAAGTTACAGCCTGATGGGTCATCTTCCGAGCCTCCTGACAGCTCTCAAATCGCTTTTCTCTTTGTGCAAGGTCCCAGCTGAGTTTCTAGGTACCATCTTCCAATTTATCAATGCTCCCCCTATCTCGAGTCTGCCGTTTATCCTATCGAGGGTTTTTAAAATGTCAAAGAACATAGTTTTCATTTCCAAGATTTCTAATTAGCTCCTTATCTGCCTCCTCTTCTGCTCATTTTGTTTGTAATTCAGTTTCTTTGGGTGGGGAGGAGTATCTTCATTTCTGTCCTTGAGTCTCCCAAGCATACTTATATGGTCTTTCCAGGCCGTTCTACAAAATCAGTTTCATCTCAAATGGATTCTAAATGTTGAGTTGGATAACTCTGTGTTAACATGAGAATTCTGCATGTCCTTTGAAATTTGCTTTGTAAGTGGCATGGTTTTTTCTTTCTCCTGCCTGTGTTCCCTGTTTTGATGGTTTTGTGGTTGTCTCTCCTAGCTCCAACCCTCTCCTAGGATGGTGTTAGTGCCTGCCCTGTCTAGAGGACCCTAGAAGGTCTGGATGATCAGGTTGGTCTCCTTCCGGGACTCCAGCGTGTGCCTTCTGGTCTCTGGCGACAGCTGCTCTGTGAAAGTGGGAGCCCCAAGCAGAGGCTGGCGTCCCTCTCTTGCTTGTTTCGTGAGTGAGTAAGCCCCCTCCAGCCTGGGCATCGGCCTCCCCTCTGCACGGACCTCTGGGGCCACTGCCCTTCTGTCCCATTCCCATCTGCCCTGTTTCCGGCCTTGGGAGATGTTTGCCTTCCTTTTGGGCCCAGCAAGGCCTTTTCAGTGTCTCGTTTTCAATGTCTCAACTCTGGCTGGGGTACTGAGTTTATCCTGTGTCAAACGTACTACGTTGACTTGACGGGATGTTCCAATAAATTTTTAAGGCTACCTAAAACGCCGTAGCATCCAGTGCTCCCCGGGTGTCTCTTGTAAGTAGCACGCAATTGGATTTAGTACTTTTTATTCAATCAAACAATATTTGCTTTTTCATTGGGGGCATTGGGTCCATTAAATTAAATTAAGCATATTTGGATTTAAATCTGCCATCCACTGTGTCTCCTTTGTTCTTTACTTGTTCTTCTCTGTTTTTTGTTTTTGTTTTCCCTCTTCAGTGCATCTGTTAACTTTGATGAGAAGCGGAGGGCTGCCGTGAAGTTACAGTGACAGAGGTTTGTCGGGACTAACTCTGTGAAAGGAATGGGTCCGGTGGGCCGTGATTCGCATCTGGGAAAGTCCCCCGCGCCCAGCCCAGCTAGGCGTTTCAGAGCAAAGATTGCCCCATATTACAAATGTTGAGTCCCTACGCTGCATACCTGAAACCAAATATAACATATCCATCATACCTCAATGAAAAAATTTTTTTAGCATCGCCCAAAAAAAGAGTTTCATGTTAGACTGAAGTGGCTGAGCTCACACACACACACTGAGGGGAGCGGAGCACGCAAAGAAAATAAGCAGCGCCCCCCCGTTGGGAAGATTTCCCTTGCTGTTGTCTTCCAAGGCCATCCATCCCTTGATGGTATTTGCAGTCCCCTGGCTGCAGTGGTTCACGGCTACCACTGGCCTCCATTGCTTTGGGGCCCTCACATCTCCCAGCCATCGTGGAAGCCAGTTCCATCATCGGCCAGTACCTCCCTGGCCGTGCTGAATGGTAGGCTCTCTGGGCCTTCCTGGAACCGCGTGGGCGCCGACATGCCCGTGTCCCCGAGCCTTTCTCGGCCATGTGCATGGGCCACTCCACTTCAGGCCCGTTTCCCAGGATGGGTCTTGCTTTTGCCGGGCTTCTAAGAAAGCTTACACCCTGTGTAGGGGTGTGAAATTTTGGATCCCAGAGGCGTGCCCTCAAGTGAAGAAATGCTCCCTCATCTACCTTTATGTTCTGACTCCCTCACGTGACCCCCGGAACCTAGTCTCATGGATAGTTCCCTGGTCTCTGTTAGCCTCCTGTACCATCGGGCCCAGCGGGGCCCTGAGTGGGTTATGCTGCCCCTCAGCCCGGGCCTGAGCCTTGGAAACCAGGAGAGGAAAGGCGGCCAGCTCCTGCGGGAGGCCCCTGCTGTCCTGGGGAGGAATCCCTCTGTGTTTTCTTTACGTGCGGGGAAGGGTGGGCCACTTCGACAGACTCAGGAAAGTTCGGGGTCAAACTGTCCACAGGCACCCACAAGTGTCCCCATTGATGCATCGGGATCCCAGATTTTCCCGACCAGGGCCCTGATATTGGCCCGAAAAATCTGCCTCCACCGACATTCAACTGTTTCAAGTGCAGCCATTCTGAACTTGGCTTTGGCTGACCCCCCACTGTGTGAGCCGCTAAAAAGGCCTTCTGGCTCTCACTCTTCGCTTGTTAATTGTCCCCACTTTTCGATACCGAGCCGCGGGGTCTCAGTGCAGCTTCTCGGCATCCTCCTGTCTCCACGGCCCTTAGAGTTCCCGCTGCACCGCCCTGCGCATTTCCAGTGCCCGCCATCACTGTGCGAGTGCATCTCCCCCACCAGCCGGCCCTCCCAAGGCCCCGCTGGTCCCTGCTCTGCCCCAGCCAGCCCCGGGGTGAGCCGCCCCCGAACTCCATCTCACCAGCTGCTCTCTGGCCCGTGCCTGCTGCCGACCGTTGGGTTCCCCAGGAAGCAGACGCCGAGGCAGAGGTAGGAAGACAAAGGGCCTGCTGCCCAGGGAAGGCAGAAGGACGAAGCGAGGTTGGAGGGGCTCTCTTTCCGCCCGGAGGGAGCCGGAGCCCTGGGACAAGGACTGTTGTTGAGAGAGGTCCCACCCTGGGCAGAGAGGACTAGGACCTGGTGCCACCACCGAGGCTGAGGCCCAGTCGAGCAGGGCTGAGGAGAGAAAGTGAGGCAGCCTGGGAGGGGGCCGTTGGCTACAGGCTGTCATCCTGTCCTGCTCCTTAAAGATGAACATCAAGTCCTTTCAAAGGGGAGCCCAGGAGTGTGTCTCTATGTCTGCCCTAATCACGTGTGGTTCTATTTTGCTCTCATAACTTAAAAAAAAAAAAAGATTTTATTCATTTATTTGAGAGAGAGAGAGCGTGCGCCAGCAGGGGGAGGGACAGGAGAAGCAGACTCCCTGCTGAGCTGGGAACCTGACTCGGGGCTCGATCCCAGGACCCCGGGATCATGACCTGAGCCAAAGGCAGATGCTTAACCACTGAGCCGCCCAGGTGCCCCAGAATTTCCTAGTTTCAAGGGGCTGAATAGTATTCCATTGAACGTATATGCCATATTTTCTTTATCCATTCACCTGCCAATGGAAATCTTTACTTCCACATATTGGCTACTGTGAATAACGCTGCCACCAACAGGAGAGCTAACTCTCTGAGATCCTGATTTCAATTTTCTTCGCTCTGGCAAACACCCTGAGGTGGGATTGCTGGATGATATGATAGCTCTAGTTTTTCGTTTCTGAGCAACCTCCCTATGGTTTTCCATTTTGCATTCCCGCCAACAGCGTGCGAGGAGGGTCCCAATTTCTCCGCCATCTCTCCAACAGTTGTCCTTTTTTAGTTTTTCTTTTTTAAGAGTCCTCTTGACAGTATGAGGTGGTATCTCATTGTGGTTGTGACTGGCGTTTCCCTGACAATGAGTAACAGTCAACTTTTTTTCATATACCTACTTGTGGGTCATCTTTGGAGAAATGTTTATTCAAGTCCTTTGCCTATTTTCTTAATCAGGTTATTAGCTCTCTTTACTGCTGAGTTGTAGGAGTTCCTCATACATTTCGGAGAGTAACCCCTGGTCAGATATATGGTTTCCGAACATTTCCTCCCATTCATAGATGTCTTTTCATTTTGTTTCTTTTGCTGCACTGAAGCCATTTAGTCTGATGTAATCCCACTTGTAACTGTTGTTCCTGTTGCCTGTACTTTGGGTGTCCTATCCATGAAGTCATTGCCAAAACCAGTGTCATCAAACTTGACCCCTGTGTTTTCTTCTAGGACTTTAACAGTTGCAGGTCTTACATTTAAATCTTCAATCTATTTCAAGTTTATTTTTGTGTATAATGTAAGGTAAGGGTTCAATTTCATTCTTGTGGGTGGATATTCCCTTGTCCCAAAACTATATTAATCCAAGTGTATTTTTTTTTTAAGATTTTATTTATTTATTTGACAGAGGGAGAGAGATCACAAGTAGGCAGAAGCAGTCAGAGAGAGAGGGGGAAGCAGATTCCCCGCTGAGCAGAGAGCCCTGAGATCATGACCTGAGCCAAAGGCAGAGGCTTTAACCCGCTGAGCCACCCAGGTGCCCTTCAGCTGCTGTTTTCGACTTGGCTTTTCAGCATCTCTCCTTGTATAGCTTAGGAATCATCAAAGGCCTTGAGAGGTAGTAATGAACGTCAGGCTCACTTATGTTTCTTTTCTCCAAGATACTGTGCCTTCAGTCTTGGCCTCCTTCATAGCTCTTCGCTCCGATTTTTGTCTTCCCAGCCCTCTAAGTGCCGAAAGCTCTGAGCCTCTGCTTTCTGCTGCGCCTCACGCTACTTAATCAGCAAACTCGGCAAGGTGCAAAGTGGCGTGGCATGTCAGGTTTCCTTGGATAGGTTTCCTTTTTCTCTAGGACCCTGGCCCTTTGAACACATGCAGCCTATCTGCTCTTCACTCACTGCCTTCAAACAGCGAGATTTTAGAGGTTTTGTTGTCTGCAGGATGTTTTTAAACTGATAAAAATCACTCCCATAGCTGAAAACAGAAGTCCCTTTCCTTTTATTTCTAATCATTGTTTAGCTGCTCTATTTGTGGTTTGATGCACCACTCCTCAACCCTACCCAGCGGTTTTAACTTTAAATCCCACTTTCCTTGATATTCTTTTGTTTGCATTTCCCTCTAGTTTTTATTTTCAGCTTTTGTCACTTTTATGACTTTCACATAAACAACATATTGCAGGTTTTACTTTCAACCCGAGTCTGACCATCTGCCTTGTAAAAAGAGAATCTAGATTTGATGTGACAACTTATATACTTTTCTTACTTTTGTTTGGGAGGAGGATTAGGGGAACCGATCCCTCTCTACCCGGAAGTTTAGAAACAGGTGAGAATTGTAACATGGAAGACTAATGAAGAACACCCGGTTAGAAAGTTCAGCTTGAGGGTCGCCTGGGTGGCTCAGTCGTTAAGCGTCTGCCTTCGGCTCAGGTCACGGTCTCAGGGTCCTGGGATCAAGCCCCGCATCGGGCTCCCTGCTCAGCAGGAAGCGTGCTTCTCCCTCTGCTGCTCCCCCTGCTTGTGCTCTCTCAAATAAATGAACAAAATCTTTATTAAGAAAAAACAAGTCCATCTTGAGATGTGTGGCCAAATGGGCTTGTCAGTCCTTCACTCCTGATGTAGAATCACTTAGCTAACTGCTTGCAGAGCTGGACAACCACAGGTCCGGCCCAGGGGGACAGCTTATACTTCGACAATGACTAGAACGTACTCCTCCGTGGGCCAGCAACTGTGAGGAAAAGCACCCAAGGAACTGAACCAAAAATGCAGCTCCCTTCCAAATTAAATAATCCCTTCTCCCCTCTCCTGCGAGAGAGGCCAGGAGCGTCAGCGTGGCCGTAAGACCCCACAGAGAAACAGTAATTATCCCTAATATCACTGACCCGTTGGTCCTTTGAACCCTTCTTCGGTCGACCGTGGGGGTGGCTGTCCCCCAAGGGAGGGGAAGCAGAGATGGGGCACCCCTGGCCCTTCACGCCCCGCCTTCCCCGCAAACTGCTGCTCCCTCTCGTTTCTTCCTGTGCCTACGGGTTGGTGGTGCAGTTTTGGCGAAGGTTATAAATCCTGCCTGTCCCCTCTGACCTTCTAAAGGAGCCCTCTGGAGAGAAGACACGGCGAACACGTGGATCCAAAACATTCTTTTTATTAATGAGCCTGTTTTGAAGGGCAGGGTTTGGGTGTTTGCTAACACTTGACCCTGGGGTTAAACACATTTAGCCGCCTGGCACCAGGCAGCCCTGAGCAACAGCAAAGCTCTCCGTCCGCAAGGACAGAAAGACGAATGCATGGAAAGGGGCGATCCAGAATGTACCACGGGCATACAAATCCAGGCTGGTTTCCACAAAACACTAATAACGCAAGCATGCTCTCGGATCCTCTTCCCAAACCCCCCAAGAGCTGGGCCTTGGCTCCCTGGCCGTCACACGGACCACGTGTCCTCCCTGACAACATTCAGTGTTTGCTTTACCTTTGGCTCCTTTTCCTTATCTTAGAGAAAGTTTAAGGCACAAATTACATGTAATAAAGTGCACAGGTTTTAGGTGTTTTGACAAACGTCTACACGCACGTAACCCCCGTGACACAAAGGGCTGATTTCCATCACCCACCAAGTTCCCTCGGGTCCCTTTATGACCAATGACTTCCTTCCCCTTCAGGAGCAAACCGCACCCTGATTTCTCGCATTGTCCATCAGTCAGACCAGTTCTAGACCTTCATAAAGAGTAAGTACTCTTGCTTAGATGGCTCGCTCCTTTCCCTCGACATTTTCAAGATTGGTAACAGTACGTTGCATTTATCATGGTTCATTCCTCTTTGTGGCTCCGTGATATTCTGTTGTATTAATGGGCGGTAACCTGCTTATCCATTTTCCTGCTACATTTTAAAAATCTTTTGTCATTATGAATAAAGCAACAATAAACATGCTTGCATATCTTCCGTGGACCCAGATTTCTCCTGGGTGAATATCTAGTAGAATTGCATTGTCCTAAGACATCAGTATCCCCAGTTAAAAAATTGGAAACTCGCCCAATGGATTTCCACACTGGGTGCTTTGTTGTAGGCAGTGATGAGTCCTAGTGGCTCTACATTCTCATCATACTTGGTATTGTCAGGTTTTTTGGTGTTTTTTTGTTTTTTAATCTTGGCCATTCTCTCAGATGGGACATGGTATCTTTTTGTGGTTTTAATTTGCATTCCTGGATGACCAGTGACCCTGAATGACTTTCCATGTTCTTCTTGGCCACTCGTGTACCGTCTCTTGCCCATCTGTGACACTGGGTTTTCCATCTTGTTTCTGAGTTGCGTTTCTCTCTCTCCAGGGTAGGAGTCCTTTGTCAGGGCGCACGGAATTATTCTCTTTGGGGTGGCCCGGGACCGAGCTGTCCACTCTGAAGAGCAGAAAAACGTCGCTGTGGTAAAAGCCCACTGTATTTCCTTCTGTGACTTGTGCTTTGTGTCCCAAGAGAACTTTGCCCGTTCCAAAGTAGTTTGGCTAATTGTTTTTAGAAGCCGAAGTGCTTATGTTTAGATCTGTAACCTATTTCGGATTAGTTCTTGCATAAGGCGGAAAGGAGTCCACGTTCACTCCTTCCCGTTCACTTCCAAATACCCAGTCGTTAGTTCTGGGCTGAACAGACTTTCCTCAGGCCGCTGCCGTGGCAAAGCTGCTGAGAGCCAGCGGACCGTGCATTTGTGGTTTTATTTGTAGACTCTGTTCCATCTCCTTGACCTATTTCAGGGGCTGGCAGCTTCCTCTACAAAGAGCCAAGAGTCAGTACCCCGGGGTTTGCAGGCCCCATGGTCTCTGTTCCCACTCGACTCGGCCAGCGGATTGTAGGAACAGCCGGTCGGGGGGGAGGCCCAGCAGTCGCCCAAAGGTCCCTGGTCCTGCTGGCAGACTCATCAGAGTCAATCCTCCCACGCATGCCTCTTCGTCAACTGTTTCTACCGTTCGACTGGCTACCGAACGTTCCGTGCAGCCAGCCGGCTTCACCTGCTGCACTCTTCTGACTTCCAGAAACTCTAAGAAAAAGAATCCCGGGAGGCCTGGACCAGGAGTGTGCTGCAGTAATAGCTACCATCCAGCGCACATGCACAGTCAGGCTTCCTCCCATGTTTAAACGCATCACACTTCATCTTTACAACTGTCACCTGCTAGGTCGGCGTCCTTGGAAGAAACCAGTTCGCCTCTGTGCCCCCCTCGTGCGCATATAAAACCACAGCCGCTGTCTGGCTCAGGACGTGGCCGTGAAGTGAGTGCGCATAGAGCACCGAGAACAGAGCCCGGCAGAGAGGAAGAGCTCCATTTTCTGGGAACGGGTAGAGGATCCTACAGGAGAATCCAAACCGAAGCACAACCAGGGGCCTCGCCTAAGGCAGCACGTGGCCCTGCCGGGCGTGCTGGTCCCCGCTTTCGCCGCATGGGGAACACACTGGGGGGAGAGGTCGCCGCCAAGGCAGCACTGTGTCGCCTGTTTGGGGCAGCCCGCATCTGCTGGATGCTGCAAATGAAGGACTGAACAGGGAAGAACACGGACGGGAGAAGGATCCAGAGGGAAAGCGCATCAAGGGAGAGAACGACCTCGGGGTGTGCAATGAATCAGGCATGCCACGCGCCGACCCTGCCCCTGTAGCGTGAAAGCCGCCATCCACGGCGCAGGCACACGTGGACAGGGCTGCTCATGAACAGGGGGGGCGGCCCGAGCGGGCACGTGGGACTGAGCGGACCTCGGAGCCATCTGACAGGAGAGAAGGAGCTTGAGTTTTCAGAAGGCAGCGGTTTTAGGTAAAACAGCAGGCTCGAAGCCAGGATGGGAAAGATTAGCCTGTGACGTTATGGAGCCGAGAAGTGAGCTCTACCATTTATAAAGCACTTACCACAGGCCAGAACTTGTTCCTACCAAGCCCCCTCCGGCAGGAAAAGAAGCTGAGACAGAGAGAAGTCAGCCCTGACGAGAGGGCGAGGTGGGATGTGAACACGAGCCCCGGCCCCGGAGCCCTGCCCTCCGTCAGCCAGAGCCCGCTGTGCAGGGGCAGGTCCCCGGAGCAGCACAGGCGGCCCTGGTGACAGGTGGGCTCCGGGGAGCAGGAACCACACTTGTTTGAGTGAACAGGAGGAAAGGAGCGCAAAAACCAAGCCGCTGTTTGTAGCACCACATGTGAAACATCGTTCTGGAACACCTGAGAAATTGCACCACCGAAGAGTTACTGGTGGGGCCGGAGGCCAAGAAATGCACGTAGAGAAGTGCAGCCCATGGAGCAGGAACGCCATCGGGAGACACGAGCTAGTGGCAGCTGTCGGTCAGAAGCAGACTCACGGGGCACCTGGGTGTCAGACTCGGACCGTTCCAGGTGCTAGGATGACCGCTGTGGGCAGGTCAAGGCCCTGCCCCTAGGGAGTGCACCCCCTGAACTCAGGATCTGGTAGACGGCCCGAGAGCTCACGTCAGGAAGCCCTGAGCCCAAAGGATCAATGTGCTGTAGCAGCACAAGCTGCGGAGAAGAGCCCAGATGTCTGTCGACGGATGAAGACGTGGCGTGTGTGCACAATGGAATACTACGCAGTCGTCAAAAAGAATGAGATCTGGCCATTTGCAGTGACGTGGATGGAACTAGAGGGTATTATGCTAAGTGAAGTAAGTCAGAGAAAGACAAACGATCATACGATCTCGCTCCTATGTGGAATTTAAGAAACAAAACAGGAGCATAGGGGAAGAGAGGGAAAAGTAAAGTAAGACGAAATCAGAGACACACACAAGAAGAGACGCAACTCTAGGAAACAAACTAAGGGCTGCTGGAGGGGAGGGGGGTGGGGGCCTGGGGTGATGGGCCTGAAGGAGGACACGTGAGGTCATGAGCACCGGATGCTGTGTGCCACTGATGGATCACTGAACTCTACTTCTGAAACTAGTAATACACAGTAGCTTAATTAATTTGAGTTTAAATAAAAAATTTAACAGTGAAAAAAATAAATCAGTGGTGCCCCATGTACCTTGTCTGGTCATTGAAGTCCAAGCAAGGCACAAGAGAAGATTTCTAGAAACAAAGAATCAGGCTTTATTTTTGTTGTAGTTATTTTAATACAGGTACTGTATTGTAGACACGGGTTAGTCTCGCAACTCAGTACGGCCGACACACAGAAAGCAAAGCCGAGACTAAATGAGAGTGTACTTGCTCCTTCTTGGGCTGGCACCAGCCACGGACTTTCGGCTTTGCACCCTCGTTTCCTTTCCCTGCCACAGAAGATGAGCTCAACAAAACACTACTCCAAAGGAAAACCCCAAGAGCCCGGGCGTCAGCAGTGGGTGGGATGACGCGAGGCACTGCATTACCTTGCCGGGACGGGGAAGCCAACCAAATCCGAACAGCGCGGAGGCAGAGGGCGCCATCCCTGGAGCCAAGCCCCGGCGAGTCAGCGGTCCCCGAGCTCCCGTGTCACGGAGTCGGCATCCTTGAGACTGGCGAAGGGAGCCCTGTCCCCTGGTGGCGCTAGGTTCCAGAGGAGAGTGCACGAGGACAGTCTCTTCTGGGAGGAGCTCCCAACACAAAGGGTTCCTGAGGAGGCGGGCAAAGGCCAAGTGAGCGCCCCTGCTGTCGGTCCCAGGGCGCACCGCCGACTCCGCTGTCCTTGAGGGCTGGGTCAGCCTCGGGAGGCCTCACACAGAATTTCTACACCATTTACAATGGAAAAGTAAATAAGAAATAAGGCATTAAACATTTGATTTTTTTTTTATTTCCATATGCAATGTAATGTTTAGGCACGCTGCTTGGGATGCTAGTTCTAAAAAAATCGTTGGCCATTATTCAGAATATCCTTTTGGTTTTAAATACTGGTCAGGACAAACAGATGATGTAAAAATACGTGAATAGTCTTCTATTACAGAAATGAAAACCCGATCTGCATCTAAAAGTGCAAGAGGTGAAGAAATTTAACCCTTTCCCCAGACGATATGGCAATATACGCTATATTGCTTCAGCTGTTTGGGGAGGCTGTCATGTATCTTTATGCTGACATAGAAAATTATAAATTACATTGAATTAGTATCCATAATCACTATATATGTACACAAACCAGTTCTACAAAATACACTGGTTAGGATTAGCGTGTGGAGACCTCACAGGGTACAGAGCAATTCCCATGCGTGGGCGCCAGGTTCTGGTTTCTAGGTGGAGACGCGGGCCTGCAAATGAGGGCGCTCTGCTCCAGCCGCAGCCCGAGCTTCAGCTGGCCGGCCTGGCGCGGTTTGGGTTTGTGAGATATGCAAATTGCTCAGAAATGTTCATTGGTGACGCTTGTTAACAAGGTAAATTTTGGTGAATGGGTTAAAAGGCAGAGGAACTACTGAAACAAAACAAAAAACAAAAAACAAAAACGAAAAACAAAATAACTCAAACCACAAGCCATGTACACTCCAAATAGTCTAGTGTTTCACCTGTAGGAATAACCATTTCAAGCAAACAAGACCTTTAACAGAACATATGGCTTTACAATAACATCAATTTACCAACTAAGTTGTAGCAATAAATACTTAATCTCTACCAATAGACTTACATTTTTTGATCCGTTTAAAACAATACAGAAAACAGTTACCAATCAAAAACTGGTTATAAAAAGAACACCAAATATTTCTTATTCAAAATCACGTTTGTAAGTTGGAACAACCAAAATAACACTCAAGAGGGCTTTCCAACCCTACGACTCCTTGCCAGCCTGGAAGAGAAATGAATTCAGAATTTTGTACAAGGTGAAAAATGTATGAAAACTGCCTAATACTTTGGTCACACTAATAATTGTCAAATAGTTATGTTTCAAATACAATAGATCTGTGTATTCACTTTTATAAAACTATTCTTACAGCCATTTTAACTATAGTATTACTACTATTATTACATGGGTGGCACGATCTTATTTCACAGGCTACCCATTATTTAGAACAATACAATATAAACATACGCAAAAATTCTTGGTATTTGTCAATGTGCAATATTTTTACACTTCTGGATTTCTCTGTACAATGTCCTAGAATCTAGAATATAAAGGTTGCTGGTCCTGATCCCTCGCAGAGTGAGTGCAGCAGCGTCGGCCCGGCGGGCTCCGGGGGAAGTGTCCAGGGGCCCCGAGCGGTGGCGGCCTGCGGTCCTCAGTCAGCAGCAAGCAGGGGTCACTCATCATACAGGGCCGTTGACGGAGGTGTCACCTGGCACACTCGGCTGGTCAGTCCTGCGGAGGAAGAGACACACATCTGAGCGCTCAGAGGAGAAACGATCGTGGCTGAGCTCCCTGAGGGCGGGAACGTTCATTGTAATATTGTTTCTGCAAAGTCAAGCCCAAAGCCTGGCGCCAGGAGCTACCTCCCGGAACGCCTCACAGACGCATGGGTCGGCAACTCCAGGAGGTCTAGAGGTTTCTGAGCTTCGCCTGGCCGGGGCTACAGGCATTTAGCAAGGGCCGCAGCAGAGCAGCGCTCCAGGAAACCGCCCCCCTCAGCTTCTCAGAAGCTCGGTGGGGACTAGGTCAGAGGGTTTTAGGTCCCAGCTCCCAGACCTGTCATGAGCCACGTGTTCAATCCCTCCTTCAAACAGCTTTTTATTTGTTCCATATATTGGAATTCACATAAAATTTCACTCAAAAGAGCAAGATTCTTCTACTGGATATAAAAAAAAAAAGTCTCATGAACAGGACCGGTTCTCGAAACCAGGTGTGCCCTTTAAGGAATGCGCTCCCGCCGGGCAAGTGTTGGGGCCGAAGCTGGGAGCACAGAGGAGGGAATGCTGGGGTGCCCCTGGGGGGCTCAGTCGGTTAAGCCTTCGACTTTTTTTTTCCTTAAGATTTCATTTATTATAAAGAGAGAGAGAGCGCGCGCACATGAGAGGGGAGAAGGGCAGAGTGAGAAGCAGACTCCACATGGAGCTGGGAGCCCGATGCGGGGCTTGATCCCAGGACGCTGGGATCATGACCTGAGCTGAAGGCGGCCGCTTAACCCACTGAGCCCCCCAGGCTCAGCCTGAGCCTTTGACTCTTGACTTTGGTTCAGGTCACGGTCTCAGGGTGGTGAGGTCGAGCCCCACGTCAGGAGGCAGCTTAAGACTCCCCCCACCCTACCCCCCGGCAGTATGATGGCACATACACAAATTCGACCTTCCTGCCTAAACACGAAGACAGTGCTGGCGGCCTTCCCAGAGTTTACAAGGCAGCTTGGGGAAGGGCTTGGAGAGCCACACTGGGAAGCCCACCGGTGCTTCTGGCCCAGCTTGCAGCGCACAAGCCCAAGGCTTCAGACACCTGCCAGGGAGCGGACTCCACGAGCAACGCGCTCTGCTTCCCGATCACGGTGTCTGAGAGCCGGGGCCCCAGGGCTCGGCCAGCACCCACGCCGGGCACGGGCCCCACCGCCAAGGCCCCCAAGCTGCCAGGTCTCCAGTGCGCCTCCTCCCCTCTCCCGGCCCAGCTCCGCCCCCTGGGAAAGGGGGACACCAGCCCCACTGGAGGTAGGAGAGTACGTGCCGGGTGCCGAGTGCCTGGCTCACCGGCCAGCACAGGCATCGCACGTGCCTGATCCACGTAGTTCAACAATAAATTCCGTGGCCGTGCGAGCCATTCAGGGCGGCAGGGCGCATCTGTCCACCCAAGGGCTCACGACAACCCGGCCGTGACGGGAGCCATGCGGGGAAGAGCGCGTCTGGAAAGTCCCGATTGCTCGCTCTTTACCTCCCGAACATCGCTCCTAGGACCCAGAGGGGACACACCGGACCACTTACCTTCTCCCTGCCACCGCGGCAGCTCAATGCCACCTTCCGAGTGGCCCTCCCCCACCGCCCACCTACGTGGGACTCCTGAGCCCCCACGTGGCTCTCCGGACTCTTCAGCGGCACCGCCTGCTACGCGCCCTCTAGCGTCTGTTACGCAACTGCTCCCCCCAGGCCTCGGCCACTGGCCACCACACTCCCGGGCGCTGGGCAGAGGAAGGACAGCTGATGGACGCGTGGACACAAGTGATGCCCTCGTCTTGTCCACTGGCCGCCCCTAGGGTCCCCCCACCCCGGGCCGGTGGACGGAGAGGCAGGGCTCTTCACACCAAGCGTCTCGGGCGGGTAAGAAGAGCAAGCAGGCTCCCCTAAAATGAGAAATTCTGCCCTCCAGAGAGCCAAGGAAACAATCCCAGAGCCTCCTGTGTCACCTGTGTCCCAGAAACCAAGAGACTCCTGAAGCAACTCCGACTTGGAATAGACCTGAACTGTCCTGCCTCCTAAGCAGCTCTCAATATAAAGGAAATGTGTAGGCAGAAATTAGGGAGATGACATAACTGGGAATAAGATCCTACAAAATACTTTTGAAAAAACATCCACTGAAAACCGCAGGCAAAAACGGGGACATTCCCAACACACTTGGAAGCATCCCCCAGGGCTGCAGCACTCAACGCTGGTGTGTCCCCAGGCTGCCTCCTCCCAAACCTTCACTAGAGCCAAGGTGCTCAAATAGTTCTTATCATTAATTTGTTTTATATGCCAAGAAGGTTTTGTTTTGTTTTGTTTTGAAATCAGAAGAGGCAAACCCCTTATTCTGGCTGTAATTCCCACAGGAGAAACAAAAGCAGGGTTTGTGCCACTGAAGGTTTGCAGACCAGCGGGCAGAGAGCGCCCTCTGCTGGTTCCCATTGGGTACGTCACCCTCTAAATGACAGATCGGGGGATGGGGGTCTGGCGAGGGGGAAAGTACAACTTCTCTGAAATGGCTTTAAAGGTTACTTTATTCCTTATGGAAGGAATGTACAAACTTATATATATATATATATATCTATATATAACAAAAACGTTAACTCTGGGAAGTGCTGAGCAAAGTTCCTTGTGGTCCAAGGGCAAATCCGCATCTTCTGGCGCGAGCTCTGGGCGATCGGAGGCCGCCCTTGCTCTACCTGCGCGGCCGTGCGTACGGGCCGGGGCGCCGGCCCTCGGCGGCTGAGGCTTTGGCTCGGCCTATCCCTTCAGCCCACTGGCTCAGTCTAAGCAATAGGTGACTAGAAAGAAAACATCACATTCCAAATCACTTGGCTCTGGATTTCCACACTTAATCAAGACAAATATTTTGCACACACAAAACCATACAGGGAATCATCTGAGAGTTAAGATTATTTGGCTACATCTATAAAAGGGTCGCCAGGAAGGATCTGCCCACGTGTCATACACGCATGATTATGGGAAAAGGGGAACCAGGTGTTGCTTGTGGCTGGCGGCTGATGACCTCGTGAGCCCCGTGAGAACTTGGCTGCCACAGTCTAGGGACCCCAATCCCAGGGAGCTCACTATCAGCCCCAACTTGGCACCATCTCCCCGAGACAAAATGTGTGGGGGGGGGAGGTATGCCAGCATCGGAGACCCTCCCCTTCCATTCTGAGGAATTTCTTAAAGAGCCACTAATGTTACCGGATCTCCAAAAACCAGTCAGTTTTTGGCTTTAGGGTAAGAAGGTAAACTGTTCTGAGTTCTTGGCTCAGGCACCCTGCCTAGACGTGGCCGGTGCCGAGGAAGTGCCTGAGTGCCCGAGCACACCAGTGAGGACCCCTCCCATCTCCCCTGCTCTCCCCAACCCCCATGCTCCCTTCCCTCCCGGCTCCCGGGAGACAACAGCCACAGCCGGAGTAGGGCCTGGGCAGACCCGGGGAGTTACCTCTGCTCTGGGCTACTGCTGGGGGGCCGGGGGCCCGCGGACTTCGCCTCTGCTGTCTCAGGGCTCTCCTCGACATCTTTACAAGCAGCATCTTGAGAGGTAGACAGTTTTCCTTCCTCACTGCAGTAAACAGAGGACAGGCAGCGTTAGACATCCCTGGGGGCGGCACCGGGGGAGGATGAAGGCACATGCAAATGGCCCTGAAGTCATGGCGGCCATGGAGTAAAGCCCTGGGGCCGAGCATGCTCAGGGGAGGGGCCACAGGGACCACAGACAGTGACTGGGAGATCACGAAAGGAAAGGATCACACGCGAGAGGGAACCAAAGGAGGGACAATGTAATGCAGCTGGCGTCTGATAAAGAATGGCCCCCATCACTGTACATACCGATAGGATTTCAACACTCTGAAGCCAAGTGTGCAAAACAGAAAAAGAAATGTACAAGAGTTTCAGAATACTCCTATAAATGAGGAATGTGGGGGGCTACTATGTCCACGACTGCACATAAGCAGAACTGCAGACTCGGTGGAGGTGTCAAATGAACCTGTTTGAAGGAACGAGTCTTTAGTTAAGGCATTCTGCTCTCAGGGCCCAGCCCAGCATTCACCAGCCGCAGGCGTCTCCGCCCCGTGCTGCTCCCGTCGTGGGGGCGGGGCACCGGGGCCGGAGCTCCTCCCCTAACTGCCCTCTGACTGCTCTGGGAAGTACAGACACCGTGGAGGAGGAGAGCCGGCAATGGTGGCCAGAACAGGTGAGAGCCGGAGCAGAGTTGGGCGAGCAAGGCACGGGAAGGGTTATGCCCCCCTTGGATGGCTCCTGGCAGAGAAAGACAAGTAGCAAACGTTTCTGACTGTGGGCTGTAAGAGCAGACCTGTCTGGCCTTCCCATTCTGACACAATCGAGGCAGCGCTAGAATCGGCTAAAGGGCAGCTGGACGTTCCCTCTGGGAAGGGCCGCCGTTCGGAGAGCGGAGCCCTGTCCTGGATTTGCTTACAAAAAATCTAACTTCACGATGACTTCTTGGGTGGCTTTCAGGTGGGTCTAGGCAATTTATAAGGAGGAAAAATTACCTGTTGACAACCCAAGTCACCCGGTTCCTCAGACATCTCCACCCCCATCCCCCACTCCCTCCCATCGAAAGCAACCATCCGGATGAGCTTCCATTCTTAGAAAATGTGTAGTCATGACACGTGCGTATTCTGAGGCATAGAAACGGCTCTGAATTGCACACCTCGAGTATTTATCTCTGTAACTCAGACCCATGTTGCTGGTGTTGATGGCACGCGCCCCAAGGCATGAGCCTCCCAACTCCACCTGCGCCTTCCGATGACCCTCTACACAGCGCTGCCACCCCTGCCACTGTGGCCTCCACGTGACTACTCTTCTTTAAATTAAAAAGAAAAAAAATTTATTTATTTGACACACAGAGAGAGCGAGCGAGCGAGCACAAGCAAGGGGAGCAGCAGGCAGAGGGAGAGGGAGAGGCAGGCTCCCCGCAGAGCAAGGAGCCTGACATGGGCCCTGATCCCAGGACCCTGGGATCATGACCTGAGCCAAAGGCAGCCTCCTAACGACTGAGCCACCCAGGCGTCCGTGACTATTCTCCTTCTGGGACTGCTTTGGTTGGCACTTTCAAGTTTTCTCTCTAAATATGTGGGTTTAATTATTTAGGAGTTATCTTAAGTTTGATGTCCTTTATCACTGGTAGTTTGCCTTTCATTATACATCCTAGTTGCTTATTACTGATGCAGAGAAAAGCTACTGAAGTTTAAAATGGATCTGTCACCCAGTGGCTTTGCTGAACTCTAATTAGTTAACAAAAGTTTGCTCCTGACTTGGTGGTGATCATTATTATCCCTTCCTCTCTGATCTTTACCTGTAGTATTTCTCTTTCCTCGGACACTGTCCGGGACTATCTATTCAGTGACAACGGACAGTCTTCTTACCTGAAAGTGACGGCATCTGCAACTTCCTCATTAAGTGTTAAGTTCTGCTTTAGTATTTTTGTATTTAACTTTTGCCAAGTTAAGGAAATTCATTTCTGTTCCTGTTTTGCTCAGCATTGTGTGTGTGTGTTTAAGATTTTAATTTGAGAGAGATTATGACCTGAGCCGAAACCAAGAGTTGGACGATTAACTCACTGAGCCACCCAGGTGCCTGTTTTGCTCAGTTTTAATCATATATGCGTATGGAACATTATCAAAAGTGTCTTCGAAAAGCTCAGATGCTTTCTCCTCAGTCTGTTAATGTCGTAAATGACACTTTTTCTGATGGTCCAGGGAAAACCTTACCTTGTTATGAGTTATTTTTAGCATGCTATTGCACTCGGTTAGCAAATATTTTCTATAGGATTTCTGCATTTAGTTTGCTTGTAAGTGATCCTTATCTGGGTTTGGAATTAAGATTTCACGGCCTCACAAAAAGATCCAGCAGGTTTTGCACTTTTTCTACTTTCTGCAACAACTGAGAGAGGACTGAGCAGACGAACAGCTCAGACTCATAACTGCAACCAGCACACCCTGTTTACTTAGAACGCTGGCCCGCTCTGGAGCTGGTCTGCCCCTTTCTGCCACATATGATGGCTTGTGTCCTTTGTCCATTTAAAACTCATTATTAGCTTTTTTTTTCTTGGTATTAGGTTTTTCCTATATCCTGCTCCTGAATTTTCCTTTGCAGGTAATGGTGGGTCTTTCCATTTTTTTCATTTAGAAGACCAGACCTTAAAGAAAATTCATCAACCTTTTCCTTTATGGTTTGGCTTTTCTATGGTTAAAAAACTCTCTAACCCCCAAATTATAAAGATATGCTCTCATGTTTTCTTCTCAAAGTTGTAGTTTTGCCTTTCACATTTATGTTGAGACAGATTTAACTGTATTTTTCTCTGACACGGGGAATCACTACTTCTCAGTCTGTTCTTCCCTGCCCGACGGTAGCAGCATTCCAGCACCGAGGTCCTGGAAGCATGAGGTCGGCCTGCACAGCAGGCCCAGGAGGCCCAGGAGACCGCGCCTGGCGATGCCTCCCTCTCTCCCTTCTTCAAAATGACCCTGATCATTTCTGGTTCTTTGGTCTTCTTTATGACCATCACCATCAGCATCTTAATCACGAAAAGCTCCACTGGGATTCTGATTACAAATGCATTCATTTTATACATTCATTTGTTAAAAATGCCTAAGATATCTTCTCATTAACAAACATGGCATATTTCTCTACTGATTTAGGTCTTTATTATGCCTTTCACTCTTATAGATGAGGCTTAACATGTTAACTTAAAAGGTGGGGGGCGCATCTAGCACATCTCATATCCGTTCACGGGATGTGCACTTGCTAAAAGTAAGCTTCCCTAGTAATTCTGACACTTGCTTGTGGATCTGCTTGAAATTCCTTGTGTAGAAATCCTAATCTACAAACAGGCAAGAACCATTTGTCTTTCAAATCTTTGTACCTTTGATTTATTTTTATTTGTGCAGCATTGGCTAGGACCGCCAGCCCGGTGTGGAAGAGCAGAGTGATGGTGGGCCCGCCGCACAGTCCGGGTCGTGTCTCTGAGGGGAGTATTTCTCATGCTTCACTCAGAAGAATCGAGTCCCCCGTACATTTTCAGAACACACTTTTAGCAGTTTCAAGGAGTACTTTCTATTCCTCTACTGCCAAAAAGTTGCAAATGGCGTTCATTTTCATCAAATATTCCTCTCCATCTACCCAAGGTCCACATGATTTTTATCCTTCCGGGTCTGCGAATCACCTTCAGCACCTGTCACCAGGTCACCTGCCCTCACCTGCACCAGACTCGTCCTCTGCACGGCTCGGGAGCACCCTGTTGGGAGTCGGTTTGCTAGCTTTTCACTTTGAAGTCTTGTGCCTCTGTGCCCCTATGGGGAATCCGTGCTCCCCTTTTGTGTCGGCTGTTTCGCAGGGGCCTCCCTGTGAGCTGGGACGCGCCCCATCTGCCCTGTAGGGCCCTGCCGACCCCGCCGCAGCCGCAGCTCCGCCAGAAGTGCCGTCGCCACTCTTTCAGGGTTATGTCCCTAGTCCCCAGGAGGAGTCCTCCTTTGATCCGTGAATTTAGAAGTGAGGTTGATTTCCAAACGGACTGCTGAAGCTCTCATTCTGCCGCTGAGTTCTATAGACCGCCTTACGTCTAGGGGAGGTGGTGTGCGGGGCAGGGACCCTCTGGTTTTGATGGGCCCGTTTCTACTTGGCTACAGACATGTCCATTTTTTATTCTCCTGTATCTTGAACCCGCTAGACATAATCTACAGTCTGAGTACTAGAAAGAGAGGGGAAAGGCGCTCGGGGATCCCAAACTCTCCGTCTTCATTCAGATTCATGGGGCTGAACAGAGATGCTAAGATGATGTCAGGCTAATGCCTGAACCCACATCTGAATCAAATTAAAGATGTTAACACTTGAGGCTCCCCTCCCCCCGCCCCTGCCCCCACCAAAAACCTGAAGCTGCCAGCAGGACCTGGCCCTGGTTACCTTTTGAAGACTGCAGTTTCTGTCTTGGCATCTACAGTGAGGCTGAGAGTTTCCTTCATGCCGCCATTCATCACTGTCTCAGTTACCTTGTCTGTGCCCTCTGCGTCCTCGTCCCCGTCGGAGCTGGCCTCCATGGCTACGCCGGCTGGCGCTGCAACACGACACACCGTGGGTGGTCACGCGGACCAAAACCAACAAGAAGCGCCCCTCACCTTCTGTGGGGACCCAGCCACTCGACATCCCAGCTACTGGTTGAAAAAGAAAGAGACGGCCGGCTGGTTGTTGCCTCGGCCACTTCTTAATGGGCACAGGCTTCTTAAAAATGCCCACTTTGCGCAGGTTTCCTTCAGCACAGGACCAGAGGGCCCTCCAGCCTTCCCAGTTCAGCATCTACCCACACCCCCAACCTCTCCCAGTCTCCCCATTCTGGGGTGTCCCAGCCCACAGCCGAGGGCGCCGTCGCGGGTGGGTGTGGCCCAGCTCACCCCGAGAGAACTGAGGTCATAGCCTGTTCAGGTCTCTGGTCTCCTGCGTCCTTTCCCTTTCAGTTGGGTCCCACTTGGGTCCTCCCCCCCACCCCCAATTACTTTCTTATGGTTCCTAGGGGATTATTTCTTTGTTCTGTAATAGGGAGTCATTTGCTGTACTGGTTATAAGCTTGGGCTCTCAGGTCACACTCCCTGAATTCAGACCCCAGCCTCACCTCTCACTGGCTGTACCACTCTAGGGCAATTTTCTCATCCATAAAATGGAGTTAACTAAACCCACCTGACGAACTGAGAGATGACATGGCCCGTCTATATAAAATGCTTAGAACAATGACAAATAAACCAACATTAGTTATGGTTTACTCCCTTTCCTGCCCCTTGGTTCTCATCTTATGCCCCTACCCCAACCCACGCCCCATTTGTTTTCTGAGGACTGACTTCTCTCTCCCCTCCACATACTGATTCCTCACCCCTTTCACCAACTTCCCTCTCCTCCCCCGCCCCCACCTCCTAAGACCCATTCATCGGGCTAAAAAGAGCTCAGGGCTTCCGCAAGGAACAACGTGTGGTGTGAACACGCCGACCCACTGGAGACCCTTGACCATCTCAACTGTTCATAAAGGTGAGAAGAAAATAAACAGTCTTCCAGCCTAAAACATGCTAAGACACACACGTGTGCTCCAGCAAAGCAAACTCCAAGTGACAAAGGCACTGGGTACCAGACGGGCTTCAAATTAGATCCACATCTAATTCTGACTTCATTCACACTGGGCGTGCAGGCTAACACAGTCTTGTTTTCTGGGCCTGTTTCCATTTTTGTACATTGACAGGACTGAACAACCGATAACAGATCCCTTATGCCTTCTAGAATCACCATGCCTCGTTCTGGAACAAATACACAATTTCTGTGCATCAGGGCCCTGCGGACATCAGGCCAACCAACTCAACTCCCTACTCCCTTGAGCCCTCGAGCCTGAGAGTCCAGACTGGCTGAGTAAACTGTTATGTGGGCAACAACGATCTTCAGATCTAGAAAACTAAGCAGATGGTCCAAGCACGAGCAACCTCAGCTGAACAGCCAGGAGGCTGTCAGCCGCCGCCCGGCTCGCCACACCCACCTTCCGGCTGCGCAGCCAGCGTGGCAACACTGGGGGTCAGAGGGCCCATCGGCTCAGTGCTGGTTTCCATTTCCACCGGAGAATTACTCCTTAAAGAATCTTTTGTACTTTTAGAGAAGAGAAAATTCAGATGTTAGTAACGGCAAATAGCCCCCAGCTACCATGACTCACAAAAACCCCCTGAAAGGCAGTTCTGCTCCCAATGCTGGGACCTGGCGGTCGGTCAGAGTTCACCGACACACACAGATCGAGGTGCAGCTGAAAGCGGATAAATCTCCTGCTAAACCAGCAGGACAGGAGCATGGGGGGTTCACAGAGGTTTGCAGAAAGGTTCAAAATGCACCAGGCTCTTGTTCCCCCCCATCACCAGGCTCCCGGGACTGGGACAGCAGGGGTTGACAACGGGCGCAATCACTGTCTCTGCAGTGGCGATTTTAGGAAAGCCCCTCCTTACAGTGACCAGACTGCCCGAGGGCCTGAATGATACTTAATGAGAAAACAAGACCTGTGCACAAAGGGTAAAGGGAAGCCAGCTCTTCAACAACATTCCCAGTAACCAAGGGCTCGTCCCCCCTTGTTACAAAAGACAGAAGAGAGCGAGAGGTGGAAACTCGACCGTCCAGTGGCAGAGTCGAGTCCATGAAATAATCCCCAATACTTGAGACATTTCCCACAAATCTCGCTTTTGCCCCTGAACCAGAGCTTCCTGCTATCCTTAGAGCTGCCGAAAGCCAGCTCCCTGGTTTGCTGAGGACGGTAGCCACGGGCTCCCACCAGTCTCCGCTCCTGGCTGGCCTGTTACCAGTGATTAGTTAAAAGCACTACTTTGTCAGAGCAGGGGAAGCAACAAACTCTTTCAAGTGGCTCTGTCTCATTCCTGTCCCCCTCAACTCTGTTTTCTGAGAGCTCGGAGGGGCTGCAGAAGCCCCAGGGGTCAGCACTGTGCCATGTCCCCTCCTGGGGGCACCTTCCCAGGCTCCTTTGTGCATAGCCGACTGCCTCTCCCAGCTCATTGAGGATGAAGGGAAGGAGACCGGCTTCCTGGTAACTCCTAGCTGGGCTAGGAGTTAGCCCCCGTCCCTGGGCCGACTCGGGATCTTGGGAGTAGATCGAGGAGACACCCCACCCCCGGGTCTCCCAGGGAAAAGCCGAGGGAGCTGGCTCGTGTGCACTCACCTCAGGGAAGACGTGAACTCTGAGAACGAGGCCCAGCCAGTCTCCTTAGTTGGCATTGGCTCCTCTGTGCTCCAGACATCAGACCCCACCGAATCTAAGGGAGCACCGTGGGTTGTCTCCATGGGGACATCAAAGTTGGCTGACCAGTTGGGCGCTAAAAAGAGGGGAGAAATCTCCGTTTGAGAATACTTCAGAAGTTCAGTGGACTCCAAGATATTTTTCAGAAACAGACTCGAAATGACAAAGGCCAGAGTGGGGATGCCAAGACACTCGAACACACCACTGGTAGGAGCGGAAACCGCACTATCTCTTGGGAGTACAATGTGTAACACCTAATCTCTTATAAAACTGTACGTTTCCTCGAATCCTTTAATTTCCATTTCTAAGATTTTTTTTTCTCCACTAGAAATATCACACGAGGATGCAAAGCTACATATCAAAGAATATGCTAATTTCTTACTTTTGACAAATGCACCAAGATTCCAGTAACACGGGGAGGAAGAAGGTGAAGGAAGGGTGCACAGCCGCTCCCTATACAATCAATCTCTGCAACTTTTCTGTAAACCCAAAGTTATTCCAAAATAAAAAGTTAAAAAAAAAAAAAAAAAAAAAAGCAGAATGTTGGATATTCAACTGCAATAAACTGGAAACTTTACATGCTTCCCAATCCAGACGTGGCCCCATTTCATACTTAATGGCCTTCCTGCAATCCAGTGTAGTTAGCACAAACAGGAAGGCTTCTGATGACATGAGAAGAAATACACATTTGGGATCCACTCACCACCCCCCCCCCAAACCCTCGGAATCTCTTTAAGAGATGACTGGTGGCCTCAGGATGGGGTTCAGGATGGGGCTGGTGGCCAGGGGAACCAGCCTGTGATTAGAGGGCTGGAACTTTCAGCCCAACCCCACAGGGGGTTGGGAAGGGGCAGGAAGTGAAGGAAATCACAAATGGCCAATGATTTAATCAAACATGCCTACTAATGAAGACTCCATAAGAAACTCAAACTTCAGAGGTTCAGAGCTTCTGGGCCGGTGAACAGCAGGTACACCCCAAGCTCTATGGGGACAGAAGACCCTGTGCTTGGGACCCTTCCCGCCCATGTCTCTACTTCTCCCTTCATCTGGCGGCTCACTTCTATCCTTTACAACAGCCCCGCTGCGCTGGCTGCTGGCTGAGGCTGGCTCTAACCCGCAGGTCTGTTTAAACGTCACCCTGTCAGCGGTGTGTCCCTTCAGGTGAACTCAGGTCTCTGCTCATGAGCTCTCACCGCACACCACGCGGGGCTACACAGAAATGACATTCCCAGAGGAGAGCCCCAGAATCTACCACAATTCCTCCGTCCTCAGGAGACTCGAGCCTCCCGGACATTGAGTCCGCGTGCCATACCCAGCACACAGCCTGAGTGTGATGAAGGCAGGTAGACTTGAGCTGAATCACAGAGAGAAAACCCCATTTCTTCCTCCTGAAGACGGTGAGCTGGGGAAGCAATGAGAGGAGAGAGACCAAACCTCTTTTCCCCCATGGCTCTCACTTTGTGGTCTGTCCCGTGGGGACACATGGGGTCACTGCTGAGGTCCCGCCAGCTCTGGGGTGGTGAGGCCCGCCTGGCGCCCAGAGCTGGCTTTCAGCCTCCACGGCTGAGTACACGAAGGCCTTCCTGGGGAACAGGAACCCTGTCGGCCCTGAGGAAAGCCCCAACATCAACCTACAGAAAATTTCTTTGAATTTTCAGAAGTTAATAGGTATTTTTTAAAGGCCAGCAAATGCAAGTCTTCTTACTAAGAAGCAGGACACAAATACGCACTGAGGCCAGACACGTTTCAGGGTTAGAGGCTTCCTAACCCCTCTGAAGAACCCATTTCAAATGGTTTCAGCTTGAAGCGGTTTCCTCTGGTTTAGTGCATTCCCGATGCCACAGACACAGGCCTTCCTTGTCTAACGTTCTCTCTGGTCTCTCCCCTGCTGCCAGGTACCCAGAGGCTGGACAACCCTAGCCCCGCGCCCCCGTGTGCCACGCATCTAGCCAGACCCAGACGGGGGGGGGTCCTCACTGCCAGAGACACCCCATCAGGGGACAACCTGCCCCCTCCTTCAGGCCCCATCCTGATACTTACACTTCCAAGGGCTCTCAGAAGACCATGTTCCAACCTAACTCCCACCCAGCAGACCAGAGTGCCTCGTTTTAAAACACATTTCCAACCCAGTGACTGATACAGATGGAGAGAAGATGACTTACGTTCATTCAAGTCTACCTCCATTTTATCCTCCGCACTCGTACTACTGGGTTCAAATAAGTCTTGTTTCGCTCCGTCTTCTTCTTCAGAGTCTGTACTTTCTTCACTGTCTGTACTCCCCGAGCTGGGGGAGGGTGAGGGACAGACCGAAATGGTTAATGCCACCTATCCGTCACCAGCTAAATCCGGGATACCCCGAAGGTCGTCCAGTAAGAGAAACTCCTATGCTCGTCAACTGGCTCACCGCTGCCCTTGGTAGTGTGCCGCCTGACGGTCCCCGGCTATCCCCCCTGGCCCCTGGCTTTGTGGGAACACATGCGGCACATCCTCAAACCTTCTAGGCCTCCTAATAGCGCGTAGACGCATCTCCCTCTCGGCCAAGATGCCAAGCTGCTTCTCGGGTGCTCATCTACCACCCACACATCCTCTCTGAAGGGTCTTTTCTCATCTGTAGCACAGTTTAAAAAATAGGTTCCTGTCTTTAATTCTTACAAAGCCACGTGAGTGCATGAGGGGGCATGAAGGACTTGTGTCAGGCACGTGATTTGCAAATGTCTTCCCCGAGTCTATGCACCATCCCTTCCTTCTTACTAGTGTCACTAGCTGAGTAGAAGCGCTTCCTTTTGACAAAGTTGAGCTTATGAAAAGTTTCATACACAGTGCTTTTGGCGTCCTATCTCAGAACTCTTTCCCTCAGCCAAGGTCACAAGGATTTTCTAGTGTAAGTTTTACAGTGTGACGCTTTAAGATCCATCTGGAATCCATGTGTATGTATGGTAAGAGGTATGGACTGACCTCGTTTATTTTGCACACAGATTTTCACCTCTTCCAGAAATGTTTGTTCAAAAAGACTATCCTTTCTCCATGGAACTGCTTTTGCACCTGCATCAGACGTCAGCTGTCTCTCTACCTACTTGTTTATACTCTTTTCTGTCCCCGGAACTACTGTGTCTTACCGATCACACTGTCTCGATTACTGTATTTTGAACTCAGGGACTGTCAGTCCTCTGATTCCTTCCTTTATGAAAGTTGTTTTGGCTCTTCTAGCTCCTCTGCATTTTCATTTGCATTTAAGTACCAGCTTATTGACAAGTTACTAAAAAAATCTATTATCATTTTACTTGAGATTGCACCAATTCTAGATCAATCTGGGGAGAACTGGCATGTTAACAGTATTGAGTTCCAAATCATAAACATTTATTCATTCTTGACTTCTCTCAGCTGTTGTAATTTTCAGCGTCCAAGTCTTACACATCTTGCCAGATTTATCCTTACATATTTAATATTTTGATGCTACTATGAATAGGACTATTTAGTAACTTCAATTCCAACTACTTGTTGGAATTGTCTAGAACTACAATATACAGACCTAGTACCATGCAATCATGCCAAGTCTACTTAATTGTTCTAATAATCTTTTCACAGATTTCAACAACAAATTTTCTACATTGATAGTAACTGTTGTCCGTGAATAAAGAAAATTTTTACCCTTTCCTTTCCAATGTAGATAGCTTTTATTTCTTTTTCTTGACTTACTGCACTGGTGAGAAGCCCCGGCAACAATGCTGAAAAGCTGTGGTTAAGAGCAGACATCTTCTGTCTTGTTCCTGATCTTGGGAGGGAAATCATTCCATTTTTACCATGCTGCCAGCTGTAGGTTTATTGTAGAACCTTTGATCAGGTTAAAGAAATTCTTTTCAGTCTCAAGGTTGCTAAGAACTCTTAGGGGTATAGATGCTGGGTTCAGCCAGATGCTTACTGCTTGATTTTCCCAAATGTTAAACCAACTCTGTATTTCTGTCATGATGTGTTACTGTTGCATTATTTACTACAACCACATTATGAGTTTCTGCATCCATATTATGAGAATGACTGAGTCCCTTGTCATGTCAGCTTCGGTTATCAGGTCACACTGATGTGGCCTCACAGAATAACTTGCGCACTATTCCCTCCCTTTCTGTTTTCTAGAAGCTTTTATAAAGCTGGTCTAATTCCTGAAACGTTTGGTAGAATTCACCAGAGAAGCCATCTGAGCCTGAAGTTTTTGTGTGTATGTGGGATGTTTTAAACTAAAAATTCAACACATTTGGTCGATACAGGACTATGTGCGTTATCTTTTTTTTGGGGGGGGGGGCTTGAGCTTTGGTAGCCTGTGTCTTTCAAAGATCGTCTAAGTTGTCAGATTTATTGGCACAGAGCTGTTTACAATATTCCCTTTTTACTCTGTTAGTAGCAGCAGCGACGTTGCCCGGCTCCTCCCTGGTCCAGGAGCTCCTCTTCCTCCCGGCCGCTCTGCCCGGAGCCACACCAGCGCCCTCAGTCTTCTCCAAGGACAGCTTTCGACTGCAGCCATTCCTCCCACTGGTTTTCTGTTTGCCCTTCCTCTGGTTTCTTGAGGTGGAAGCTAAGGTCATTGGTTTGAGAGGTTTCTACCTTTTTTAACATAAACAGTAAAAACATCTTCTGAAGACCCCCTTTGATTTCCTTTGTAACTCACTTGGTATTTAGTTTCCATGTATTTGAAGGTTTTCTAGAGGTCTGTTACTGATTTCTAATTTAATTCCATTGGGGCCAGAGAACATGATGGACTTGAAACCTTTGGAATCCACTGAGATTGGCTTTATGGCCAGAAACGACCTCTCCTGGTCCGCGTATTTCGTGTACGCTTGGCAACAGGGACTGCCCCGCAGCTGCTGGACACAGTGCTTTGCAAACGTCCAGCAGCATCACGACAACGACAATATTACGTGCTCTGAGTCTTTGCTGATTTCTGCCCATCACCCATCACCGGAGAAGCGCTGGATCACAGGCCAGAACTGTGGATGTGTCTACTTCTGGTCTCCTCAGCCTCTGCTCTGGGTATTCATCCTGAAGCTCTGTTATTAGGTACACAGGTATTTTGAGGCATTATGTCTTCCTAAAGATCTGACCCTGTCATGACCCTTCTTCCTTTACCCCTTTCCTCTGAAATCCTCTTTATTATTAAATATGTAGATGCTCTACCTTTTCTTTTAACATATTTGTGTCTCCTGCTTTCTGGTCTGCAGCTGCACCCACCTTGCGATTACAAAGTAGTAAGAAGGGGGCATAAAAAAAGAAGCTAGGTTTAATGACCTTCAACAGCCATGGGTCAAGAGACAAATACAGCTCCCCTGGTCTGAGCCACAGTGGGGTCTTCCATCACCTACAGCCAGAAGCCTTCCTAAGAGCCATGACATACGCGCCGGTCACGCGGAAAACAGGCAGGTGATGCCGGCAGGCTCTGCTCAGCAACAAGACTAAACGGCGCGGGGACGGAGCTAGAAGGCGGTTGGACTTCTCACTGCACATTCTGTTTTCTCTGAATTGTAGGCTATATGGAAACATTACTTATTAAAAATAAAGGAAATAAAAAAAAAAAAAATAAAGGAAATAAAAATGAAGATTCAACTGCTATTCTCTCAACCATGAAGAACGTGGTAACGGACCCTCAGATAACAAGCACTCTCTGTGCACGGAAACCAATGTATTTAGGTTCTCGGGCTAGAGTAACTTCAACAAACTAGAGAGGAAAACAAAAACAACTGGACTAATCCCAAAGGATCCCCACTGATAGGACGCTGTCTCCCCAAGTTAGATTAACTTTCAGAAACAACTTTTCTCTCTCCTGGGGAAACTTTCAGTGTTTCGTAGGACACAATACGTAACGCAGCTGCTGCCATTGCTCCCAGTGAGGGAGCGTCTCCTTGGCGCACCCCGCGCTGCCCCACTCGGCAGCACCCCCCCCCCCCCGGTTCAGAAGAGGCTGCGTCCTGCTGCTGTAGGAGCCATGTCTGAACACTTCCGGGATCCCCAAGTTCATCACCTTGCCTCAGCCACACTCTGCCATGCTGCAGACACGAGTACTGGTACCACCTCATGTCAGCTAACAAGGGCTTTTCTTTCTTTCTCTCTTTTTAAGTAGGCTCCACGCCCAGTGCAGAGCCCAATGTGGGGCTGGAACTCACAACCGTGGGATCAAGACCTGAGCTGAGATCAAGAGCGCACAACTGACTGAGCCACCCAGGTGACCCAACAAGGCCATTTCTGATCATGACAAAGCACCAGTCCCTAGGTCACACACGTACATCTGCACAGGTACAGTATTTTGTCCCCTAACCATCGTCTACTTTATGCGCCGGGTATTACTGCTCCTGTGACAGACTCACCTGGATCGTCTCTGGGATTCTGGTGTAAAGGCGATGTGCTTTTCCTCCCAGATGTCTTCCTCATCAGAGCCACCATCATCAAACTGCTGTATTCTCTCCTTACAACATGCTTCAAACAAGGCAATATTTCCCTAAACAAAAATGAGAGAAAAAAGAACAAGAACTTAAAAATGAAGTTAAAACTTAAAAAAGAAAAAGAACTTAAAAATCAAGTTATTTTCTCCAAAAGTTATCAGTATAAATCGTCTTTTTCATTTTTTTTTTAAAGATTTATTTGAGAGAGAGAGAGAGAGAGCGAGCATGCTCATGCACAAGCGGGGGGAGCATGAGAGGGAGAGATTCTCCAGCCGACTCGCCACTGAGCCTGAGCCCAATGCAGGGCTGGATCTCACGACCCTGAGATCATGACCTGAGCTGAAATCAAGTCAGATGCTTAACTAACTGAGCCACCCAAGTGTCCCCTTCATTTCCTTTCAAAGACAGTGCTCATCATATACACCAAAATAAAATGTACAAGCATCTAATGTCAGCTTTTGTTTAACAACAGAGAGTTCCCCCAAAGAGAAGGGATTCAAACCTTCAAAGAAGTTCCCCCGAAAGACTGAACTCGAAAGGCCCGTAGGAGCCTCCACTGTCCTCACAGGCTCCCTGCTATCTGGTGAAGCACCGATCTACTTCCGAAAGCTTCCCTGCCCCACCTGAGATGGAGTCCCACGTCTGCCCTAACAGAGAGCAACCTTTCGCCAGTCCGGCCCAGCAGGGGTGAGAGTCAACGGTCCGATCAGGAGTTCCCGCCTCAGTGCCTTGGCAAAGAAACCAGTGGTCTCTCATGCCAATCAACATAAAAATCAAAACTGTGCCCGCTCAAATGACACTAACCCCACGTAACCTGCTAATAGGGCCGACCCGGCAAGAGGGCCCCACCTGGGGAGGACAAGCTGGGCCCGCTCAAGCCCAGTTTCTCTCCTGGTCACACAGACAGCTGAAGTAAAAGGCGGCTGGCTGGACCCAAACTGCAGTCATCTGAAGCTACGCATCTACACTGCAATCACAAGTGACCCCGGTTTTCTCAGCCATGTCACATCTTGAACCACAGCTGCAAACTCACATGCACAGAGAGCGTGCAGGTCACGTGAGTTGGTGAAGTAATAGCAACCGAAGCTGAGGTTTCCTGGAGCGGAGAGGGTCCAGGGCCCCGGCGCGGGCGGCACCCGTGCGCACACTCTGACAGACCCCAGCTCCCCCGGGCCACCCCGCAGGTACCTTGGTGGTCTCAAGATGAAATATTAATACTTACACTTTCATTTGTATTCAGAGTAAAGTTGATGTCTGATACTCGATCAAAAGAAACACTGTAAACAAAATAGAAGTACACGAATAATTAATTACCTATAGACTGACAGAAACTACTCACGAAACTTTCCAAACTTAAAATATTCACACTATCATTAAAATCTCCACAGGCAAAATAAAAACAAAAATCTGCTTGCATTAAATGATGCTTTTTCCCTTGGTATGAAGGAACTCATACAGGGCGGAAAGGCAGGCAGGGAGGCCTTGTAAAACAGAATAAACAGACCCTCAAAGCCTTCCTAGAAAAGATTTTTAACATCCATGGCAACAACCATGGTTCCCTGGGCCATAATTACTTGGTCAAGAAATAGGCTATTTGCAAAGAACTAAGTCAAAACACGGACAAGTACCCAAGACCTGTCAGACATTGAGCTTTCTCCAGGGATGGCCAAAACCATATACAGAATAGACATCCCCCCCATCCTATAATATGGCATAATCAGGAAGGAAGGAGGGGTAAAAACTCCTAGCCCATGAAATGTAACTTTCTGAGAAAGTGTAATTCTTACAAGACCTATTCTAATCCATCATTATTCCAAGCCCCCGATACAAATTTTAAAGAGACAGATTCCTAACTAGTACCCTTTCCTGAGAGTGGAGCTAGGGGAGCCCGGGGGCTCTGGGGTACAGACACAAGCCCCACGTGCACCGTCCGTGCTCTTTTTGGATCGAAACGAGCTGATGCTTAGGGCAGCCGATAGCCTTTAATCCAGTGAAGCCTCCATCCGCCGCACTCACGCAGCTGGTCGCACGGTACCATCGGGGCTTCTCACATGCTAGAAACTGCCACTGGTGACAGGAGACAGCACCACGGGCCCGCGTTGACCCGCCTACGAGCCAGGAGGCGCGCAGACGCCAGGAGCCAACGAGCACCAGCAGGCCGTGCCCCGGGAGGGAAGCAGCCATCTGATGTTCTACTCTGCTCTCAACGAGCTAGAATACCCCGCACGTAAATATTTACGAATACCTCTCCTTTCCTGCGGCCAGATGCTAGGCCGTTTGTTTTCATTTCCGTGGATCACCCACACATTCTTACTCATCAATTTGGTAGAGCAGCGCTCCTTCCCATCTCCCCGCTCCTCTTCCCCCACCCGAAGAACGAGTGGTCTGCCTGCCTTCCAGACACCCAACCCCCCTTCCGGGGGGCCGACCAGAAAAGGCACACCCCGCACACTCCTGCCCCAGCAGGACTCCAGCCGCCAATGCGAAGGGCCTGGGCCTGCACCAAGCCGCTAGCTACGGCAGGGACTCGCTGCCCTAGGCCATACTGCCCAGCATGACGGTGGCAAGGGGCACAGCAGCCACTCCAGTTCCCGGGAGGGGCTCGGTCTAAGTAACACCAAGCTTCCGTGTGTGAGGCCAGCCCAGCGGCAGCCCAGCTTCGCGGGGGGGGGGGGGGGGGGGGGGGGGGGGGGGGGGGGGGGGGGGGGGGGGGGACGGACGGACACGGGACGGACATGGGACCGGACACGACACTCTCATGCCAGCTCGTCCTCTGGGCGCTCCAGGGCCCAACAGGCCGAACTACAGGGACACCTCAGAAGACAGGCTTCTCTCAACACACGAATGTGGAAGAGCCCCCAGAGCCCAGGAGAATCACAACGTGTCTCACAAAAAGCAGGAGTGCACGAGACAGGGAAACAGGAAATATACTCACTTGCCAATGTCATCTTGATCTGCAAACTTCTCATCGTTGAAGCCAAACTGGTCAATAAAATTGGACGTCATTTGTTGCATCTGATAATCAGAAAAGGCCTGGCAACCCCAGGACCAGTGACAGTGATATAATGATTCTAATGACATTCTACATACTATTTGCCCATTTGTGTTCCAGAAACCATCTTACTTATTATAGCCTTAGGGCTTACAAAGTTGGTGTGTTTTTCTAAGGAAAAAAAATCAAATAATTTCAGACACAATTTGCCCAAAAAATGGAAATGTTTGGAATTTGCCCCACAGGTCATTCTAATGCACACATCACTGTAAGCAATATTAAGTGACCACTCTGTCCTCTATTGCAAATTATCTTTAGAGAGAGGTCTGGGTTAAGTCTCATTCAAAGAGGTGATCAAGTGACATAAGACAGTCTGAAATTATAAGATGTATCAATCACCTCTGGACACAACCAACCTTAACCTAAGATCCAGTAAGTGGTGGCCGCCCGACCTCCCTCTGTTAACTCCCACCCCCAATCCGCTAGAATTAACATTGAACCAGAGGTCAAACAACTAATAATCTCAATCACCATCCTACAACACAACGTTCAGAGACACTTCATTTTCTTCAAAAAAAAAAAAAAAGGCTTCAGTCTCAGAGACTGGGAAAAGTATGAAAGTAGCTCCTACCCTACCTACCTTAGAGAGAGAGGACCAAGTTTTAACACTCATCCGACATCACTCGGAAAAGCCTACAACCGTGAGATCCATAGAGGAACCCCTTCTGTCTCCTACACCATTTCTAGAGAGCACCAGCCTCACTTGGGTTCTCTTAGGTGAGAAATAGGGGAATGTTAAAATGGACTTCACAAAAATGTTGATCTTCCAATTTAAAACAAGCAGGCCCAGCAGAGCAAGAGAAATCAGTCAGGAGTGAAGGACAGTGAAGATAAGCAGGTGCGACTCCTTATGGACCCCCACACAATGAATACGGAGGCAAACAAGTAACAATGTGCGTGCTATCTTGTGGAGAGAGCTCTGGACGGATGGGAAAGCTCTTTCCTGCAGGAAAGCCCCATACAAGGGGTAGGAGCAACAGCTGTGGCTGAGCTAAGGCATCACACCCGAGGGCACTTGCGGGGACGAGGCAGCTACAACCGAGTGAAACTGAACCCCCCTTGGTTCTCCTTCTGAGCAGAGCCCACAGATCCCACCCTGCGGACGTCTGCTGCAAAAATGCCTCTACCATTAATTCCTGATGACTCATTCTGGTGGCAGGGAATTATGGCATGGATAATCCAAATTGAAGATGATTAAAAAATACACCTTATATTTGGCTTTGGAAGGCATCTTTTCCTCAGGTCTGAAAAAAAGCAGTATCTAGTTTACCAAGAATATAAAACCTCACTTTTTTCTAACTCGAGAGTCCCTCCGCCCTCTCTGCTCACTCGCACATTCCATGCCATCCCCTTTCCTGCCCACAGAGGTGACACTGTCTAAACATGGGGGCCGGGGGGCCAGCCTCACAGGGGGCACTCGGTAAGGCGTGCCAAGGCTGAGCCACGGGAGCACGGCTCAACGGAGAAGGGCAGGGGCAAGTTCTGCCAGGCAGGGCTGAGTCTTGGACATATGAATGAAAAAATCAGATATGCAGCACTCATAGTCATAAAAGCCAACAAGAAAGAAGCCAATTCCTCTGAACTGCATCTTTATCTTTTATAAGGTAAAGTGGGACATGTGCCACCTTCGAAGACGTGGTCAAGAATCAGGAAATCATTCTTCTGAGCAAGCAGCATAAGCCGGCCTCTGAGTTTATTTACAGATTAGAACCTTGGTCACACAAGGGAAAAGGTCCCTCCCCAGTTGTTTTGTTTGATTCTCTTTTTTTCCCCTTTAATTTTTTTGTGTTTGTATTGGTGTACTGGTGTTTGTATTATGAATCTTTTTGGGTACAAGAGGACAGAAATGTTCCCAGAAGTGTTTCTTTAAATGATTCATAAAGAGCATGTAAATACTAAATATATTAATAAATGTATCTATGTGAGTACACACACATATGTACAAATATACATACATATGTACACACATACTTACATTGTCTGGGTCCCTATCTACTCAGTCATCTACCCAGGGAGATATATAGCCACCAGCAGACCCAAGTTAACTTCCATGCAGTTAACTTAGAGGAAAAAGAAAACCAACAAACTGTAGTCCTCATAAGTCTATTACAGCTTCTAGGAAGACAAGCGAGCGAAGAACTTCAGGTTTCAAAATACAATTTTTACTAATAAAGCAATCAGGGCTTCCAAAAGCCAAATTCATAAAGACTGTTACTGTGTTGTATTTAAAGCTATAGAAAAACTACTCCAGACACGGAGAAATCCAAGTCTGGAAAGTACCATATGGCTCTGTAATTATTAAAAACGTAATTATTCAGAAAGAAAACCCAAAACCCACACTTCCTAGAACTATGGTCCTGGCCAAAGCCAGGGACTGTTCAAGTCCTGATAAGTGAGCCTCCCGCTTCACTAAGCAAATCTCTTTGGAGGGGCCACTCTAGCAACACAGAGTTCTGGTGTGCCCCATCCACATGACTGCCTGTGAACACGCCTGCCTGGCCTGGGGGTGAGGGGCAATCAGGCCTCTGGGGCCCACCTGCAGCAGTCAGCCCTAATTCTCCAGACCCAGGAGAGTCAAACACTAGAGGCGAGGAAACCAGAAGGGACAGAAGACAAAACCAATCGGGCTGGGGGCACAAAAGCCGTGAGGCATTCCCAGAGCCAAGTATGGCCCCAGGGGTGACGCGGTCAGGTGACCTTGTTAAATAACTTGCCTTAGGTCTCCACACTCAGGCCTTTACCAACATGAGACCTAACTTCAAATGTGAATGAGAAACTGTAATGGATATATATAAACTAATACTCTAATTATAATGGAAACCAGCATAAAATTCTTAAGTTAGCTTAAACTTGTCTTCTCAAATTAAAAAAAAAAAAAGTGGGTTTGGAAACATATTTCTTATTTGCAGAACGATCCATGACTGATGTATAGCTTTACTAGAGGCCTGTCCAGCAGAAAGGACTGATTTTTCCTACTTCGGAGAGTCCCTCGAAGCGATGGCCGCCAAGGGCACTTCTGGGACAGAGACAGCCGCACGTGGTACACGTCAGTAGTCAACCCCCAAAAGCACCAGAAAAATGTCTCCCCACGACAGCCATGAAATCAGATCTCATGACCTAGATGAAATCAGCCACCCAGAGTTCCAAGGTTTTGGCTTATTTACAAATGGTATGTTAGGGCACTCTTTTCTTAGAGCTATTTCCTCAGGTGCAGAATCACCTTGCTAACTTACATCTCAGACCCCCGAGCTTCAGCTCAGGGCCGGAGCAGCAGGCACGCTGGAGATCCTCCCAGGCCAGGCGGACTGTTTCAATACCTTTCAGATGCTTCAGTGGGGGGAGAAAGCCTAGGGTCCGACAGTTTCCTGGGCTAAAACCTGAGAACTCTGGGGTCAAGAAAGAAGTGCCTGTAGGCACGAGGACCCACAACGAGCCAAGTGGGCACCCCAGTGGCCAGTGCTGGCCGACAGCTAGCCAAGGCAAGAGGGCGGCAGGAAGGGGCTGCTGGGCTCTACAGCTCCCTCCCCGGCTCGCTGCCACCTGCTCCAAACCCCAAACCCCTGGCTTCCGAAGGGTAGCAGTGTCGAGAATCAACGGAGAAGCCAGCGAAGTGCTGAAACACCACTTCAGACCTGCTCTGAAAACGTGAATGTGAAAACCAAGCAGCTGCTTAGCTCAAGCTAAGATCCGACAGCCTACTTGGACGCCACAGGACAGGGTCGGCAGAGCGGGCCGCAGCTCCAACCTGGCCCTGGTTAGAGACGGGCCTTAGAGACTGAGAAAAGAGAAGCCAAGCAAACGCTCAGTGCCGGCTGGGCAGGGGGCTCCATCAGTCACACTGCTGCACCAGAGCAAGTGACATGCCGAGACCTGGTCCTGACTGAGGGTGATTTCTCCACACGACAAGCTGGTAACTTGAACTAGGGGCTTCTACCAAAGAAGCCCGAAGCTGATCCGCAGTCAGGAGAGCGAGATCACTGGTCGCCTGCCTAGGAACCACCAATGAATGATGGATCAATCAGTGCATGTTGTTTTATACCTTGTTTTCTCGCCACAAAGAGTATAAATGTCTGATAAATGGAGATAATGTGGGGTAGGAGGGTAGGGTGGCAATGGATTACTTCAACTAACACTTAATTTGGGAGTCCCTGTAAAAGACCTCAAAGCTACTAGAAACATGTAAGCCATTTAGTTTCGAGATTTTTTTTTGACAGTTATTTTTACTGACATTAAGAGTGTTATTCCCATTACTCCTACCCACAGGCCTCTACTATAGGGCTCCTGGGTGACAACACAAGCCCCGCGCAGGTCTGCAGCAGGAGTATGTCTGAGACACTTGCAAAACCGTTCAGTTCACTCAAATCTGAAAATTTACCCGACTCGGCACTGTTGTTGTCAGGTACAGAACATTTCCTGGAAATATAATCAATACAAACCGTCCTCTCACACACCCAACACTTGCTATTTTAATGCTTCTGCCTAACTAGAAGGAACCCCAAATCACATCCTAGCGCATAATCGGCCTCCGAAGCTCAGAGACGGCAACTAGACCAAGCATTTAAAATAAAAACAAAAAGCAAAGCTTTAGGCATGACTCACTTGCTGCAAAGAAGAATCCTGTGAGAAACCCGTTTCTTTAAAGTCAATTTCATCATCACTGGATGAATGAATATGGCAGGTTGTAACCTATATGCATAAAAATGTAAAAAACTATTTAATAGAGAAAAGTTTTGGACATTTGTATCAGCATTTAAACGGAAAAATCACATTTAGTTTCTCTCAACGCGTAACAACAGCAAGAACAAAAATAAGTAACAGTTAAGTTGTAAAATCCACCCAAACAATTCAAAAGCCCACTTCACTCAGATGGGTCAAGTTACCTGTCCTTTTGCTGCCCGTCCGTATTTTTATTTGTCTCATTACTGACACCACCAGAAAACAGGCAAGAGGTTAGTTACTCCATTTAAATGATTTTTACAATTATCTCCAATTTTTAATGTTTACAAAGGGGAGGTAGAAGGAATGGCTCAGGTAAAATATAATTTGTTAAGCGCCTAGCTTGAAGGGCAAAACTGCAGTCCCGGGGGTTACTAATGAGCCACCAGGAAGGTCAGGTTTAAATGTAGCATTTCACTTTAACTTCTCATAAGGCCTGTCCACTCTAAGAAAAACACTGTCCATAAGCACTAAATGTGACTCTGAACCAGTAGTACCCCACTCATAAGAAGACCCCAAATATTCTGCCCCTTAAAATGTAACCCTGACCTCAAGACTTACACCCAATTCACAGTAATTATACAAGAACACAAACGTGAACTGCTCACAGTTCACGGTAAGTGATTTTTTGTATTAAATCATAAATGACACACAGTATTGGTGAAACGTATTAACAATCAGAAACGAAAACATACAAATGACTAGGCAAAGGACAAGCAATAGCCACTGCTCTATAGCCAATGACAAACAGGAACAGTCGGTAAAATCCTAAAACAAGCAACTGCACTTCCGAGGGTAACTTACACTGTTTATTTCCTGAGTTATTCACCCTTTACTTCTCACAGAAGTGTAACTAGCAGAGAGACCGTCACCAGGGGAAGACGTGAGTGGCCGGGACATGCCAACCCTTGGGGCTGTGCCTAAGAGCCTGGAGCTACAGAAATTGGCCTGCTTTGCTCTGTGATGTTCCAACATCGCTTCAAGAAAGCCAGAGGCGAATCCAAACAGGTCTCTATGTGGTATGGCTGATGAAATTCTGAATACATCGCTCCCTGAGTAAAATCGACCTCTTTTTCCTTTGACTATCTTTGGTAAAGACACTATGCCAAGCAATTAACCCAGTGGTCCCAATTAATTCCCTCTCCTTCTGCCCTGAGGTAGAGACAGAGCTTTGACACCCTGATTCTGAAACTGGCCCGATGAAGTCAAAGGCAGAATCTGAGGTCAACTGAACAAGAGAACAACAACGACTTGGCTACTCCCTGCATGTTTCCTCACTGATAGCTCTACTTTAATGAAAGGTGAGAAACTAGTTTTGTTGAGCAACTACTATGTGCCAGACATTCTGGCCTCTTTTTACATATTCTCCATAACTTGTATCCTCAAAGCAATTCTGAGAGGTATTTAAAATAATTTTTTCGGGGCACCTGGGGGGTTCAGTGGGTTAGAGCCTCTGTCTCGGCTCAGGTCATGGTCTCAGGGTCCTGGGATCGAGCCCCACATCGGGCTCTCTGCTCGGCGGGGAGCCTGGTACCCCCTTCTCCCTCTGCCTGCCTCTCTCTGTACTTGTGATCTAAGTAAATAAAATCTTTAAAAAAAAATAAACTAAAATAATTTTGTCTCCACAAAAAAGGTTTAGAAAGTCACTACCACCACAGCGCATGCACACTTCTGCATTATGGACTGAAATTCGTGGTGATTCTGCTTCTACCCACACCACACCTGGTCTGAAACTGTGACTAATAAAACAGGCCACAAAGCTGACTGGAGCCACCACACCCCCCGTGGGAAAGAGGGCTTGCTGACTGGAAGCCCACTTAGTCCGTCACACAAACGCAGCCACAAGACGTCCGAACACAGCCCTCCCGAGGCATCCTCATCTCTGCAGATGCCCCCCGTTCTCTCCTTCCTCAGCTAAGACCCCGGCCTCCCTCTGTCCCACCCACACCTATTCACTCACTGTCAAAACATCACCCAAAGCCCACGGCCTCTCCTCACTTATCACCCTCCCCAGTGCAAGCCACCACCGCCTCTCGCCTGCGTTATCACCACAGTTGGCAGCTGACCGGTCTCCCTGCCTCTCGCCCCCCAGGGGTCTATTCTCGACCTGGCAGCCATAACAATCTTCTAAGATGTCCATCAAATTAGCTCCCTTCTTAATTCTGTTCCTAATGGCTTTTCGTCTCACTAAGGTTACAACCCAAAGGCCTGTGTGGGTTATAAGCAGGACGAGACCCGGCCTACAGGAGAGCCCCTCGGCCCTCACACCCGTTCTCCTCCTCTGAACAACCCGCAGCTTCTGCACTAGGTCCTCCTCGCCCGCTTTCCTCAAGCCTCTACACAAAGGTGACCTTCCGCCGAGGCTTCCCTACACTACCTGACCCTACATTGCACTTCCACCCAAAGCCAACCCCGGCCCCCGCACCTGAGTTTATCCCTCCGTCTGTTTATCCATTTCCACTGAGGCAGGGATAAGCAAGTTCACTACACCTGCTTCAGCGCACGGCACCCAGCAGCCACTCAGATACTGATGGAATTAATGAAACCAACACATCACTGAATGAGAGTATAGTCGTAACTTTCAAAAAAGTAGTTAAGTACGTAAGAACGCTCTGACCAAGTCAGATGTGTTCTAAGTATACTCTTGGTGCTTCAACAGATAAAAGCTTTTGAGATGTTCCCTTCTTTCACAATTTTAGTTTTATTAACTGTTGTTAAAGGAAAGCAAGTTGATGTTTTCTTCATCTTGGTTGACTGGCTTTACTAAGATCATCGTAAGTGTGACTGGAACGTTAAGCTAAATGAAATGTAGGTCCCAGACTCTTCCTCCCGGCCACGGTGGGGTCCTGCTGTGGACCCCTGGCACCTACATGACCAGAGCTGGCTAGAAACACAATCTCTGGGACGTTCCACCTCAACCTGCTGACCTGTAGGCCATTCACAACTGCACCTGTGTATTGTTCTCCACAACCTCCCTAGATGAGCTCATCAGTGATGAGAAAGAAGCATCAATACTTTACAAGAAAACACATTCTCCCCCATGGAGAGGAAGGCAGAGAACAAAGCAAACTCAACCTTCCAAAGTCAGTACCAACACATCTCCCTTGTTACCTAGATAGACCGTCTAAATCTTTACCAATTTTTACCAACAGACCCACAGAGAGGTCTCTGGATGTAAGTAATATATCAAATTTCATTCATAATAAAACTTCCAACATAAAAACACAACAATCTAGGAGCCTACCATGTATATACTTGGATGTGATGAGGTCAACAGTTTAAAGTACTTCAAAGACCTCCGAGAGAGGGTCATTAAAATGCTGCCCCAGAAGTGTAAGAGCTTGGGACTGGCACAGCTTTTCCTACATCAGTGAGCGGACCTCAGGCCCACAGCCAGCAGCACAGGTGAGTGTTTGGTGCATTAATGAACGAATCCCTGCTGTGGCTAGAACCTAACAGGCCGGGGCCACGTAACAAGGTATGACCCAAGCATTTGGTGCTCAACTACAGGCTGACTCGAGTCCTATAAATATACTGGAAAGAGAGGTTTCAGAGACATTACAAAACTAATCCCAAGTCAAGACATCAAATCGGGCGACCTATCTAATCTATTTGGGGAGGGGGTGGGGACTAAGCAATCTATTACTCAACCTCCAATTTTAGGAATGAATGTGTCTGAAATGCTTTTACTCAGACTTCATACTTCGTTACATGGACAAGGACCCTTTCTGTAGCACATTTTGTGCAAGGGCAGGACCCACTGCATTTACCAAGCTGGGTTTATAATAATACTCACTGGAACATGGTACCCAACCCCCACTAGGATATAACCCGAATCTGGGCACAAAAACGGGAAGCCTGAAGGCTGCAGTGACAGTCTCCCTCGTGGCCTAGCATGCTTAAGCTTCCTCAAAAACCTGGAACCTGTGTACCCTTAAAAATACGAAACAGAGCAAAATTTCCTCCAGGAAGGCCTTAAAACTAAAGGGAGGTGGTATTTAAGTACTGGGCACATGGGACTGAAGAACTGAACAGGTCTTGCGACATCAACCTGGAAGTCACACCAGACAATAAAATTACAGAGTGGGGCTAACCCAACGTGGGGCAGGAGCAATGTAAACAGGGCTCTAGGAGTCTGACTACTTGTAGCAAAAGAGAACTGAACTGCCACTAGTGATATGTAGGCCCAGGATAATCTTCCCTTCAACAGGAATACAGTGTGGACATCAGACGTGTCGGCTGTGCATCAGTTGCGCGCTGCGTGCTCACACGCCGTCATGCAGGCAGACACAGCGTTTCCGGTCAAAGACCAGATCACTCATAACACCATACAACTAGCTGAGTGTTAGCTGAGTTGCAGCAAGGTCTCTCTTTACACAGAACTGATTACAAGAGAAATGAGTCTGAATTACCAAAAATCAATTTTTGAAAACTCCTGATAACAGGTTTAACTGGACATTTTTGAAGTCTACCTCTGAAATCAATCCTTTGAAGCACAATATTTAAAGGAGTTTGCTAAACAAAAATAATTAACATTCCTAAATATTCCTCCATAAATGAGAAATAAAACAAAAATTCCTTAAAGGAGACTACAGTGCCTGAATCCTTAACAAAAATCAATATGGGGCTTCTAAACTAAGTGGTTCAATTTAACAGTATCAGAGAACAATTTCACCCTACAATAAGACCCCGACTATCCAGATTTTTAACCAATTTGATTAAAGGAAAAAAAGCAATCCAACATGGATAATATGTTCACCCAAAATTACTTAAGTCTTTCTTGATGAAAGACTCGGGACCCCTGGCACCTACATGACCAGAGCTGGCTGGAAACACAATCTCTGGGACGTTCCACAGGCCTCCGGGCCTGTCAAAGTGGATGCCAGCTGCCCCGCTGGGCTGTGGGGCACAGAGACACAGCCGGCCGGCAGACATATTTTAATTGGCCTCATGCAGCTCCCCGTACAGTCACCTCTTAACTTCATAATTCTTCCAACTCCCACTGATTCTATCATTACACCCCATCCTTAACAAGCCATTACCCAACCAATCTGTGAAGAGTCTGGAAAAAGATAACCAAATGTGTCAGACAATCTGCCACATAGGAGGCAATGGCCCTCTGGGGGTGTGACACAGGAAGACCCAGTGACCTTCTGTAGCCCTCAGAGCCTTTCTGTTTCTAAACTCTGTGTCCAACTGATAAGGCTGCCAAACACCTACCTGACTGCCTAACAAGCAAGGCATTCATGTGTATTAGAAATTCAGACTGCAGCTGCTGAGTCTCAACCACAGAATTAAATGCCTGACACACCTATGTCCATGGAGAGTTACGGCCACCACACCAATTAGCTGGTACGTGCTTACGAAAGGAAATGCTTTTCCTTATCTTTAAAAGCAAAGGCAAAAGCAATACTTACCTTAAATCTTAATGTGTTAAAAAAAACAAAGAATACATTCCAAAGTCCAATATAATTTATAAATATTATCAATGCCATTATTCCCTGGCTAAAAGTACTAATCTGTTAAAGATGGGGTTTCAGAGTCACCTACAAAATCCCACCCCACACCCCCACCCTGGGAACAGTCTAAAATGAAGGTAAACTTAACTGAGTAAGGTTAGAAAATATCCAAAGGGATCCTGAGGTTTCTAACCACTCAGGTTTATCTGAGGCATAAGACAACAGACCCAACACAGTAGAGTTGCTTAGGGAACGGGGCACTGAGGGACAGGGTGGGGGGGGCGTGGGGGAGTGTAGAGCTCAGTGGCCTTTCTGTGCCCTCTGACCATCCCAGGCAGGAATTAGGAGCCAACTAGACAAGTTATCAAAAATATGGAGAACACGGGCCTCTCTTTCTGGTAAAGAAACATAAACTTATTCTTGGCCCCAAATTACCGAGACAAACAAAAGATCTTGCATCTCTGAATAAGCTCTGAATAAATTGGGGTCAAAGAAATGTGACCTGGTAAAACCTACTAGATCTACCGTGTTCCTCTTGTTAGTTTCTCCCAAGGAGCTTGCGCAGAACGCCTCCCATCGCTCCCTGACTGTGTCTGGAAGGTCTGCAGGAGAAAGAGAAAAAGGCATCGTCATTCCAGTGACCTCCACACAGACACCTAAGAAAAACAGGACACAGAGGAGAGTGTCGCCCTCTTGGTCCGTCAAAGGCAAATAGGTGCCATCATCTGAGCACCTGACTCGGAGAAACAGAGTTGATAAAGCCCTGCAGCCTAAGCCCCAGGAATTTCAGGAACCAGAATGGCTCCCCAAATGGCCCCTGCTTGATGCCAAGGGCGCTAAGCAGCTCTGTGCATTTAACAAGCTTTTAAAACTCTTTTGGTAAAAAATGACCCCGGAAAATGTGTTTCCAACAAACTTCTAAGGAATCAGCAGGTCTTTCAGGTGGGTGGAAAAGCCGTCTTTTTCCATGATCATTCAAGTTTAGGAAATGCTGTCACCACGCAAGGTCCTGCACACTCGTCAGATACCGTGACTGGCTTCTGGCCAGTGAATGTTCCACGGAACCCAGTCTGGCTGTTTCCTAAATGTGTGTGCCCAGAGGCCAACATAGAGATACATATGCAATAGTGAAGAACGACTACAAAATTTTTATTTATTTTTAAAGATTTTATTTATTTGACAGAGAGAGCAGCAGACTCTCCGCCGAGCAGGGAGCCCGATGTGGGGCTTGATCCCGAGGCTCTGAGATGGTGACCTGAGCGGGAAGCAGATACTTCACCGATTAAGCCACCCAGGCGCCCCTCCAGAGAAGTTAAAAAGAAAAAAGATCCACAAATACTTTTTCTGAGCAAAGAAACTGGCTATAATCTTGGAGGCCTAACAAGAGCTGTCTTCTAACAACCGTGGTTTCAAGTGCGTCCCTCCCGTGCCACCTGCAGAGCAACTTTGGGAAAACAAAGGCTGATCTACCGCGCGTCATCACGCCCGTGACTTCTCCTTGGTTAAGAACATCCTCTGTGATGGTCTGGCTTGGTCCTCCCTCAAGAAGCAAAATTCCAGCGGAGCAAGCCCCAGGCGGCCCCTCATTGGAGCAACTCTTTCAGTGCGCGCCCCACGGGCGCCAGCCTCTCCAACACACACACACACACACACACACACACACACACACACACACACACACACTTTAGAGACAAAGGGAAGGCTGGACCTGCAGACAATGTCCAGTTTTAGCCAATGTCCAGTCAGCTGAGTCTGGACAAGTGCGGTACCCCAGGGGTTAAAGATTTTCACACTCGGAGTAAGTCACAGGACTGGTCCAAACCGCAGAGTCCACGCAGTTCTGAGGGCTCCGGGTTTAGAGACAGACTCACAGCCTCGGCACATGGAAGAGGCATCTGCAGTTTCTTCCCAGGAACCTCGGGCTGATGACATTTAAATGCTGGCACAGAAAGCGGCCTTTAGAAAGGTCCACCATCCCTCACCTCAGTGGGAGAGAGGGGGCAAACATGCGGCTCAATGTGTTATCATCCCAGCTAAACGAACTCAATGCATAGGCTGCGTAGGGCCTTTCAGAAGAAAACAAAAAGCAAGCGTGATCACAGCTCAAGTGACTCAACAGGTCAGCCTGTGGGGACCCCGTGCCCCCAAGAGCAGCGCTCTGAGCAGGCTCCTCGAGAGGGAGAGGGTAACTCGGCCCCGCCTGCCAACACTCACTAAAAGGACTGCAGACAGGAGGCAGACAGCAAAGAACTACACTGTTCAAACACATTCTCAAGAACTTCATTCAGATCTCCAGATAACTTGCCAAGTACAAAGAAACTCCACAGACTATTAAACACGCTATGAATACTTCCACTTTACCCTGAAATCCTTCCTCCAATCCAACAAACATCCAACTGAGCTTCACGAAGCACACTTACCTTTGAGAAGCTGCTGCACTAACGCACTGTTGGGGCCCTTCTCAGTGCTGTGCACGACACAGTTAGCTATCCTCGTCAGGTGGCCCATGTAGCCGTGCCGTCGGCCCCCCTCGGCCCTGCCGGGGGGAGAGGACAGAGTCAGACTCCCGATCGCACGGGCTCGTGAAGCAGCTTAGTAAGCACAGTGGGCTGGAGCGATCATTCTAAACACGGAGGCCCTAAAGATGAGAACGGACAGAAAAGCAGGTGCCAGAGTCGCAGGTCGGGCAGGGGTGGGAACGATGTGGCAGAGATGCGCTGCTCCAGGACCGCGTGGCGGCCAGGCTGGGCGAGGTTTATTCTATATACGAATCCATCATTAATCTTCAGTTACATCTTACCTTTAAAAAATACCCCAAACATTCACTGACGCCTACTGTTTCTGTGACTTTCCTTTGTATCTTTTTATGAAACGATTTTTCAGACTTTAAAAAAACTGTAGGAACGTAAGGTGAGAATTTTGCTAAAAGAAATCAAAGCTTCATAATCTCAGTTCAATTAACAAACATAATTGCTTACCACTGGCATTTCTCAAGTTAAGAGTGGCTGATCTTGAGGATGTGGCCAAGGCGAGGCGAGGGGTCCTCAGCTGGTCTTGGACCCGCATCACACTTGGAATACGTGTACATCAGTTACTCCCCACCCGCTTCCCCCATTTAGGGTCTACCCTTCCTAACCAGGACCCATCGTTACTAAATCCACCCACCCACCTGCCCATCTATGTCTCTCCCTCTCTTTCTCTCTCTCTTTGGGGGCGGAGGGGCAGAGGGAGAGAGAGAATCTCAAACAGGCTCCACACAGAGACCTGATTTCACAACCCTGAGATTGTGACCTGAGCTGGAGCCGAGTAGGACACTTAACCAACTGAGCCACTCATGTGCCCCAAGTCCACCCATTTATTTTGCCATTTTATTTTTTTTTTTAAGATTTCTTTACTTTGGGGGGAGGGACAGGGGGAGCGGGACAGAGTTCCATGCAGACTCTGCACCAACCGTGGAGCCTGTCCGAGGGCTCGATCCCACAATCCCGAGATCACGACCTGAGCTGAAACTGAGTCCGATGCTCAGGGAACTGTGCCACCCAGGTGCCCTCCAGATCCACCTACTTAGACAAACTTTTCACACTGCTGTGATTTCTCTATTTGACACAAAAAGACTTGCTTGCAGATAGGAGGGTACGAACTGAGCAGATTTTTGTTTAAAGGGAGAACCTTTCAGGAGCCACTAAAAAAGCTGTACGATGCCCGAAGGCTTGCCTGAAAAACAGAATATCTGCTAAGAATCTTAGAAGGTGTGAGGACAGTAACGGTCAGAGGCCCAGAGCTGATCTCAGCTGAGTTGCTGAGTTGAAACCTCCTCTGGTTTCACAAGCAGCTCTCAAGCCCCAGGGTTCCTGGCCGGCAACTTCTCGGTCAGATACCACAGGTGAAAACCAACACCCACCTGCCAGCGTTTTGCCCCACGGCCCTTGATGTTCTTTAGACTTCTGGGACAAGAAAACATTAGAAAAACTCTTTCAGGACCCTTCCCCTCCCAAATCGGGGGTCTATTAATAGTCCAGCCTCCAGAGGACGGAGCTGAGGGGAAACAGAGTGTAGGGAACGCCTCAGCCCTAGTGACGAGGAGGCAAAGAGCAAGGGCGGTCAGGGAGGGCACGGGGGGCTAACACGGGGTCAAACACAAAAGCAGAGATGTCGGTCTGGCCACACACGACACCCCCAAAGGAGTTCGTTCGAAAGAACATGCCCGAGGTCTACGGAGATGAGCCCCCTGCCGCACTCGAACCAAAAGCAGGTCCCCAGAGTCAGGTCAGAGCCCTATCGGTGCTGGTGGGCCCTCTTTAAAAACCAAACCTGACAGGCTGAAGCCGACACCTCCTTTTAGACCCTAGCTCTTCCAGGGGCCACAAGAGAAGTCTGAACAAGAAAACTCCCGACACAGGTTCAATTATGAAGGCACACGAGGTGAGTTTTTGGGCTGATGAAATGCTCTGCGCCTGACCACAGTGCTTACACAACTGCACGCATCCGTCAGAGCGCCCAGGGACGTACAGCAAAGGATGAACTCCCACCTTGTGAGAATCAGACCGCAATAAACCTGACTTAAAACACAAGCGCCAGAAGCGCGCCCTGAGAACGCTCTCCAGCCACACACTATGCCGCCCGCCTCAGCATCGACGGGCCGCTGTGAGGGCCCAGGGCGCAGGAGAGGAAGAAGTCTGGGTGGAAAGCTACTTACACGTATCAATACTCAAGTCATCTTGCCAATCAGCTGATAGAAATTTTCTTTCTTTTTTTTTTTTAAAGATTTTATATATTTGAGAGAGTGCCAGAGAGAGAGAGAAAGCACAAGCAGGGGGAGCAGCGGAGGGAGAGAAGCAGGCTTCCTGCTGAGCAGGGAGCCTGACGTGGGGCTCGATCCCAGGACCCCGGGGTCATGACCTGAGCTGAAGACAGATGCACAACCGACTGGGCCACCCAGAAGCTCCAGCTGACAGAATTTTTCTAAACAAAAAATACTAAGCCAACCCCCTACCCCCTCCTCCCATGATGAAGTGACTCTCTCTACAGTGAGTCCATGGGGTAAGCAGGACGAACCTGCTAAGTTAAAGCATCAACATGGAGGACTTGACTTTATGACTCTTTCCTTTAGTCTCCGTATTATTCCTGCCAGAAAAACAGCTATTCAAAAAGGACCAGGAAGTTTCAAAGGCAGCCAGCTCCTGGATTCCCCTCAAGAGAGGTAGAAAGACAGGGCACTTTCAAAATAGTTAGAAAGAGATCTGCTGTGATAATCCAGAAGTCCCCAGAGAACCCTTTATGACTGTAAGGCGGGCTGGTAGCACGTAATTATTTTCACTGTTCTCGAAAGCAAGGCAGATCTTTTCTTCAAATGAAAAACCACACTGAGTTTCTATGGGAAAACAATTTACTTACTGCTTCTTCTCATTCATTTCCCAGGCATCCAGTATCCGTTCTATTAGCTGACATTTTTGAAAAAGCTAAACAAAAAGGAATATCCAGTTAACATGTATGTACGTGTCCAAGTGCCAAGACTTTAAAGTGAACTGGACTCTGATAGTCAGAGCCGTGGTGTGTGTGACCCAGCGGCTAAGTCTAGCTGTGAGCTACTGGCTTTACCCTACGCACTGGGATAGTAAGTTTACTCAAGGCCGTCAGAACACCACCGGGATTCGAGACCGGATCCGCACCTTCGCCAGTGTGGCTACTGGGAAGCAACATTTCAAGCACCACTTCCGGTGAGTAGTTGACCTAAAGCAAAGCCAGGTTTTATTAGCCATGAAAAGTGAGCTCAGAAATACAGAGCCCGACCAAAATGTAAAAGGAATCAAGATGAGGCCCTGGCCGATCTCTATCTGGGAATCCGGGGAATCCTCGCCCTTCCGGACCGTGAGCGGCGCGGGCCCCTGCACACTCCGGCTGAAAACCGGCGCCCCGCGCCCGGTGCTGTCGGGTGGCGTCGGCGGTCTCTCCCTCCTGCTGGCCACTCCGGGGGGCCGGCCTCTCCCGGCTCCCAGCTTTGGCAGGAAGCCAGTGTGAGCTCCGGAACTACACGCAACCACAGAACTTCGGAGCAAGAAGAAATGTGAAGGCTGACTTAGCGAAATCACCTCGTGTTTAACAAAAGGGAAGAGAGCCACAGAAGAGGTTCGGCATGGCCCGGAGCCCGCTGCCGCCACCCTTCCGCCCTGTGCTTTAGCCCACAAATTAAAACCGGCACGCCCAACAACCGTTCAAACGATTTCTGCAGTCTTAAGTTTATATGGTTCTTTTAATCTCCAGAAGATTTCTATATCTTCAACTCAATTGTGTTTAGCAAATAAGGAGGCCACTCAGACTTTTTTCCTAAAAGTTCATCTAATGGTTATTTGCCCAGGATATGGTTTACAGAATCACTGACCAACAGTGCAATGAACACAACAGTTAAATGCCTAGACTCTGAGATTTAACTCCCTGACCTTAAATTCCGACTCATTTCACACCAAAGTGGGAAAATGCTATAACCAGGAGAGGCAGAAGAGAGACCCTGTTAAGCTTACGTGTTTCAGTAACAAATTGTCACCAGTGGAGTCTTGATCAGTAATTGTGCTATTTTCTGTATTTTCAAAAGGACTTGCAAGGATCAGTGCAATACAAATTTCCACTTGTGTATGTAAAAAGTTATTCCACGTATATTTGAAGAACATGTCCTACAAAAAAGAAAAAGAATGCTTTCTTTTATTCAATTACCTCATATTTAAAGCCACTACTCTAATACATTTCCCGAACAGTGGTTTAATAAAATAAATGTGGTATGTTCTTAGTCCAATAGGACTAATGAAAAGGAACAGGTTTACTTTAAGGGGGTCTGGGATACCACCACACAGACTAAATAGCATGACATCTGCTCATTCAACATGCCAGCATTTGCAAGGAAGCTAGTAGAAAACAATAATGAACAAGGGAAGATAATAGTTAGTTCCTCAGAGTATTTTTCTGTGTTTTCCAGGCAACTAGTAACAGGTATTAAGTTTAGTTAACTTCCAATACTTTTTGAAGAAATTTTTGAGTTTTATTTTGACTCAACAAACATCTGTGCAGGACATGGGGTTAGGTGCAATATGGGAGACAGAGACAGACACAAAGACAGTCTCCAATTTCGAGGTATGCACACCCTGAGTGTGAGTAAGCACTCGGTTATAACCACTCAGGCCTCTGAAACTCATGGAACTATCAGTGAATGGAGCAAAAGAAGACAGGTCTGAAAAAGGTGACATGTGGACCTCCTCAAAGTACACGGGTTTTCCAGATTGCTCGAAAAGTTGACAGTACCACAAAAAGGAAAGACAATTCCTAAAAGCACAAAATGCATCAAGTATATATTCAGGACATTCTTTGAGTCTGGTTATCTAAACTCAAAAAAGAAATGATTAATGACCCATTTAGGAGTTTCGTCAAATTTGTTGTCACTCAAAAGTAATGCTAAAGATTAACAATGGAATTAACCATAGTTGCATACTTACCATCAGTAAGATTAGAGGCTAGTCATCAACGACTTCAGGGACAGGGGAAGAAAGTTATAAGCCTCAAGTTTTATACACCGGTCGGAAGATAGGGCAAAAACTATGTCCCGAGGGGTAACAGTTAAGTTCACCAAAGACTGTGTCCTTTAATGTTACATCTTGCTCCAACGTGTTCCTGTTCTTCATCCCTATACTGCCATCATTTAACCCAAACCTAAAATCTAACGAAAAGTATCTTTGATACCAGTTAGCTTAACGATGTGGTTGAGAAAACAAGCACTCGTTTGCAACTGAATGTGAATTCAGATCTTGGCCCCACCACTCATTAGCCATAGAATATGTCCCCTCTCTGGCCATAATCTGCAAAAAACATACCCTCTCACACAGGCATCTACACCCACCATCACATGAGAAAGGTATATAAAGTGCACGTTACCAAGCCTTTTGTGTAGTGTGCAAACAGCCCACACTCCTCCAAAGGTACGTTTTTTTTTTTTTTTTTTTTAAAGATTTTATTTATTTATTTGACAGAGAGAGAGATCACCAGTAGGCAGAGAGGCAGGCAGAGAGAGAAGAGGAAGCAGGCTCCCCGCTGAGCAGAAAGCCTGATGTGGGGCTCGATCCTAGGACCCTGAGATCATGACCTGAGCCGAAGGCAGAGGCCCCAACCCGCTGAGCCACCCAGGCGCCCCTGCTTTAACCAGATGTCTTATGACACCTGCTAAGTGTTAGCCCTCATGCCTTCTGCACTGTCGGGTGGCAGGACGGACAGAGCAAGCACAGGGACCAAGAGCAGGGCCTGTGGATTCTGAGCACAAACCCTGGAACTGGGATACACAGGGGTCAGGGAAATCCAGAGAATTCTGAGCTCTCCGTTTCCACCTCCACCAACGAGCAGACTAACAGCTGTGTGTACTAAGGAAGAGCTGGACCCCAATCAGAAGACCACATACCGCTACATTATACATTATACAGATCTATGTCAGTGCAAAGGCGATAAACACTTGTCCCTTTGCTAATGAGGACAAGAAAACAGTGCTGTAACCAGCAGTCATTTATTGCTAACACAGTCCCCTGGGGAAGAGGACTACACTAAATCATCTGAGCCAGACTGAGCTTCTTGAGGGAGAAGTCTAGGTCTTAATCATCTCTGTAGTTTTCTACTGTACTTCTTTACACACAGCAATAAAAAATACTGAAAACTTAAGAGCATTCAAAAATTGACAATAAACTCAAGATGAGAACTGAATAAAAAGGTCATTCGTGCTCAGAACTAAGATGAGTCACGGACATATACTGTAAATTTGTGATTTAAATACGAGTAGTATATCCACAAACCATCCATAAACCATCACGGGCAAATTAAATTATCTTTCAGGGGAAATCTTACCAATATGACCCCGATGCTATTCAGCTCCATGAGGTCCTCATTGATACTGCTGGTGTTTGTCTGCAGGAGGCTGGATATCAACCTGATCACATTCAATCGGGTGTTGCCCACCGGAGGGTCCAACACACCCCACGTAGTCTTCATCACGCTTTTCTGAGGAAGAAGCAGCTTTCCAATTAAATCCAGTTCAGTAAACAAACAAAAGGGGAGAAGGGTGTGTACCAGTACGGAACACTAGGTAAACTAACCCTGCAGATCATGTGGCCCGAGTTCACATCCGAAGGAAAATCCAAAGCTGCTTTTGAGATCTTTGGAATATGATGAAATAACCAAGTGGCAGGGAATCAAGTAATTCCCCTCGAATAGAAATCCCACAGGAGATCAGGTATCCCCCTCATTTCACATTCCAAACTGCCACAGGAAGAAAGCAAAAAGCTGCAGAAGTTGGTGGGGGTAAAAGTGCAGTATTCCAAACCTGACCAGAAATTCTGGATAAGACAAGTTAAAGTGGTTTGGGAACATAGTTCTCAATCTTCGCAAAATCTCTGAGAAAAATGCAAACTCAGAAGCTGCTTCTGGATCACAGCCCTGAAACAGGATCAACTTCAAACCTGTTACTGCCCATAAAAGGGAATCTCTGTACTTTGGTCACAGAAGACGGACACAGGACACCGGAGAATTTCACAGGTTTGACAGGAATGGGTGGTGAGCTCTAAGCCAGCGTCGAGGCTGCCCTTTTCCTGACTCCCTGGCCTGCTCCTCTCGAGGCCTAATGGAGGCGGAAGGCTCACTCCTGTGCTCCACGCAAGGCGGCCCCGGCGGACAGATGTGCTAAAGAGCTTCGGGAATCTACTCAGACACGTCACGTAGTAAAGCCACATACAAACTGAACTCACGAACTCCTAGCAATAAAAGAGAGGAAGCCCAAACGAGCAACTGCCTCGCGTTTGAATCAGGACCAAGAATACAGGGTAAAAACCCACCCTGGATGCGGCCTTTCGTCCGCCCAGAAGGAAGACAGGCAGGCGGCCTCAGTCGGCGGGAGCACCTCCTCGCGCGTCCTCTTCTCTCCCGGCTCCTTCTCCCACCTCCGGCTGCCACCTGGATGCTCTCTCCACTTCTCCTAACCAAACCCTTTTTCTTTCCTGACTCTCCCATTGCTCCTCTCACGTCTGCCACAAAGGACGCCGCTGCCCAAAACCATTAAGCGGCGGCAGGGGCGGCGTCCCCGAGAGTGAAGGCTCAGCACTGTGGCCCACAGCGGCACTGGCTGAACCCACACGAGACAAGGGACGTGGGCAGGACCCCTGCCTGCTAACTGGGGGCGTCAGCTGTCCGAAGAGACCATCCGAAAGCTGAGCTCGACTCCCCGCGTCCTGGGCACAAATGGTTCCGTGTGCCCCCTCCACAAATGCTGAACCACAGGAAGCATCCAACGCAGCAGGAGAGGCCAAGACCTTAAATCCCCGACACCCCGCAGAGTGGAGACACGTGCTGCCACAGCTGGGCCACTGCTGGCGATGACGCGGGCCAGGAGGGAAAAGGGAAGTGTCAGAGCGGGTGCCGGCAGGGGACCTCTCCCGGACCCGAGTCTTCCAGACATTCCAACAGGAGGGGCTCCTGACCCTGACCTCCATCTCCCCACCGCGCTCAGGGGCTGGGGACAGCTCTCACGGGCGGGGCCTCACCGCCTGTCACTGTGCTCGCGGCAGGTTCGGGGCCGGGTGGAGGAGCACCCCTGTGCTCCCCGCGGAACACCAGCACTGAGCCACGCTCGGCCGACTAGTCCTAAAACAAGCTATCCGTCCGTCAGACTGACCCACCCCTAAAGGATTAACTTTGCCTCAAGAGTGAAAACAACACACAATGAGGACTATTTATTTCATGGGCATCAAAGTACCTAGAATTTATAGAAAGAAAGAACAAAAGCTGTGTTTCCTAAGTAGATAACTATTTTGCTTAACTTTAATTCTACCCCAATCATCAATGTGGACACTACACATAGACAAAAGCCGATTAAAAACTAGCTCAAAAGCAGTAACAAGTGGAAGGCCTGGTTTGCACACACTGGTGGTCACGGCCGGTTCTGTTCTCCACAAGGTTCGTACACCTTCTAACAACTGTGTGAACCACACTACTGACCCGCCCAGCCACGACCCATGACCCATGACCCGGCCACGCTCACGGTAGCTGCCCTACCTTGGGTGGCTCAAGCAGGAGTTCGTGAAAAGATCCAAGTCTTCCTCGGATAGCTTCCAGAACACTCTTGTTGACCGAACAAGCTGCATGACTCATGCCTGGTGGGCAGATTTCTATATGGCCTTCAAATCTTGAAACAAAGCAAGTTAATTTTATTATAATTTCAAAACAAAGGTGCTTCCTATCCGCATGTAGGTAGATACATAAGAGCTATATAAATATGATTATATCAACATTTCTGGAGAGACAGGAAGAGGGTGTAATACAAGCTTGCTGGGGAGCAGCCACAGGACCTGCACTCCACAGGCCTACAGTGTCAGGGGAGGAATTACATGTGATTGCTTCTCACTCTCCCAAAGCTTCTAAGCTCTTTCTACCTATACTAACAGGAGGTCTCTACCGTGAAATGTGGAAGGCAAAAGGGATCAGATCCCTGAATTACAGGGCAGACCATACTGTGTGCCATTTGGGATGTTGGTAATCAACCGGCCTGCCGTATCCTTCCCATACGGTTTTCCCTGGGTAACCAACATTGATCGTTCCCTACTTAAAAAGCATAAATCACTCTTCCACATCTAGCTCAATCTGTACTCATTTCAATCTACTCCTGACAAGAAAGCGATTATGAGTGGAAAGAGACACACAATCCCAATGGTCCTTTGTGAGCACGTGGGCCAAGGAGTCTCAAGGTGGGAGGAGGAAGGGGTCTAAGAGTAGGGGCGGGGCATGTCAGCTGCACGGCGGGGCAAGCGGGTAGTTCACGGTGCGGCCGCAGAGCCCGGGCCCCGGTCCCTTACACACCAGCTGCGTGTTCTGCCTCGGACACTGGGAGCGTCCCCACGGTCTCCCCCAGGCCCGCTGTGAGGGGCGCTCACGCAAAGGGCTGAGTACGCCGCCTGGTGCAGAAGTAACACCTGGAGAGCAATTATTAGGACATTTTTCAGAGGCTTGCACACGCGTGCACCACCTCTAACTCAGAGCTGCGTGTAACAGCATTCGGAAAGTCAACAGAATGGAAAAGGGGGAAGGAAAGATGTTTTGCTTTGGTTAGTGTTTTTTAATGTTTAAGAGTCTTAGTAAATAACTGATGTGGCCCAATACAGCTTTCTTTTATTATAGTTTCTGTCCAGGGAGCCACGCTTAAAAGTTCTTTACAAGCCCATAATTCCAAGAGTATTTATACACTTTCCTCTAGTATTTTAATTCACCTGGAATTTATTTTTCACACAAAACAGGTACAGTAACGTACTTCTCAAATGGTGAGTCACCTAAGCCGCATATTTATAGAAAATCCACATTTCCCCCCTTATGAGAAAAGCATACAAAACCATACACTAAAATTCCTTAAGTAGTCATATACACTTTATTTGTTCATTTCATAAATACTTAGCGAGCATCATTTTCTACACCGGCTCAGACTTAGGTACTGGCCAACGTCCGTGGTGTCTAACAAGGCTGACAGTGGTACCTACAGCCACATTTACCGCACCGACGATGCAACTGTCATACACAGGAGGCGACTTAATCGCCTTAGATCAGAGAGGGCCAGCACTCCATCACTGGTGCTGCTCAACGTCTCCCGGCTAGTCTCACACTTTCACTCTTCCAAGTGCGTGTAAGAATTCGCCGATTCCAAAACAAAAACCATGTTGATATTTCCAAGTAGAACTACGTTAAATTTAGACTATGTGAAATTTGGAAAAGCACAAGAAATAATGAATGTTTTACATATCAGAGTCCATTTGTTTTTACTGCTGAAGAGCAATCTTTGTGTAGATGTACCATAGCCTCTTTATCCATTTATGAGTTTAAGGACACTTTGAGTTGTTCACGATTTTGTGTGATTATGAACAAAGGTGACATAAACATTCACTCACAATCTTGTGGGATATATTTTCCTTGTGACAATATCTAAGAGATTGCTGGATAATACAGTGAATGTCTTATTTAACTTCATAAGAACTGCGAGACATTTTTAGAAAGCGGTCATGGGACTATGTATTCCCAACAGTAATGTGTGAGACCTCCAGGTGCTCCCCACTGTCCACAGTGCTGACTACTATCGATCTTGCTTGCTTGCCTTAGTGGTGCAGTGGGCAGAACAGCGCCCCCTGCCCCACACCCCTGCCCAAGATGTCTATACTAATCCCCAGAGCCTGTGAATGTTACCTTAATTGAAGATGTAATTAATTAAGGATCCTGAGAGGAGATTATCCTGGATTATCCAGATGGCCCCTAAATGACATCCTGAATGTCATCAAAAGACAGGAGAGACAGACACAGAGAGAGAAGGTGATGTAAAGATGGAGAGAGGTGGCCACAAGCCAAAAATGCCAACAGCCCCTAGAAGCTGGAAGAGGCTGAGGATGAATGCCCGCTCGTGCCCCCCAACACAGGGCAGCACTGCAGAAACCCTGATCTTGGACTTCCAGCACTCAGGGTGAGAGAATAAGTTCTGCTACTTTAAGTCACAGTTTGTAATAATTTGTTACAGTGGCCACAGGAAACAAATACAAGTTTGTTTGCATTTTAATGGGGTTTTAACTTGAACTTCAGTAATGACAGCCATTTGTCATGTGTTTATTTGCCATACGAATACATTTTATTCATTAAGTGTCTGCTCAAGTCCTTTGACCTTAAAAACTGGATTGTTTCTCTTGTTATTAAAGCTTTGAGTATCCTTTGTATATGTGGATATAAGTCCTTTCTCAGACACATGATTTGGAAATATTCTCTGACAGTCTGTGGCTCTGCCTTTTTATTTTCACAAGAGTCTTTTTTTTTTTAACGTTTATTTATTTTAGAAAGAGAATGTGTGTGTGAGAGAGAGTGAATGAGAGGAGGGGCAGAGAGAGAGAGAGAGAGAGAGAGAGAGAAGTCCTCAAACAGACTCCCCACTGAGCACAGAGGTGGAGGACATAGGGCTTAACTCCAGGATCCTGAGACCACAACTTGAGCCGAAATCAGGAGCCGGATGCTCAACCAACAGAGTCACCCAAGCGCCACACAACAGAGTCTTTCAAAGAGCATTTTATGGAATCTGTGTTATCAGTTTTTCTTTTATGGACTGGGCTTTAGTGATACATCTAAGAAATCTCTGCCTAACATAGGCCATGAATCTTCTAGAACATTATAGTTCTGGGATTTACACTTAGGCCTATGATCCATTTTGAGTTAACTTCTGTATAATGTGCAAGGTACATATTGAGGCCCCTCTTTTTTTTTTTTTTTAAAAACAGATGGATATTCTAGCACCATCTGTTGAAAAGGCTATCCCTTCTACACCGAGCTTGGTCAAAAATCAACCGACCACATACGGTGTGGGCTTGCTTCTGGACTCTGTTTTGTTCCAGTGATTTGTGTGTCTGTCCTTTCACTAATCTCCACACTGTCCTGACTACAACAGCCTTAGATCAGAGAGAGCCAGCACTCCAATTTTTGCTCTTCTCTTTCAAAATTGTTCTGGCTATGGTATTGTCAATTTCTTGATCTGGATTGGAATTATACTGACTCTCCAGATCAGTTTGGGGAGAAGTGACATCCCAACAATACTGAATTTTCTAATCCACAAACGCAGTAGCTCTCTCCATTTATTTAGGTAGTCTTTGAGTTCGTCAATATTGAGTGGTACATCTGTAAGCAGATATACATCCAAATGTTTTCCTTTCTCCATGTTATAGCAAATGGTATTTCATTTTTTAAGATTTTATTTATTTGAGAGAGAGAGAGATCACTAGTAGGCAGAGAGGCAGGCAGGGAGAGGGGGAAGCAGGCTCCCCGCTGAGCAGAGAGCCCGATGTGGGGCTCAATCCCAGGCCCCTGAGATCATGACCTGAGCCGAAGGCAGAGGCCCCAACCCACTGAGCCCCCCAGGCGCCCCAATAAATAGTATTGAATAAAAATTCCAAATTCCAGGGGCGCCTGGGTGGCTCAGTCATTAAGCGTCTGCCTTTGGCTCAGGTCATGATCCCGGGGTCCTGGGATCGAGCCCCGCATCGGGCTCCCTGATGGGCGGGAAGCCTGCTTCTCCCGCTACCATTCCCTCTGCTTGTGTTCCCTCTCTCGCTGTGTTTCTCTCTGTCTAATAAATAAAATCTTTAAAAAAAAAAAAAAAATTCCAAATTCCAGTTGTTCATTGCTCTTACAAAGAAATACAACTAATTTCTGAATATTGACCTTATTATATCTTGCAATTTTGCTAAATTTGTTAGTTCTAGGAGGGTTTTTTTGGTATATTTTTTAGGATTTTCTATAAAGATAATCCTGACCTCTGTGAACAGATTCAGTTTTCTATCTTCCTCTCCTGCCTTACGACGCTGGCCGGGACTGGCAATGGCAAAGATCCTTGCCACATTTCTGGATTTTAGGCGGTACCATTTCAGTCTCTGATCGTTTAAGAATGCCATCAGCTATGGACTTATTTTTAAAGGAGGCCTTATCAGTTTCTAAGATCCCGCCCATTACTAATTTACTAAGAAGTTTTTACCATAAAGGAATTTATTGAAATGACTGGTTTTTCTTCTTTAATCTGTTAATATGAGTTACACTTTTTAAACATATAATGTATTATTTGCTTCAGGGGTACAGGTCTGTGAACCATCAATTACACAATTCACAGCACTCACCATAGCACAGACCCTGCCCAATGTCCCTCCCCACCCTCCCCAGCAGCAACCCTCAGTTTGTTTCTGAGATTAAGAGTCTCTCATGCTTTGTCTCCCTCCTGAACCTACCTTGTTTTATTTTTTCCCTCCCTACCCCCAGGACCCCCCCACCCTGCCTCTCAAATTCCTCATATCAGACAGATCATATAATTGTCTTTCTCTGATTGACTTATTTCGCTTAGCATAATACCCTCTAGTTCCATCCACGTCATTGCAAAGGGCCAGATTTCGTTTCTCCTGATGGCTGCGCGGCGTTCCATTGTATATACACATCTTCATCATTCATCTGCCGCTGGACATCCAGGTACTTTCACCGACTGATTTCTTACTGAGACTTTATTTTTATAGAGCAGTTTTAAGTTCATAGCAAAGTGAAGGGGAAGGTACAGAGATTGTCTCCACATATGCACAGCCTCCCCCTTTACCAACACGCCCTACCTCACGCCCTACCTCATATACCAGTGGTCTATCTGTTTCAATCACTGAACCCACAGTGACACAACCTAATCACCCAAAGTCTATAGTTAACCATCATGGTTCATTCTTGGTGTTGTACAGCGCAGGGATTTACACAAATGTATAATGACACATTTGTGTCAATCCATCACAATGGTATCATACTATTTTCACTGCCCTCAAAGTCCTCTGTGCTCTGCCTAGTCATCTCCCCACTGCCAACCCCCTGATCTTTTCGTGGTCTCCTCAGTTCTGCCTTTTCCTGAAAGTCACATCCTTGGAATCATATAGTTTGTAGTCTTTGCAGTGGCTTCTTTCCCTTAGTAATATACACTTAAGGTCCTTTCATGTCTTTTGAAGGCTTCATGGCTCATTCTTTTTGGCACTGAGTAATATTTGTTTGGATCTACCCCGGTTTATTTATCTACTCACCTACTGAAGGACATCTTGGTTGCTTCCAAGTTTTGACAAGTGTGGATAAAACTGCCATAAACATCCATGTGCAGGTTTTTGTGTTAACATCAGTTTTCAACTCCTTTCAGTGAATACCAAGCCACTGGATTATATTTAGTTTTGTGAAAAACTGTCAAACTGTCTTCTGTAGTGGCCGTGCCATTTTGTGCTCCCACCAGCCACAAATAATTTCACCTGCATTTGGCGTTGTCGATGTTCTGGACTTTGTTCATTCTCATTGATTGTTTGTGAAGGATGAATGAGCCTCACATTCCCAAGATAAACCACAGCTGGTTATGATATGTTATCTTTTTAATATATTGCTGGATTTAATTTGCTGATACTTTCTTGAGGATTTCTGCATCTAGGCTCCTGTGGGATTGTGTTAGTTTTCTTTCCTGTAATATTTTGGTCTAGTTTCAAAGTAATGATGGCCTCATAAGATGAGCTGGAAAATGTCCTCTCTTCCATATTCTCGTAGGTCCTTAGGTTTTTGGTGGAATTCACCAATGAAGCTAATCTGGGCCAAGAGTTAACTTTGTTGGAAGCTTTTAAATAGGAATTAAATTTTGCTGATAGGTCTAAGGCTGTTGATGCCCGTTATTACTTTCTGGAGTGAGCTTTGGCAGTACTACTCCTTTAAGGAAGCCACCCATCTTCTCTAAACCAATCAACTACTGAGCTCTTTATAGTATTCTCTTATTATTCTTTCAATGTCTGTAGGCATGCGGTTATGTCCCTTCTTTCATTCCTGCAATTTGTAATATGTATCTTTTCTACATTTTCTTCATTAATCTGGCTAGAGATTAACTGACTTAATTGATCTTTTCAAAGAAACAGCTTTTAGGTCTCACTGATTTTCTGTATTATTTTTCCCTTCTCAATCTGTTTGATCTCTTTCTGCTCTTTATTATTTCCTTCCTTCTGCTCGCTTGGGGTTCATCTGTTCTTTCTTTACTTGTTTCTTAAGGTGGAAGCTTACATTGTGGACACAAAACTTTTGTCTTCCATTCTTTTTTTTCCCGTCTTCCTTTCCTAATTAATATAAACATTTAATGCTAGAACTTTCCCTCTACTACTTTCACTACATTCCACAAATCCTGACATGCCCTGTTCCCATTATCAGTTAGTTCAAAATATTTTCTCATTTCTCTTGCCATTTCCTGTTCAACCCTGGGGTTATTTAAAGTGTGTTGCTTCATTCCCAAATATCTGGGATATTCCAGCAATCGTTTTTTATTGATTTCTAGTTTAAACCCATTGCGGTCTGAATAAATACTGTGTATATTATTTTAACTCATTACAGTTTGTTTGATGGCTGAGAATCCAGTCTACCCTGATAAAAGTTTCATGCGCATTTGAAAAGACTGTGCACCATGACGTGGCCAGGGGACGGTCTGCAAGGCTAGCCGTCACTGCCGTTCTGGTCTTCTGTATTCTTGCTGGGTTTCTCTCCAGATGTTATCTTGATCTCTATTAGAACCACTTCCAACCGACAGAAAAACTGCAAAGGTGGTACAGAGCATTCCCATACAACCCGTAACCGGCTTCCTGTTATTCCTACTGTACATCAGTGTGATACACGTCATAATAAACCATGGCTGATACATAAAATCCACACTTTATTCAGATTTCCTTAGTGTTCACCTAAAGTCCTTTCTTCATTTCAGAATCCCACCTAAGACATCACATTATATTTAGCTGTCAGGTCTCCTCTGCCTCCTCTTGGCCACGATAGGTAGTCACTCAGACTTCACTGGTTAGGTGAATGCAGAATGCTCCTGAACTGGAATCTGTCTTACGTTTCCCTCAGGATCACAGGGTCTCTCAGACGAAGACCGCAGGTAAGAGGTCACTGTCACACACCAGGACAAAAGTATAAACTGCCTACATAACTTGGCATTGGCAGTCACCGTATCTGGCTGAGGAAGTGCTTGTCAGTCACTGTCAAGCTTGTCACTGTCCAGTTGCTCTTTTTGTTATCTTTCCACACAGAACTCTTTGGAAGGAAGTCATGGGAAGTGGTCTACACTGAAGAGTTGGCAGTTTAGTTCTTCCCCCTTGAGGAGAGAGCATCTCGATGAACCATCTGAAATTCTTCTGCAGGGGAGACCGGTCTCTTCTCCTCCGTTTATTTACATCACTGTGAGCGAATGAATTGTTTTGCACTTCGGGTACGAAGACGACACAGCTTCACTTCATGTACCAATTATTATGCTGCTGTTGTCACTGACTGTGCGAATCAGCTTTGGCCAATGAAAGCTCTTCAGCTGGCTCCTGTGTTCCTCGGACATAACCCCTGCCACTTCCGTTGCGGGGTTTTGTACGGTTTTCAGTACGTCCTTCTGTTTGTGCCACACAGTGCTCTAGGCCCCTCTCGCCCCCATCACAGAACCGGCCATTTCTCCAAGGAGCCCCAGTTCCGTTCCCTGGAGAATGGTGTGGGAAACCAAGATCTGGGCACGGCCATGTCATTACTCCCAGACCCTTGGAGCCCACAAAGCAAGTCTTTCTGCTTTAACTCTTCAGGGTTCAGTGTCGGTAATTTCCAATGTCCCGTACGGATTCTTCCCTCGAGTCACAGGCACTCTTCACTCCTGCTGCGGCTTCACTTCTAGCATTTCCATATGATCTTCCCTCTCTGCTCAAATTCCCCATCTGTTCACATACCGTTCATTTTTCCCACAATCTTTTAACCTAATAATCATAGTTACTTTAAATTCCCCTGTCAGACAGTTCCAGCATTTTTAAATCTAATTCTATTGACTACTCGTGCTCTCGAGTTTCCTGGGATTCTTTTTATCTTATTTATCTTTTTGGTTGAAAGGTGGACAAGTTGTGTAGGGTAGTAGAAACCAATATAAACATTTCTGGAATGAACACATCTCTTTTTCTCTAGACCTTTAGCAAAGGGTTTAAATCAATCTAAGGTCAGTAGCTGAGCTAGGCTTGCTAGGACTAATTTCCCTCAGTGTGTTATACAGACTTCAAATGTGTCTCAAGTTACTTCGTATTTATAGTTAGGGCTGGTTTGCCAAGTTTTTCTCCACATCGCTCTTTAGCTTACTCTTAGCTAAAGCTCTTCCCTTTGAGCTTGCTCCCACACTAGCCTTTCCTCTATCGGCTGACTGCTGCTGTTACTGGAGGCCTGGTGGAATGGGACAGTGGGGAGAAACGTATTGCTTTGGTTTAGCCTGTCTTAGGTAGCTAAAGGGTCCTTGGTCTCACTGACCCTCCTTCAGTGGTAGGGGAGCTCTAACAGTTGGGGCCCAGAAGGTGTCCCTGCCTCTCTCATGGGCTAGAGGATTTTTTCGGATCCCTTCTTCCCACTTCAAACGGTCCTCACCTGTGTTTTTATGACTACAGGATTTGCTTAGTGGCCTAAGAGGTTCATTCCATAGGCACTAGGGGAAGGATTATGGTGGGGACTTGTGCATTTCCCCCAAAGACTGATGCTCTGTTTTCTGAGGCCCATTTTGCAAGGGACATTTTCTCTGGCTTCTCAGCCTGCCCGGCCACCACCGGTTCCCTGAGAACGGCTTACAGGGGTGTGCAAATTCCCCTGGCTCGGGTTTCTTTGCCCTCCTTGTCCCCTAGGGAGCTCTGGGAGTTGCCTAGCCTACTACTGTTCTGCATTTATGGAAAACATGTGAACTCTTAATTTCACCAAGACGAAAAATGAAACTATGAAAGTACCCCAGTTCCTTGGTGTAAGGCAAGAGCTAATATATATCAACATACCCCTTCTCCTTATTTCTTGAGTTTTATTAAAATAAGCTAAACTGTATTGTTTTTTTCAACATGTGACTTATTCAAGTATTCCTTCTGAACATTTAACTTTCACATTCATGTGAATAATTTTTAAACCCTATCCATTTCATTTATCATCACTTTTATAAATACTAGTCCTTTAAGTTCCTTAACTTATTTTCTGTTTGGTTTTGGTCAAGTCCATCTTCAGGTACTTCCCGCCGGAACAGAAGCCAGGTGGAATGCTGGGTCGCTGAGGTCACAGAGGCCAGGGAGGGCCTGCTCTGCCCGCACATGTCCCGGCGGTCAGCAGCAGCACGCCAGGGCAAGGTCCTGCCCTCTGCTTTCCGGCTTTATTTAGCTTCACAAATGAGATGCCTGGTAATCTGATATGCTTTGTAGTTAACCCGTTTTTTTCTGATCCAGATACTTCAAGGATTGGTCCTTTCCTCTTGGGATTCATAAATCTTACCAGGAAAAGGCTAAAATCTGAGCACCGTCCTCCCATTTAAATTTAATCTTGCTTATAGCATTTGATCACTTTCTGATCTGAAGACAAGTTCCTTCTGGTCATAAGTGTCCTTCTATTGTTTCTCTTATTGTTGTATCTGCTCTAGATTGTACAATTAATTATGTGTTTTCTTTCTTCCATTTGCGAAGATGCAATTTTTTTCTCAGATTTATTCCCTTCTCAAGTCAGGGTAGTTGACAGAAGCCTCACAGCACCATTTCCGGTGCTTTCAAACCAACTGAGGAGCCAGTGTGACTGTGGTGAAGCATGAGGAGCAGGATGATAGGCCAGCACCACCTGAGTAAGACCTGAAAAGTCACTGGTAACGTTCTTAAAAATAGAATTTGCAGGAGACACTGACACGGTCATAACTGCAGACGCAATCCCCAGAGCACAAGGTCTCTGAAGCACAGCTGCAAACCTGCCCTCCATCTCCGCTGAGCAAAGACTAACCAAATGGAAACAGAGACGAGGAATTTGGGAAACGGAATGACTGTGTTCACTTCTTTGCCAGAAACCAAAATGACAGCACGAAAAGTACATCCAGAAACCTTGGATGGCCGGGATTTTCATATGCTGACGGCAGCCTCCTCTGTCCTCTTCATGCCCTCTGGTTCACTGGACAAATCTAACAGTGAGTGAGAAAATACAGACTCTAATCTCTAAACCGCATATCCCTGGAGCGCTCACATATACCCATGCCTTCAAATCCTCACGCTCTAGGGAATAATTAGAAAATTCTGACAATCCGTAAGTGAATTAGCACTGGAGTAACAGGACAGACATCATCTGGCTGGTCCAGGGCACATACGTGGGAAAAGCAGACGTATTTCTGATTCTGAAACATCTGGCCCAAATTTTTCCTTCAAGGCTGCAAGCCACCTGTCCACCCATTTTAAAACAACAGCCTCATGAACTGCAGTGCCCTTACCTGTGAAATCCCCAGAGGCAACCTGAAGCCTCAAGTTAGCATGTGTAGAAAAGAATCACGAGACAGAAAGCGTTCCTGAATTGCCACCCGGAGGGGAGAGCATGCTTCTCCTGTGTTACACGTTTTGTTCATGATGCCTCTTGTTGTAGCTGCCTTCTCGTAGCTGCTGCAATGACCAGACACTGCCAGCAAAGAGTGCTCACCAAACGCTATGTTCAATTCTATCCCTATAGCCCCCCCCCCACGAAACCAAGTCAGAGCTCATATGGCGGAGAAAGACTCAGCACCAGCGGTTCAAGGGCGAGAGATTGTAGCTTACCAACCAACAACTTTTACTAGTTTCTAGAAAACCTAAAAGCAAAACAAAATGGCTCAGCATTTGAAAGACAAAAGGAAAGCTTACGTGGGCCGCCGCGTCTCAAGTAAAGTCAGCAGTATCTGGATTGCACTGACTATGGCTGATTCGTTTTTCTCCTTGTGGAAAATATTTGATAGAAGCTGCTCTATAATTTCTTGCCTAGGGAAACAAATCAATAGTCAAGTGCTAATTGTAACATCAATTAGCAGTAACGACAGAGTAAAAGAACATGTACCAGGGAGGCAAGTACTCTACAAGAGTTCAACCTCACTTGGGCATATCTGTTTCACTTAACAATATTTTATTTTTAATACACTTATTAAACTAGACAAGTGATCCCGCTTATTATAAAATCTAACTCTCAATAAATAAATTAATTAAAATAAAGTAAAATAAAATCTAACTCTCCCACATGTATTCTCCCACTCCCTCCCCTCAGCAGAATCACCTGGGCCCTGCTTGCCTTTGCCAGTCTTGTTGAGAGCCAACAAGTATTTCAAGATTGGAAGTCACCTCCCACTCAGACCAGGGTGCTGGTGCGGGCAGCTGTGGGTGGTAAGAAGATTTGGAACTCTTCACCCCACAAAATGAGGGGAATTTTTCAAAAAGGCTAATTAGAACCCATAAATGTCTTCCTACAAAACCAATAATGTATAATTAACTAAGATCTAAAACACATAAAAGACAAGATCAATTGTTGCATTTTATCCTATAATTAAAATTCGCTAAATTGAAATAATATGGTACCAATGAAGTGGATTTGCCTGAACTATTGCCCAAAACGTATTCTCTGTAAGCTCTTCCCATTACACACTAAAGGCCGTGATGAATGTAAAACACAAAGGTAACTTGTTAGGTAAATTTATATGGATGTTCTCACGGAAGATCTCAGTTTCTTAGGATCTCAGTAGTTTCCAGAATCCGAGTGACTGAAACCCTGGAATCTCCCTTACAATGGGACACACAGCGGGGCCTGCCACTTTTGCTCACCCCGCAGAGATGCCAGTCACCCTGAGGTACAGCTGTGCTCACTGTGTCCCAACACCAGTCCCCTTACCAGACTAGGGCAGCAAGCACGAGACAATCTCTTTTTCATTTGGGGGAAGCAAATACAACTGGTATCTAAGCTAATTTCAGAGGCTCCCCGTCGCCCCTTGGTGGAAGGAGCTTTCAAGTACTCCCCAGACTGGCACTAAAATGGTGAGACCTTTACCCAAAACAGCACATCAAAGTCACTCAACAAGTCTATGGAATCAATACGAGGCTGGCGACTGGGGTCTAGAAAACAGCCAGCTTTTTCATAGTAAATACATTTATTTTTCAAAAAGCAGCCTCACGCCACATAGAGCACGGACATAGCATCGAAATGTAGATGTCCGCCTTCTCATTCAAGTGTGATGTTCTTATATATCACAGAGCGCAGTCTCATAAATGCTGGCGCCAGAGGGCGTGGCTAACAGAGGCCCTCACTAGCTCATGGCTTCATCAGTCGACTACATCCATGAAAGCATCCTACCAATGGACAAAAACGGTATGATAACCAGCAAAAATCTGAAGGTCAAGATGTAACATAGAGCTGAACCATATTATGGGTCTTATCTAAACACACAAATATCACCCACTACAGAAGAAATCATAAACTGAAGGACTAAGCTATTCAAACAGGATAAAATGAATGCTTTCGTATTCCTTAAAAACTTAGGCATTTATTTAAATGTGAAACAAAACAGATTTACATTTTGAAAAAACGGAGATCTTGGTAAACTCCCCATAGGAGTTCTAGGCATGAAGCCCTCCAGGGACCTTATCCAGGCCTTTGAGACTATGGTGCACTTTTCTTTCTGCCTTCTATACGGGCAGGCAGAGGAACACTGACTGGCTCAACTGGGATCAAACCCCAATTCATCCTAAGCTCCTTCGTAGCAAGAATCAAAAGCTGCACAGTCTGACCTTCTCTGACACAACTAGTTTTAAAGGAATTTTAAACTTTTGAAGAATTCCAGAGTCACTAAACTGCATGCATTTAAGCCCCAATTGCTTCCCAAGCTACTCACTGTCTAATACCTCCATTCATTTTCTCAGAGACCTTCTGGTACCTCTACCCATCTTTACCATTCTCTCTAACCTGAGCTCGTTTTGAACTTTCCTTTTTTTTGAACTTTTTTTCAACTTTTGAACTTTCACATGCTGCACTACACTTGTATGTGTTTACATACAAGGTGGCACCCCAACTGTGGGTCGTTAGTCCATAAAGAGCTGGGTAATCGGTATACTACGTATGGCCAGGAGATCGGCCTGATAATACAGTATTGCTCTATTTTTCATTGCTTATCAAATACCATACATTATCACCTAATAACAGATCAGCCATATACAAATGCTGTTATGATTACTAAGTTTATCAAACCCATAGAAGCCTGTGGTCACTGTGTATTTTCTTAATCGACTAAAAGGGGCTGGTTCTCATTCTCAAGAAGGCTGCAGGAGGCACTGCTGTAGAGTAAATGTCCCCACTGCTAAGTGCAGTGAAGGTTCGGTTTATCGACATCACCAGACCCCTACTCATCGGGTCCATTAGTTAGAAGAAATTTACTCCAACTAATACTTAATGATGCCAATTCTGAGCACACAGCTCTAGGGCCGCATTCAGAGCTGCCCGACCCAGGACTAGGATGCAGACTGAACTGGGCAGCTGGTGCCCACACAGGCTCCGGTGGCCTGACGCTCGACGCTCAGTGCTCACTGCTGCCCAGTCCGGCCTCCAGGGGGGCCCGCTGTCCCAGATGGCCACTGGACTGGACTGTAACGAGTCTGAACTGACCTGTCCTGAGTGTAAAATACATGCTGGATTTCCAAAACTCTGACAAGGAAAATACCTCAGTAGAGCACACTCAGTAGGATACCTCAGTAGTTTTTTTTTAATGAGCTTACGTTCAAATATTTTGTAACAATTAAATCAAATATATTAAAATTAATTCACCTATTTTTACTTGAATGTGGCTACTAGACAATTTAAAATGACATCTGACCTTTTTTCTATTGGACAATGCTGTCATGAACCATATGAGATTGTTGGTGTTCAATCTTTTTTTAAACTACTCAACAGGCAATTTTACATGGTTCAACCTAACACTACTATAATTACTAGTATTTGAATGTGGAATGTCTTGTATTTACAAAAAGAGTACATATGCCATAATGCCAAGAATAACAGAAGTGGGAAAGGAAAACGATATTTTACTTAGAAGCTGATAATTTAAGTTTTGCTACTTCAGAGAATTAGTCAACTCCCTTCCTGGGAAAATACAACTCTATTTCTCAGATGACAGACTTTAATTTGTTCCTCGCTCATCTCACTGTGTGGATGCAGGTCAAATGTATGCCCGTGCTCAATGGCAAATATTCTTTCAGAAAATGTGTGAATCTAGAAAAGCGAGGATCCACGGATTGGCTGTTTACAAATTTCAAAATAGCACACCATCCTCAAGCTATTTTCCGCCCAAACACGAGACGGCTGCTCATAAGGAATCATCTCAAAATAAGGGCAGAGCAATACAAAGACAAGAAACATGCAAGACTTGCAGCCCTTTAAATCAGATCTGGTCAGGTTGCCCCTAGTCAGCTGCAGAGGTACAGTAAATCCTAAGAGCTTCTGGTAAAAATCCTTGACTGTAAAGGGTCAAATTGGTTTGTGTATCAAACTATTCTTCACCAAAGACCTGCGGAGCACTAACCCACAGTCATGACGCACCACCCCGTCTGATGACAGCTTTATGGGATTCTAGTTTACAGCGATTTGAAAAGTTCAAAGTCTACACAGAAATGTCATTTCTTACATTCTTACCCTGAGCGTCTCCAGTGGGCATCACAAATGGCCAAGATCAGATAAGCCACCTCTCCTACCTTCTCCCCCGCCCAAGGGTATTCTGCAGGGCCGTGATTCCCACAGATGGAAGACTTACCAACCACTCACGCTGGTAACACATCAAATAGCATCAATTAAAAAAAAAAAAAGAACAAGAACAGAGTGTTAAACATACTTTTCTAGAGCGGCAAGCAGGGGGTCTGGCTCTGTACTGTTCTGAATTTGTAACATCTGGTCTCTGCTCAGGCGAACAATTTCACAAAGTGACTGTGAAGCATTTGAATGCCGCTGAAGGAAAAAAGTACAATTTTAACTATAAAACACGTCAAATGTCAAGTTTATCATAAAACGTTAGCGAGGAAATTGCTTAAGAAATAACACAAATTAACACTGGCCATAAGAAGCCACAGTGAGTAAAAAGTCAAGCTCAGAAGAAGGAACGGAGGTAAACACAAGCGCCCTCGATCCTGCCAGGCTGACGAGTGTCTTGTACCAACACCGCCCAGTACAATCATTGTGTGGAGGGACATGGCATCGAAGTTCCCACAAGGAAAAATTTCTACAACTGAGAACTTGAAGACAACACCCCTCCCCTCCAAATACAGCTGACCTTTGAACAGCATGGGTTTGAACCGCACAAGTTCACTTCCACACGGATTTTCTCAATATGGGACGGTACTTACTTAAATCCCTTTTCTCTTACAATTTTCTTAGTAGCACTTTCTTTTCTCTAGCTTGCTTTACTGTAAGAACATGGTACGTACTACATATACCAGATATGTGTTACGTGATAGTTTACCTTATGCAAGGCTTGCGGCTAACAGCAGGCTGTTATCAGTTAAGTTTTATGGACTCAAAAGCTCTATGTGGATTTTGATTTCGCACGGGGTTGGCACCCCAAACCCTATGTTGTCCAAAGGTCAACTGTATATGTTTTTATCAGCACAGAAGCTGATAAATCAGCTTTTAATCAGCACTGACTTAAAAAAAAAACGAGACAAATACAGTTTTCTGGAATATACCAATGGGTAAGAAATACTGCATCTTCTCCCAGTGTGCAGTGTCTACCTTACAGGAAAGGTCTAAACCCTCAGCGCCCAAATCACTCTGCTCTGTGGCGCGTAGCACTGAGCGCAGCCCGCAGACGGAGCAGTTCCGTGCCCGGCACAGGCAGGCAGTGATGCCCCAGCGCAGATGACCACACGCACCAGGATATCAAAATCCACTGACCAGAAGTAGGAACCTACCAGTTCCTTAATAAATATAAACTGATCAGTATGATTTTAACATATAATTTATCACTTAAAACAAAACAGAAGTATCAATAGGACTGTCCAAAGGCAAAATTAACTTTCTTACAAGTGAAGATTAATTAAATCTTCACTTTTAATTTAATTAATTTAATTTAATTAAAAAATGCTAATGCTCCAAATGTTTTGTCCTTAAAAAAAAGAAGAAGAAGAAGAAGAAGAGGAGGTACAGATGGGCTTCTCCTGAGCCCTGCAGACAGGTGTCATTTCCTGTCGAGCAATCAAGTTCTTCTGTTCGAGAATTTGAAAACCTAGCAACAGGCGAGCCTCGTCCGTGGACATGTATTCCCTGTGAACGGGACGGGCCACGGTGCCTTCATCGCTCTCCAGGGCCCGCACCGGGCACACCTGAGCCCCGCGCTCGGGAACCTTCCAACTCCCCGCCACAGGAGGCATTACCAGCGCAGCGGGACCGCAGGCTCCCTCCGCGCAGGGCTTCTCCCGCCACAGCGCCCGACACGGGCACTCGCTGGGCCACGCGCTGGGCCGTGTTCGGAATGTTGGCAGGAACAATGCCGCCGGGGAGCACCAGACGCACTGTCCCAAGGGGAAGATCGGGAATCAACAGCACCTTTAATGATTGACTTTGGGAGGGGCGGGAGCCTGTTTTGGATAAATTTCAGGGAGCAACAGTATCTGAATGCACCCACGGACAAGGGGCTGTGTCAAATTTGTGAAGGAGCATATCCTCTGGTTACACTTCTCCCTTCATACTATTCCTCTGTGGTCTCACTCTTCAACCTAACTGGCAACCTAAGGCACACAAGAAGGTCCCTGACCTCCCCACGACACAGCCTGCACATCTACTTTAAATCACCTCCTTCCCAGAGAGGAGGCCGAGCCACAGAGCTGTCACGTCCACAGGCAGAAATGGCCAAGCACGGACAATTCCCCAGGGCTCAGGCTGCGGCGGAAGGTGGCAACGAGAGGAGCAGCAGAGCCGGGGCCTCCTCCACCAGGGCCAACGGGCTAGTCCCGGAGATCCCACCCAGACAGGCTTCCCCTCAGCCCAGAGCTCGGTCTTCAAACTCCAGAGCGGCTCCAATCCTATCGCCGAGTCAACCCATAGCTCCCGGGACAAAGCCAAACCCGTCAGTGCCCCTGGCCAAGCCAGGCCAAGAAGCTCGAGTGCCAAGGGCCCAGCACTCTAGGTGTTGGCAACGGTGGCAAAGATTCTGATGTGCGGCCCGCACAGCGTAGCTCCACCAGAAAACCCAAGTGCAGATGTGGCCCCGCCATCTGGGCTAACGACGTGTGCAGAAGGAAAGAGAAGTGGGACAGAGGAGGTCTGTAACAGAGGCAAGCACATTCAGCTCCAAGCTCCGGAAGATTCTGCTAGAACCAGGGCCTGTTGTTGTCCACATTCCTGAAAATGTTCTGGGCATCACTAAAAGGTACTATTTTTTTAAAGCCTTTAGTGCTTGGAAAACTGTCGACTTTAAGAATGCCAGGTTTTACCTGTCCTCTACCTTCATGTCTCATACAATTATTCTCTATGCCCAAATAAACACGGTTCCACTTTTTAAAAATAATCAAGTTTACAGTCACACAAGAGAACTTACATCTTCTTCTTGCGATGGATGAACTATTTCCACAAGTCTCTGGATAATTTGCTCCTCATTTAACCACTGTAAAACACATTGTAGAGGTAATCATAGCAATGCGTGGCTCTTGTTCAAGCCCCAATGAAGATTAACAAACTTGGAAATATCCATCACATTTTAAGTAGAATGTTACAGGTTTCTCTGGACTTTGAACACTACAGGAAATTAAAAGTCCCCCAAGGAAAATACCAGTAAATATATTATTTAAACAGTAGCAAGCAGTACCAACTATGCCCCAAATTACAATTCTCACATACAAAAATTCTAAAATCAGCTTCTTAGCCACAGGGTAATTCTCACACACCAAACTCTAAAAGGGTCTGTATTTTGTTTGGGGTGTGTGTGTGTGTGTGTGTGTAATTCGTACATTTTCTGTTAAGACAGCATTCACCCTAAGACAGCATCAGAGGGGCGCCTGGGTGGCTCAGTAGGTGACGAATCCACATTAGGGCTCTGGCTGGGATCTCGGGGTCAGGCTCCGCCCTCAGAGGAGAGTCTGCTTGAGATCCTCTCTCCCTCTGTCCCTCCCTCCCCCATGCCTACATACTCTCTCAAATAAAAAATCAATCTTAAAAAAGGGGGGGGGGGCAGCTTCAAAAAGACTGAAAAGAGCAGTATTTAGTATCAAGCCTCTGGGTTAAAACATATGATGAACTTTCAGACTCCAAAACCAGAACGGCCACAGGAAACATGGGGGCAGGGCACCACAGCAGAGTTCATCTGCCTCGGCAGGAGTTAGTAAAGAGCCAGTATCCCGCCCAGGACAATCTCTTTCTCATCTACATGTGAAGTACTGCCAAGAATGGAAATAGGAAAAGGAGAAGAATAAGGGAGAATAAATTAAATCAGCTAGTACAATGTTAGGCAGGCACAGAAGCAACATAATAAATAAGGCACTTAAAATCAAGACAAGACACAAAGAACCTCAAAACAAAACCCAAAGGTTAATGGGAAATTGAGAAAGAGGGGAGGAATAGGGGGCTAGGTGGCAAGAAATCAAACACCATTTGCTAAGGGCACAGCTGCCTGCTCCTTAAAGAGAAAGGTGCCCAAGGAAAATGGAAACAAAGCTATCAGAAGGTACAAAGCTAGAGGTCCAACTTTCATTCTAAGATCATTTTCAAAATGGGCACATCAATCACCCTCCTGGGGATCTTGCCAAAATGCACCTTTTGATTCAGGAGGGCAGACGTGAGACCTGAGTCCCCAGGTGACACTTGGGGCCACACTTTAGCTGCAATGGAGGGCAGCGAGGGAAAGGGCCTGACCACCAGGGGAGAAGGAAGATCAGCCATTAATAAGCACCTACTCCCCATGGCGGGCAACCAAATCCTTCCCCCAACCTGAGCCTTTATTGACTGCCTATCACCCTATCATTCCAGAAGCGCATCTATTCCTTTAGAAATGGCCCTAAAATTCAACCCAGAAGTGACCAAAGGAATTCTAAGAAATTATACTTGATCATCTTCCCCTAGAGCAATCCAAGGTAAACGCCATTCTCCTCCTTCTCCTATGACCCTGACTCCCCACAAGAGGAACGTTACCCTGCAGGCTCACTTCCCAGAAACACCCGCCCCCACACTTGCGGTCGTGACCCCGCAGTGCGGTCCTGCTCTGAAGAGCGATGCCTCACGGAATCCTCAGGTGAGATCTGTAACTCCCAATCTTCTACTCTCCCCACCAGACCAGCTTTAAACATATTTTCAACCCATTGCACTGCCCCACTCCCACTGAAAGCCACACCAGCGAAGAGTAAAGAACCCCTCACAAAGAAACACCGCAGGCCCCTCCAGATGACACATCTCAAACTCGTAATCTCTTCCCACCCTGGCAGCACCTTCCTTCCCCACCCTGCCCTCCTCCCCAGTGTCCCAGACAACCTTCCTCTCCCAGCCCCCTGGAATCCCTCCCAGCACCCAGCAGCCCCGAGGGCTCCTGGGCCACTCCCCACCCTGGTGCAGGAGTCCTAAGTCTACTCACATTCAGCACATCTTGCCTGGGCTGCGGAGGCTCAATGCACGTCAGGAGCCTGAGCAACAGATCCATGATGGCTGAAGTTCCTATGTGCTTTATGATGAGGTCTACAAAATCACGTTTCTTCTTTAAGAAATCCACAATCTAGGAGAACAAAACAAAACTGGAAGTTGATAGTAACTGGGGAACTACCAACTTTATAACATAGTCCATCCCGGCCCCTCAAACTGCACCCCCTCTCAAAACTCATCGTAAGTGGAGGAATGGCAAGTGCTGAGTTGGTAATCAGGTGTAAGATCGGAAAGCCTGCTAATTGTTAGTATGCAAAAACCCCTTAAGAAAAAAACTCCCAAATTATCACACGTTTCCTCATATAAACACACCATAATAGAATCTTTTACTTCTGTTGACTTTCATTAATTGTCAAAAAAATAAGGATAAATAATTTAATATCCTATAAAGAGCACAAAAATATACCATTAAAGAGTTTATGGACGTAAAGCAAGTCCATTAGACTGCACTAAAATGCAAAATAAATATTCAAAATCCTAATTAGTCCCTAGCAAGTAGGAAAAAAAAAAAAATCAAAACATCAAGTGTTTTTAAGTCCATCTAAGCGGCTAAGTGAGCTGCTACACGACATCACGAGTGGGTCTGACATCAGCCGTTCCCGACTAGATCCACACGAGGAGTGAGCGAGGCAGAGATGGGCAGCTACACGAGAAGTCACAAGGGCCACCTGGGTCTCTCTTCTCTGCAAGAGGGACAGAGTTTGGTCCTGCACACCCCGTGGGCCTTCTGTTCGTCCGCACCAAGTGTCTCGTCAAATGTCCCAGGAGCAGAGCGGCGGGTGCGGCAGCAGCTGAGTCTCACCAAACCCGCGGATGCCCGCGAGGACGGACTGCCGCACTCGGCGTCTGGGGCGAGGAAACCACGGCGCGGACCGGTCAAGTATCTTGCTGGAACCAAACCCTGGCGGCCCTGAGGCTTAAATTTCTGTTGGTCGCCAGAGAAGCCACAGATCCTGCCACCAGCCCAGGTGAAGAAGCCCGAGAGCCAGAGATGGCAAGAACTGCACCCTGCTCTCCAGCGCAAAGGGAGGGGCAGCTCCGACAGGCCGCTCCTCCGAACAGGGAGGTCAGATGGGGCGACAGAAGCCTTCGAGAACGGAGACACACTAATCCACTCACTACTGAGTCACACAGTAATCTTTACAAGCATAGCAGAGGAGAAAAGAGGAAAAAGTCAGACGTGACCAAAATACCGCATGATTCTGTGGCAAAAGCACCGGCTCAGGAGGCCAGAGGCACGAACTGCGGCCGGGGCCACGGATGGCACTGCAAGGACAGCAAGAGGTCCCCGTCGGAGGATGACGACGCTGAGACTCCAGTTTCCTCGTTACCCGCAGCCGCACGTGTCCTCACTCACATCTCACGGGATGGAAACCATTTCCACTCTCAATTCTCAGACGGAGAGAGAGGGGTGCCAGAAGAGCAAGAGTGACCGAGTCCACTCATTCTCCTTCCAAGAATCCACGCCAAGCAGCACAAGGAGCCGCGGGGCGACAGGCCCTCCCAGCCCTGCATCAGCTGCCCCAGCGCCCGGGTGCGACACGTAAGAGCCGGAAGGGCAGCGCAAACCCTCCGAGTCCCAGAGGCTTCGAGCGTTCTCGCTTCTATCAAAGGTCCGGTGAGAACCGGAGCCCCCAGATCTGGGCTCCCCAGCATGGAGCAAAGAGCAAGACGATGGCGGAGGTGGAAGGCCCGAGCTGGTAACAGCTACAAGCACCTGAAAGGACCAGTGCCTCGGGCTGACCGGACCGTGAGCGCTGTGCTAGAATGCTCAGTAGTACTGCTCCTTCTCCCCAGAAGGCAGAAGAGGGAAAGACAGGCTTTATTACAGTAATCATGATTTGGGGGTTACTAGTTAAGAAAAAAGAACCTCAGGGGCTCAGTGGGTCAAAGCCTCTGTCTTCGGCCCAGGTCATGATCTCAGGGTCCTGGGATCGAGCCCCACATCAGGCTCTCTGCTCGGCAGGGAGCCTGCTTCTCCCCTCTCTCTGCCTGCCTCGCTGCCTACTTGTGATCTCTCTCTGTCGAATAAATAAAATCTTTTAAAAAAAAAACTTCAAAAAAATTTAATAAAAGAAAAAAGAACCTCAATTCCAATAAATTTAGGGGGATAATCCTGCCTAATTAAGAACATGAAAACAATCTTGTCTTTCTAAAATAAAATATGCATCCACTTTGTCTTGGCAAAGGACAGACACACTGGGCCTAAAATAGTTCCATCCCTTCGTGTCTGCTGACGGCAAGGACGGGTCACGGGGCCTGTCTCCCACCAGGGAGGCGGGCAGGCACGGCCGGTGGGACGAGCCGCAGCCCTGGCATCGCAGCCTTGCTCGCCACACTCTGGCAGGTCTGTGTGTACTTGGGCGCTGGAGGCTCTCGTTGCTCCTCGGGCACCTGTTTCCAGAAGTGGATCAGAACCTCCTGGCAAGCACACCCTTCTTCACACCAGCATCCACCAGAGCAGTGACTCAAATTGTCGTGTGCATCAGAGGCCCCTAGAAGACTTACTAAAAATCCCAGATCGCTGGGCCCCACCCTCAGATTGTCTGATTCATGAGTGTGAGGCGGGGCTAACAAACTCGCGTTTCTAACAAATTCTCAAGTGGCACTCAGGCTGCTGGTCAAGAAACTATACTTTGACTATACTACACATACAGTAGATCCTTGGAAAATCAATTTCCCAAGTGTGTCTGAGTTGTTTAGGAACAAAAGAGATGTCGGGGTGGAGGAAGGGCGGGGAGGAGGAGAAGGTGGGGGCAGTAAAGTAGGGTTTCCTGCCCAGCACTACTGGATAGGAACGGCAGTCTAAACAGAGACGTCTCAAGGCGCCTGGGTGGCTCAGTCAAGTGTCTGACTTTGGCTCAGGTCACGATCTCAGGGTCGTGGGGATCAAGCCCCACTTAGGCTCTGTGCTCAGCGGGGAGTCTGCTTCTCCCTCCGCTCATGCTCTCTCTCTGTCTCAAATAAATAAAACCTTAAAATATAATGGTAATAAAATAGAGACGTCTCAAGCTAAACATGTTTCTGAATGGAATCAAAATAAAAAATCATCACTATTTGTATAAACTAATCATCGATTACATTTATGGAAAAGCTCTTTGATTTAAAGCCTCATTTGTGTTGTGCTCATCATTAGGGGAAAGAAAACAAAACAACTGTCGCTTCCCCAGAGTCACTACAACTGCACTCACACCTTCGACCACTGGGTATAAGCCACGGCGCAACCTTCGTAAATGGGACACCCCATGTTCTCATGCTTGCAGCTATCGGTCAAAAGAGGAAACCAAAGTTTACTACAGTGCTGAGCTGTGAGACACTTATCCGAAATGCTTAGAAAAAAATATGTCAACACGGTCATGAAGGTGTAAGTCAGTGTTACTCTGTATACTTAGAATACACTCCTCTGCAGAACCCAGACTTAAGGCCCACTCAGAACACAATCACTGGGGAATCATCTCAGGGGGACAATTAGCCCTAATACTTACCTTCTGGAAAATGATATTTACCTGTTCTGGTTTTCGGCTGATAAGAATACTGAGCACCTTGCTGAAGAAACTGGCAAGTAGCGGGTTCAAGGGGGAGTCGTTTAGGAGGAAGCTATATAACCTCATGAGCAAGGACTCGTCTTCCCCCAGCCTATCGTTCATCTGGGAGACATCAGAAGTGAGCAACTCACAAGATATATTTGGGTACCTAGAAGAACAGGACACTTGTATCATCATCTATGTTAACAGTTTCATTACAGAAAGTAAAACACAAATCAGAAAAGCTTCCTAAAATTTTGTGAAAAATAACAAAATCACCTCTGGGAATCAGAAATTTCAATCTATTCTGTCCAACCTCTAGATTAAAGTAAATTTTCTACTGTATCTAAAAACTTACTTCCAAAGCAAGCTTTAACAGGATAGACTTTCACTCACAAAACTAGAGCACACCTAGGGCTCGGGAGCCCGGGGAGGCCGCGCTGCAGGGCAGGGCACGGGCCGCAGGGCAGGGCGCGCAGCCAGCGGCAGCCTGCTCCGGCAGGAACACGGCCGAGCCTGCAGGACGCCCACGGGGGGCTGCTGCCTTCCCACCTTGTAAGTACTCAAGACGAATTCAGGTTCCAAGACCGGCCACCTCTATTTTCGCATGGGTTGCAAATGGTACTAAAAAGCCGTTTTGGAGGGCTTATCGAGTGTTCGATCCGTATTACAGCTTAAGAGAACGCTCTAACGCAGGGAAGTGGAGAGCGAAGACAGCAGCCCGAGTGGCCCACGTAGGGAAGCCGGACACACGGCCCCGGCCCTCCACGTCAGCCTTCCCGGGTCTCCCAGGGGTCAGCCCACCGTCAGGTCTCACTGCCGCGGGACACAGACCTCGTCCACAGACTCCACAGGCCCGGAAACAGCTGCGCCCCTGAAGACAAGCCTGTCTTTGACCACCAGAGCGCTCTCTCTGAAAACCAGACAGCTACTCCATTTTCTCCACTCACTCCTTTTACCACATGTTCTCTTCTGTTTTCCACAGCGACAAATGCAGACTCCGAGGCCAGGCCACACGATGCCCTCCGCCACCCCCACGTTCACTTCTCTGCTCTTCACTCCTCCCTGTCAAGCAGCCAGGATCCAGGACCAACTAGTCACCTGGAGTGGCAAGTCAAGGCTGGCTGCACAGGGACGTGACAAACCAGCGACAAGCTGCTGACAGGAGAGACGCGACACAGACCAGCAAGGGCAGCCTGCGCGACACCCCCTGGCTGGAGAGGCCACCGGCCGCCAACCAGAAGGCCGCAGCCCCTGAGGGGGTCTGGTGCGAGGTTGGAAGACGGACAGTAGGACAATGTCCCCACGTGAACCTCTGTAGGGAGGGAGAGGACAGAAAAGAAAGACAACAGAACTGGCAGGTGTGTGGGCATGAAGAGCATAGCATCAAACAGCTTTCTTCTGTGGCTCAAGTGAAGTCTTTCTTTCTTACTTTATGGAACACATGGGCTCAAAGATGCCGCCGGGACGCCAGGGGCGGGTAACGCGGTGGCCACAGGCTTCTGGCCTCACACCACCGAGGTCCAGACTCTGTCTCCACCACTTACAAGCTGTATCACCTTGGACAAGTTACTTAACCTCCCTGGGCCTCAGTTTCCAAGTCTGTAAAATTAACACAACAGCCTTTACCTCATGGGGAAGGCTAACACAAAATACTGAGGAGGAGGCCTGGAATAAAGGAAAGCTACCTGTTTTCATTCCTCTTTATTTTCTACTTTATAAAACTTCCAAAATGCTGCTTTGGGGATTGGGGGATGCATTTTATCAACTTGCCTCAATTTGGAATTGCTGGCAAATAAAGCACCGGTAAACCAAATGCATAGGGTATAGTCTCCAAATTCTGACACACAAGGTCCAGAACAGGACATGGGCATATAAAACATCTTTTTCGTGGATTTTCAGGTATTTTCCCACAGTGACTGAGACATATGATCTAGATAAAGAAGCACACATGTGGGGCCTGGGCACCAAACGTAAGGCTCAAAGAGCTGGCTCCGGACAGGCTGGGGCTCCTCTCTCTCCTAAACATTAAACAATCTTCTGAAACACCCAAAGACCCCTCCCCATTTCACTTTGAGGCCAGGCCGCTCCCCCTCCCCCGCTGCATGCTCTGACCCCAATTCCTCTGTAGTGAGAACGCAGAAGCACCCAGAGGAGAACTGCACCCCCACCCAGATCTGGGCGCCTTCCTCCTCCCTCTCCACAGAGCCCACTGCTCCGGAAGCCACCCTCCACCCGTCCTTCTGATCAGGTCCAGAACAGGACATGGGCATCTAAAACATCTTTTTCATAGAGTTTCAGGTATTTTCCCAGAGCAGGCCTCCCACCTAGTCAGGCACAGCACCACCCTGGACGGCCCTCCCTCTGGCCATGTCACCAGCACACAAACGTCCCACTATTTCTCCCACAGGGATAGAAACACCCCACACCTCTCCCAACCCGCATCGGCCTGCAGCAGCACCCACTCTCTCTCTGCCCCTTTTCCAGGAGACTCTGGAAAGAGCAGGCTCTGCTCTGTGGCCGGTTCTTCCTCAAAGGCACTGCAGCCAGGCTTTCGCCTCCACCACCCCGAGAACTACACGGATGGGGCCTCGTGCTCTGTCAAGAGCGCCCCCACTGCTTGCCCCACCTCTCCTTCCTGAGCCTGCCTTCCCTTGGCTCTCAGGCTGGCAGCCCCTCTGCAGGGACCCTGACCCAACCAACAGCATCTTAGCTTTAGAATTTATCATACTACTTAAGGACCTATTCTCAAAGTTCTGTTAGTTCAAATTTCTGCTAAATTATTTAGAACTGAGGTATCTGTCATTAAGATTAAAAAGGTTAGGGGCACCTGGGTGGCTCAGTGGGTTAAAGCCTCTGCCTTCGGCTCAGGTCGTGATCTCAGGGTCCTGGGATCTCTCTGCTCGGCGGGGAGCCTGCTTCCCCCCCTGCCCCGTCTGCCTCTCTGCCTACTTGTGATCTCTCTCTCTGTGTCAAATAAATAAAATCTTAAAAAAAAAGATTAAAAAGGTTAGTGAAAAATGACATTTACTATGTATACAATCACTGACTTAGAACAGTGATGAATTTAACCCACATATGTAGCTAATATAAAGTTGAAAGAGATTCACAAAATACAGCAATCACTCTATCACTCAGACTATAAATACGAGTCTAAATTTCCTGAGATGACCACAGGTCCACCTTAACCCCAAAAGGCTTTTAGATCCCACCCGCAATAGCCCTCTGCAGGTCCAGCCGTGAAGCGTGTATCTTATGCACAGCTTGGGGCTCCGGCCCGGCCGAACTGCAGCAGAGAGCTCATCTGCCCAGCACGAGTCACAGACCCTCAAATAGTGCCATCCACAAGGCTGTGTGTCCAGGGAGGCCCACCTACTCTCGCAACTTCAAACTTAACACAAAAAAGTGCTGGCCAAGGCAATACCACAAAAGCCGTGACTACTTTTTGGTAAAACAAGCACCTTCCCTAAGGTGTGGTGTGCCTATTCTTCCCAGTTAAAGAGCTATTAGCTTCCTTCAGCCAGTGAGGAAACCAACCCTGGAGGGGTAAGCCCTTTGGCTCAAATTCTTTAAGAGGGGGCGGTGATACCCCTTCAGGTGGGCAGCCCGCAGCACCCTGGCTCCTACCAGGATGAGCCCCACAACAAGCCACACCCACACGTCCTGGTTCACTGGGAAGGAAATTCCAAAACAGCCAAGTGTCTGTCTTTTAGGGGATGGGAGTATGCCGGTCTCCCTGCTGCCGAATTCCTTTCCTCTTCTTTTTTAGGGCACTGATTTGAGGGGAGGCTGTCACTAATGCTCACTCAATCTTAATGGCCATCAGAGAATATAACCTTGCCTACCTGAAAGCCCAAGCTACCAGTAACCTGAAAGCATTAATAAGTTTTATTTCTCTGACAGCAAAATTCTCCCCACAAAGAAAGAAAGGGATATCTGAAAAGAGGAAGAGATTGGGGGAGAAAGGGTAAAGAATCTACCAAAGGCTTTAATTCTTCCTATTCCATTACATTTATTTAGTGCATAATCAATGACTTTTTGTTACTGAATCTGTCCAATTTTCTGGGGAGAAGGGAAAGAGTCCAATACAGATGGGAAGAAAGTTCACTGAACCCTCAGTACTTTACATGCACGTGGAATGCTCACAGAGGGTTTCCGTGTGCAGTCCGAGTGTCGTAAGGGACGGTGACGAAGCCCCCATTCCCACCCCTCCTCCAGCACCACTGCCCAGCTTCGAGCAGAAGAAACCAGTGAGAAGGACATAAACCCTCTACAGTGATCCGAGGTGCTAGCTACTTAAATTTACCTCCACTGACGTTCACCAAGACCCATTCCCTTATCTTAACAAAAGTCTGAATTTCTTGTATCGGTAACAGTCTTCATAACTCAAGCTCTGGCTTAGATTTGCCAGGTGATCTGGGGCAGGCACATCATCTCTATCTTTCTATTTGCAAAGAAGAGAAAATACTTACTTGAATCGTCTATTTTCAGAAACTCCTTCACTGTTTATAAAGCACTTTGCCCCTCCACGAAGCCTTCGAACGGCAATTTAGGATGCTCATTTTAAAAACCCTGTGATTTCACTGGACTCGGTTCTCAAATGGATTAAATGCTCCACTCAGTCTGTCGCTCCTGACCACCTTAACACTCTCTGTGGTCTACGGCAGCCCTGGGGGACTGCCGGACAACGAGCATAATACGCTACCCCCACTTCGCCTCAGTCCCACCCTCAAGAGAAGAGTGAAGTTTCTTACTTGTATCTGATCTTTTCATCCACGTCTTGAGGTGGTTCTTCTATAATGAATGAGACTAAATCTTCGAGACATTCTGCTTTTAACAGAAACTCTATAAGTTTGCGGTTCTGAGCTTTACATTCCTGTAAAACATCTTCCTCATCCATTAACTCCTTCAGTGTTACATCTTCTCTTTCTAGAAGTGTGTCTATGTGGGATGATGAATGAAGATCAAATTTCCAAAACATGCTGGTCTAAACAAAATGCAGAGAGTATTTCAAATACAATTTCACATATTAATTTTTCAAATTTCAGTTGAGTTTTACAATCTAAAATGCGAACCTGAGTCATATAAGTAAAATAAGTGTCATACTGAACCTATAAAATACTTTCTAAATAAGTAAAATCGGCAAGATTTTTCTTTCTCAGAAAATGGTTTTATTGGTAACAAAAAATTTTGACTTAAAAATGCTGAAAGAATGCTTAAACTTGGGATGATTCTAACCTACAAAACTAACCCATCCGCACTTTGTTAAGAATTTAACGTTGGGAGGGGCGCCGGGATGGCTCAGTCGGGTAAGTGTCTGACTCTTGATCTCCGCTCAGGTCTCGATCTCATGGCCATGAGTTTTGAGCCCCATACTTCAAAAAAAAAAGACTTTAACGCTGGGAAAGCAAGAAAGTAAACCCCTTCTTATAGTTGAATAACACACTCTCACACAGAAGTAGTATCTTCAAGCAACAGATGACAAGCACTGGGACCTAATATCGAGTATTCTTCAGAGTACTTAAGAATTAAATAAACCACCACCACAAACTAGCACTTTCAGCCACTGAGAGCACTTTCACAGGTGAAAGTCTGAAAGCCATAAAATGATGAAATCTGTGCCATTCTTAAAAAAGAAACTGAACAACTCTAACTTAGTTGTTGACGAATGAGGGCAACCAACATCCTCAGTTATCAGGAAAACCAGGGGACGTTAACAGGGCCGCATGTATGCTCTTCCTCCCTCTTCCTCCCACCCTTCCTCAACAGTGAGAACAGGAAGTTTGTTTTCTTCAAGTTTCAGAGTTAAAGAGGGTCCTGACCGGTCACCCCAAGAAACAGGAAGCACAGGAGTCACTGCATCATCTACAGATGCCACGACAAGACACTCTCAAATGCCACTTTTGAGCAACCCAGGACAAGGGGACAGCACCAAACAAAAGTCCTGATTTGGGACAGGACTACTCACAAGTCATCCCTATCTGTGGGAGATGCTCAGTGCAGAACTCCTGACACAGGGTTGGGACCACAAGTCCCCACTTTCCACAATCCCCAAACCTGTGGATCAGCTGCAGCTCTATCCACGCAGCGGAGTGGCTCCCGTTACCATCATCGCCAAAAAACATGTAAAAATCCACATGTGTTCAGGTAAAATCCCGTGTTGGAAGAGCCTAGGTAGAAGGAAGGAAGCTGCAAAGGTCGTAGCTTACAGAGAGCACGCATACATTTTGAGCAGTACTCATCTGTGCTAACTCAACCGTATCAGGAGATCAGGTAGGAATATGCCCTGATTCAATATTTTCATGAACATCTGTTCGAAAAAAATTATTTTTTAATTAGCCATCATGGAGGGCAAATTTTATGTACATAGCCAGTCATACTGCTCGGCCCGGGAACGGGAGAAGAAAGACGCGTGCCGCGGCAGGTCATTCAAGGACGTGCAGAAGTATACACCACGCTTCACGGGCCTTCACTGTTACGTATGCAATCACAGAGTTTAAACTATAGGCAAAGTTTTAAGGAATCTTAAAAAAAAGAAGGCCCCTTGAGGGAAGAAGTTTTAGGTAAGATTATGAAATATGGTGTTATAAAAGTTGTCCCTGCCTCAAAAAAAAAAAAAATTTAAATGTTTCAAAGACACATATGGCAATAGGCTCCCATGCAGTGAGCGGCAACGGGAAGACACAGTCCGGAATGAGGAGCTACTGGGACGCTCACCTAACCGGACTGGCAAGGCCACCCTCCAGGGACCTGCACGTGGACACGTCCGGCACAGAGCTCCACGGATGCCACAAGTCTACGGCACCGCCATCCCTCTCCTAATGATCAGGCCACTGATTAGGTACCTGAGACGTCACAGAACACCCTAAGAACAGAGGGTCACAACTCCCAGCCTGGTCAGCAACCACCTGCATGCCAGGCCTCTCGCCTCCGAGGGCAGGAGCAGGCGGGGAGCCCACTGGGAGGGCAACTCTTGTGCTGGGGAAGGATAGACACGGACTCCAAACCCAAGAGCAACCTACTCCTACTTCTAAGGCAATTACTAAGGCAGTAAGAGCAAAGGCGACATACTCCTAACAAGAATGGAACTTTAGGGACAAAGATGGTGAAAATAAAACCATAAATGCTTTTTTGGTTTTCAGATTGTGGAAAATGGCAAACAAACAGAAGAGATGTTATTACGCCTTTTTACCCTCATCAAAAAAAGTCACAAAGACAGCAAAAGATAACTCCAGAGGAGGAATGATCTCCAAGGGAGGAAAGCAAGCAGCTTTCCAAAGTAACACGGTCAGTGCAGTCTCCAGGGCTGCTGCCGGAGCACTGTGGCTCATTGACCCGGGAGTTTAAAACTGCAAACCCTAAAACAGCCCTCTACCACTCTGCCGCCTCCTTGCTACCCAAATGTGTGAGGACGCAAAGAGCTGTGCGCACACACAGACGCGACACACAAGTCACAGGCCGTATTTGGACCCCCACACACATTAACCTGCATGCACTGTTTCTAAAGGGAGATGCAGGCACCCAGGACAGAGTGGAGCTCTAGTTCAGCTCAAGAGGCAAAGGCACTTTAGAGGCCTCCAAAAACCTCATCGTCCACGTTGGTACACCTTGTCTTCAAGGTCAATCACGGAAATTTTGATCCTGGGATTTCTACAAATTGATAGAAGAGTACATTTTACTTACTTTTTCAAATTTTTAAAAAAGATTTTATTTATCTATTTGTCAAAGAGAGAGAGAGCGAGAGAGAGCACAAGCAGGGGGAGCGGCAGAGGGAGAAGCAGGCTCCTGACTGAGCAAGGAGCCCGGTGTGGGACTCGATCCCAGAAACCCTGGGATCGTGACCTGAGCTGAAAGCAGACACTTAAGCGACTGAGCCACCCAGGCATCCCCATTTCACTTACTTTGACTACTTTAGCAAAGTCACTGACCGAAAAGCTACCAGGTGTATTCAAATATTTTCCCATGCTCCGCCGACATCAGGTCAGACTGTGCTTATTTTGGCCTCTAAATCAAATTTCTGATAACCTAACAGAACTGTCTCTCCACCT
>CM053613.1:2711834-2764847 GCA_028646535.1 Procyon lotor
CCAAGACCATGTGGTAAAATGGAGTCCTTTAAAAAATACAACTAAGATACTCAGAAAAACTGAAAGGAGCCAGCACTTCAACTGCTAATTTTTAGTTAATGTAAATATACTTTAAAATTCATACCCTAGCTATACCTGAATAGGATTTAGGGACAAAAGGGAATATAATTTCTTACAGTAAACCAAATCACCGGCTTTTCTATTAACAAGACAAAGAGGGAAATGGTAAATAAAACCAAACTATGTTTTTGCAAAATCCTTGAGTTGTTTTGTTTCTTTGGGTCTGGGGTTTTATTTGTTGTTGTTTTTAGATTTTTACCTATTTAAGATTTTATTTATTTGACACAGAGAGCACAAGCAGGGGGAGCAGGAGGCAGAGTGAGAGGGAGAAGGAGACTCCCCAGGGAGCACGGAGCCTGACATGGGCTTGATCCCATGACCCCAGCCAAAGGCAGCCACCCAGGTGTTTCTACTCATCTATTTGAGACAGAGAGACAGAAAGACAGACAGACAGACAGATGGCGCTCACGCGCACGGAGGGGAGGGAGAAAGTCTTAAATAGACTCAGCTTTGAGTGCGGACGCTGACATGGGCTTGATCTCATGACCTGAGCCAAAACCAAGAGTCAGATGCCTAATCGACTGTGCCACCGAGGCGCCCCCTTAGAGCTGTTTTTATAAGTTAGATTAAGTAGCTTGTAAGCAGGGTTTTCTCTACAAGAGCTGAAGGTCAGGAAGGTGGGTCACTGGGAAGCGACCGGTCAGCTTGCCTCAGAAGGCCTCCGCTGTGCTCTGCACTCCCCAGAACTCAAGACACGGGTGAAAAGGACCATCTTGCACGCACAGAACAGGACCAAATGATCCATAAACCTATTTAGCTCAGACCTGCCACTTTAACTAAAGGTCCTTTATTAAGATTACTGAAATACCTTCCTTCTTGGAAGCAAAATCGGGGCCAAGGTACCTTTCATTCAAAGCAGTTTTAAGCAGTACTATTTTGTTTCTGGGAGAAAAGGTGCCACCCTACCTGTGACATAGGAACTAGTCCAGTTAAATTCTCTGTAAAAGGTATGAGAACATCATGCCCTCCGAATTTTCCAGGGTGCTGCCAGCACAGTATATTCACCAGGGGCCCGAATGCGGTATATGTGTAAACCACCTACGACCACTTGCTTTCATCAAACAAACGTCATTTCCTCCCCAGCCTTGTGAGGACGGTTAAGCATCTAAGTGGACCCGGATTCCCATGCTGGCTCCTCTACCAGCCGGCCCCGAAGTCTTGCGAAAGTGACTTTACCTCTCTAAATCTCAGCATCCTCACCAAGCACATTGGCTGTGAGGACGTGCTGAGAACCACCTGGCCGGGCAGCCGGGCCGCAGCGGCACTGTGACAACAGGAAGTGCTTGCTTGTGCAACAAGTACCCGCCACGCAAGTGTGCAATTACACCAGTGCTCCCACCAAACGTTCATGGGCACGGGCAACACGGAGGAGTCTTGTTAAAACAGAGTCACAGATTCAGATACAGTAAACCAGGGATCAGGCCAGAGATTCTGGGTCTCTAGCAAGTTCCCAGACGCTGCTGCTACTGCTGCCCTGGGTTTAAGCTGTTGCTGATCATTTGCAACAAACTGTGATAAGCATATTCAAAATAATTATATAACCGTGAGAAACAGAGAAAAGCATATGATGCAAATATGTGACTATGTTATTTATTTCAGAAACTCCCTGTGGACAAGCTGGTATTAGAGGGCTTTCTTTCAACATGACAGATGTAGAACATAACATATTGTGTCACTTTCTACCAGGAGCCCAGAAGAAATGACAGGACAAACATACTGAAAGGTAAACCAGTAGCACTCTGAAGGGACTACCTGCCCTGCCTACAAATGACAGAAGCAAACTGAGGGAATAACAAAGAAGAGTGTTAATGAATTTAAAACTCAAACTCTTCTATTCCTAAGAATTGTGCTTAGAGTTAGCAGTGTTCGATCCCAGAAAGAGTACTCCATGAAACCTCCACACACTACTGCTAACTGTGGAACATCTGCACGCAGGGCTGGCTGGGCCCAAGGCAAAACATTCCAAGATTCAAAAAAAGATTCCAAGATTATTAAGAATTTCTGAGCTTATGAAGAACAGCTGAGCACGAAAGCAAACACTTCTGGGCCTGGGGCCCCGAGACCACATGGGCGGCACGCGCATGAAGGCAGCCTGTACACATCACGTCATCGCTGGCCCCACCAGAACAGCCAAGGTCCCAAGTCCTAAGTGATCATCTGCTAACGTCAACTCTTCCTGTTCCGTGGCTGCAGCCCCCTCAATACACGGAGCACAAGCTACAAAGGGAGAAGGAGCAGCTGCTTACATCCAAGACAACACAAAGGAGAAGTCTTAATCTACACATTAAATGTTACAGATTTTGTGTTTTTTCTATTTATGTGTGCGACTAAGGGAATATTTGTAATAGATTTCCCATGATCTCAAACAGAGGTGTGCAAGCGTGTGCTGTCAGCGTCTGGACCGCCGTGCACCGGGGTGCACTCCTCCCCCGGCCCCTGGCTCCCTGCTGCTGGGACAGAGCGGGCTCCGCCCACTGGCTCACAAGGCCCAGCACAAGAGCCACGATGGGACACACGTGCAAGTTTAAATGTTCCAGCAGTTCCATCAAAAAAGTAAAAGAAATGCTATATTAATGTTAATAGTACGTTTTATCTAACCTCACACATCCAGACGTTATTATTTCAACATGTAAGTCTTTTGGTATCAAGTCTACAGAATCTGGGTGTATTTTCCACTTCGAGCACATCTCACTTCAGACCAGCCGCACTTTATGCTCACGAGCCACATGGGGCCAGTGGCTGCTGTACTGGACAAGACAGTTCTAATTACGTGTTACTGCAATTATGATTCAAAGTTTCTCCCCTGGTACTAAAATAACCACCCTCCCCCCAATCTCCTTCCACGCCAAAGTCAACAGTTAGCCACCTTTTCCACACAGGGCTGACGTGAGCTTGGTGAGGAGAGATTGTGGGCCACATTTTCCCTTTCTTCTAATGTAAACATACAAGAGAAATTATGTTTATTCTTACACATATAAAGCAGTTTGTACAGTCTTCAACTTAAAAAAGTAGGTCACAATAAAACTAGAACTATTTTTTGGCCTCTAATATCTAGAAATAGTTGTAGGAACAAAAGGGACGTATTCGCATCCTTCACCTTGAAACCAGGAAGGGCTAGAATCAGGAGGGCCATAAGTAGCTCACTACTGGTTTCGACATACCGCGCCAAATTGTAAAATAGGTGCAGGTCTCTAAACTAACTCAAAAATATTACAGGGCACCTGGGTGGCTCAGTCCATTGGGCGTCTGACTCTTGCTTTTAGCTCAGGTCATGGGACTGAACTTCGCGCTGGGCTCTGTGCTCAGCCAGGAGTTTACTTGAAGATTCCCTCTCCCTCTCCCTCTGCCCTTCCCCCTCTCTAAAATGAATAAATAAACCTTTTTAAAAATATAAAGAAGAAAAAAAATGCCTAGGACACTCAAATACGTTGGGAAACAATGTTTTGTCAATGTAAAAAAAAAAAAAAAAAAAAGACACTAGACTCCCCATTATCTTGGAGTAAACTGAACCTTCACAGGTCCCCATTTAGATTGAAAACAACTTACTTATTCCAAGAGCAGCAAACAGTCACTCCACACCTCTGGTCAAGTCTACAAGCCACCTGGGAACGGGACGTATTGGACAAATGGAGCCGCTGAAGGCGGTGCGTGCTGGCTCACGTCCTCCTGCCAGCCCAGACTCCTGGAGGACCCCCCCCCCCCCAGGCCTGGATTCAGGCATTCGGGGAACTGAGCTGGGCAGCGCCTGACAAGACCCAACTGGGAAGTGCTGGGCTCAAGGAGGGTGGTTGAAAGCTGCAGGCCACGAGAAGGGGACGGAGGCCGAGTACCTCTAAGCAGGAGCCCGCAGTGTCACTCTGAAGGAAGGTCACTTCCTGCTGTACGTTAATATAAACCTCCTCCTCAGAGCAAAGCTGAATGCCGAGGCAAACGTTCTAACTTTCCCATGAAGAGGCAGAAACATGGAACACAAAGAAAGAGTACCAGAGGGGCTCCGAAGGCAGCTCTTGCTCAGAACCGAGGGAAAGATCACAAAGGACTGGCCAGTCCACCCAGCAGCTGCTTCTCTGCTTCCTACGGGCACCCTCTGCCAGCCCCTCCCCCAGGCTGGACTAATTAATCCAAAGATCAGAGTGCCTATTAGAGATACATGTTTCTTTTTTTTTTTTTTAATAGGCACAGAGGCAGGCAGAGAGAGAGGGGGAAGCAGGCTCCCTGCTGAGCAGAAAGCCCAATGTGGGGCTCGATCCCAGGACCCTGAGATCATGACCTGAGCCGAAGGCAGTCACTCAACTGACTGAGCCACCCAGGTGCCCAAGATAAATATTTTTTTTTTAGAAGAGAGGCAATCAAACTCTGAGCCCTTTCATGTATTTGCTTTGCAACTGCTTCTTCCAAAGAATATGTCAAAGGCAATCGGGTTTCTACCACCCAGATATTCCAGAATCATTTTGTTTTACTTTGTAATTTCTTTGATAGGTCAGCTTTTCTTTGAGAGTAACAAAGAAAGGAGTCAATTATATTTAGTATGTGTTATATTAATCAGCAGGTACTCTGAATACAGGAATAATATGATAAATGGTCCCTACCCCCCAGACAGTAAAACTGGGAAAAGAAGAGAAGGGAAAGAAAATGAAAGGTATCAACTCCAAGCCCGTTCTGGAGAAAGGGAGCTCAAGAGAGGGATGTTAATAGTACGTTTTATCTAACCTCACACATCCAGACGTTATTATTTCAACATGTAAGTCTTTTGGTATCAAGTCTACAGAATCTGGGTAGCTTGACCAGAAAGACTTCCTTATACACAAGACCCAAAAGACAGGTAGGGTTCAGGAGGTGGTGCTGCAGCAAAAAGTGTTCTAGGCCAACAGACAGAGGCCTGCGAGGTTTCCAGTAGCTTCAGGAAATTCATGGCAGGGGGAACACTCTGATAACAGAAGAGTCATTCATTCAGAAGGTGCAAGGATAAGCTTAGGCATCGAGACCTGGCCTCAGAGGGCCCTACAAGAATACAGTGCAGAGCAGCACGGGCTCCCTACAGAAGCAGAGAGAACCAGTGAGTCTTAACTGAGATAAACATACTTTTAAATATCTACAGTAATGATGAAGTAACATACTTTAATAAAGCAACATATTTTTTATAACACATGGAAACAATTCTGAGCAGAAGCAGAGGAAAGCGACATAGAGGAGATGACACCTGAGCTGAGGCAGTTCATTTTCAACAGAGGATGGACTCCTACAAAGGCCAAGAGAGGGAGAGGTCTAACCTGCTCCAGAGCCGGCCAAGTGTTTGGATGTGACTGAAATATGGGTCAGGGAGGGGGTGCTAAAGACAAACAAGGCCACGAAGGTGGGACAGAGCAGGAACTGGAAATACCCCAAGACATGAGCAGTAGAGTCAGCTAGCACAGAGCTAAGGAGCAGATGTGTACCTTACATACAGAACAGTCTTGCGATATGACAGATATACCGGAGAAGAGAAGCCTAAAAAGGGAGCAACCCATCCAGAAGTCTCTGTCAGAACCCACAGGAGGTGGGGAGCCCCGTACAGCCTCCACTCTGAAAACCAAGGTATCCCCCGAGAGCTTTCCCACCAAACTACTGCTCCTGCCCCAATGTCAACCAGGAATCTGTCTCTTCAAAGCCCAGTTTTCATTTTTCTTCAATCCTGGCTATACTTTGTGGTAACAGATGACAAAAATTTATGGCTTGCCTTTGGAATTCTGAGCTGCCTGGGAAATACACAACCCTCGGAAAGTAAACGGCACCCCCACACTGGCGCTAACCCCAAATCCAGTACTCAGATGCTACAGGCCCGGGAGCACGCTCCAATCTAATCACCCACTTCACCTTCACATTAAAAAAGCCAACTGCCAACCAGGAAAATCCAGTCTTCCTTGTGTCTCCTGGTCCATATTAAAGCAAGTACTGTGTTCCTATACAAACTGTCATTATGAAAAACTTATATGAATTTCTATGCATAATTTCCACAATTTCAAAAACTTCAGTCCAGGTATATGTAAAGCATAATATTTTACCAAGAACAAGTTTTGTGGGTCTTTCCAAAGTGAGACTGAGGTGTTGGGGAGAAAAAAAGACAAGTAATAAGGGGGATACAATGGTAACCAAGTTCTTGCCAGAAGCCTTATTAGAGATCAAAGGAATGAAGGCAAGGAAAATCCAGCTGTATCTAGATGCTGTGTGTGAGAGAGAGCGAGAGAGAGAGAGAGGGAGGTGGGGGAATAGGGATGGGGAGAGAGTACACACACAAACAAGCAAGGGTAAGAGATATCATCAAAGTCACATCAGAGAATTCTTATGGGATCTAACGGCAGATTTTCCATCTCAAGCCCCAGGATTCTCTGAATCTCTGAAACCAGGTAGAAGAGTCAACAAACCAGAGTCAGACATTAGAGAGCAGCAACATATAACTGGGCAGCAAGACAGGTGGTTGCTCTCTTCCCCGATGCTGCCTGTGGAGGCGGCAGCCACTTCCTATCCAGCATCACGGTTGCCCTCAGACCTCTAGGGAAGCCCAAGATCGTTAAAAAGAGGACCAGTAAGTTCATCCAGCATCAATCAGACTGATATGTCAAAATCAAGTGCAACTGGCAGAAACCCAGAGACACTGACAGTCGGGTGTACAGGAGAGTCAAGGACCAGCTTTTAATGCCCATCATTGGTTATGGGAGCAAAAAGAAGACAAAGAACACGCAGCCCAGCGGCTTCCAGAAGTTCCTAGTCCACAATGTCAATGAGCTTGAAGTGCTACTGACTGTGCACTTGAAGTGCAGCAGATCTCACTGTGCAGAGACCGCTCACGACGTCTCCTCCAAGAACCAGAGTCACTGTGCTGCCCGGATGGCCCTCAGATCACCAGTCCCCATGCCAGGCTGCACAGTGAAGAAAAGGAATAGACAGCTCATGTGCATGCTGCATCTGTACTCATAAAACCATAAAACCACAAAAAACAAACGAGTGAACAAAGAGGGGCAGGAGTGAGCCGGCGCAGCCCAGAGCAGCGGTGGCCCCGGGAGGAGAGCAATGGCAGAACCGAGGCCTAAGCCAGCACGAGCTGCTACGGTGAAGACGGAAGTAGGTCCAGAGACCGTGGCTGATCGTAAGCTCCACGTGAAGTCGTATTATGATGGGACTAACAAGCAAGGCAACCTCAGAATAAAGTCCTAGATAAATCCGGTCTAGGACCACGGAAGATCTAATCCTACTGCAGCCTTCCGGGCCAGATGACCCTTTGTTCTGGGGAAGAGGAAGAGACTGCCAACCACATGGCTCCTAAAGAGATGACAGGCAAAAGGCCTCATCACTTGGGGGATAAAATAACTAGCTTTGCTTATCTTAAAGCTCTAGCATCACGTACAGCTGCCAAACATAAAATGAGAGCCAGTGAGTGAAAAATACAGATTATGTGGGAGCAGTAGAAGCAAGAACTCGTTAAAGATCAAGCTAAAAGTTATGGCCATGAATACACACAAAGCGCTGAGGCTGGAGGAACTTTGGCCAAAGCCTGGATGATCCTCTCGGAGAGTATCCACTCAGGAAAGGAAGGCGATACCAAGTGACTGCCATGCTCTTTTATAAATCTCTTCTCAAATCCATTTGATATAAAAGACGTGGCTTCATCTGGGCTGACATGGAACCTCAACAGGAAAACGAAAGGATTACACCACTTTCCAGATGTTTACTGGGTAAACATAATTCTCTACTTCTTTGGCAACTCAACAAGATAGCAGTAAACGACAAAGAAAAAGAAAAATGCCAACAAATGCATAAAAAGACAGAAAATAGAGATATAATTCAGAAAGTCCAACATCCAAGTAACATTAGTTTTAGAAGAACATATTACAATCCACAACCACCTGCCTTATCAAAAAAACCCCTCTTTTTCCCCAAGTGTACAGAACAGGACTCTCCCCGCTAAGACCCACACACCCCACCACAGTGAGTCGTGGAACAGACCTCCACGGCACGGTGTGGAATTCCACAGTATCAGAGATAAAGATAGTACCTCAACTTTTCTAGTGAGGAAAAATTACTCAAAAAAGGGCTGAAAATCAGAATGATATCAGCTTCTTCAACAGCAATTCTAGAAAAGAGCATTTTCAGACGTGGAAGGTTGGAAAGATTTATTCACACTCTCTCAAAAAGCTGCTAGAAAACGGGCCCCACCGAAGCACTGCAGTAAGCCGGCAGGGGCGCCCGACTGGCGCTGTCAGCTGAACACGCGACTCTTGATCTCAGGGTTGTGGGGTCAAGCCCCATGTTGGGAATAGAAAGTACCTAAAAATAAAATCTTAAAAAAAAAAAAAAAAAAGGGCAATAAGCCACGAGAGGAAGACATGGAATCAGGGATTCCCACACACTGAGCAGCAGAGCCAACTCTCAGAAGAAAAGTATGGGGGGCAGGGCGGGGGGGGGGAACGACACACCAGCCACTACAGAGAAGGTCCAGAGGAATCCGCCCAGAGGGAGGCACGCATTAGGCAGAGGGCTCTGAAGAGGATGTGTCCACACAGGAGAGCTATGTGCCAGACGTACATGACCATGCTGAGAAGAATTTTACTAATTAAGTCAGAGACCTAGGGAATAATTCACCAAAATATCCAGACTTCTATACTGATTTTAACCAAAGTTGTGCTTTAACTATGTTGGAAGATGGGGGGGAGCAAGAAGCTACGCATATGTAAAAGCTAACCCTTCACCTTCATTGTTAGAAGTCAGCTAGATTAAGAAACAGCTACCTAAAGCACACAAGTCAAACATAAAATGTTTGGAGGAAATAAATATGAGAAAACAGCTAAGAGATAAAGGTACTGGCCCCCAGTAAATAATTAAGAGATGAAGACGAGAAAGGATAAGAAGGACGGAGCAGACGACTGTTATTTTCTGCTGTCAATCTTGTGGTGCTGTTTGGCTTCTTAAACTGTGCCCCTATATAAACTATGTACCCAAGTATGGTAAGATATTGCGAAAGGAAAGAAAACAGAAGAGCGCTCAGTACAATCCCTGGCACACTTGATAAGAGCTCTACAAATGGAGGCGCAGTCTGAAAACAAGATAACATGAAAGATTAGCTAACCTGCCCAGCCATGTGGAAAGAAAGGCAGGAGCTACATATACTTAAGAGTCTGCGTACAAAAAACAAGCAAGCAAAGAAAAAGAACAAGCCAATTAACCAACCAACAGCAAAAGCCACAATGGTACCTCTTCACATTTAGGTTCTTTTTTCCACCCCATTCTTTCTCCCCTCAGCATGTGAGCCAACTCCAGAGCCCTGGGACACCTGGGGGACAGCAATGAAGTTGCCAAATCTGGTCTGCCACCTATTTTATACAGTCCCCGAGCAAAGAATGATCTTCCTATTTTTAACTGGGGAGGCTCAGAGGGACATTCCATGACTTGCGAAAATTCTCTGAAATTCACTAAGTTTTCCTGAAACCTGCCACCCCATACATTTATATCCAGGCTCTGACGGCTGTCACACGATGAAAGCAGAGGGTGCCAGAGACCACATGCGACACACTCATCACTCTGCGCCGCTGCTCCGCTGGACGCCTTCCAGATCAGTGACACAGCCAGAACTCCACGGCGCCTTCAGGGCCATGTGCTGAACCACGACATTTTATTTTATTATCATTCTTGCATCCCCAACATGTCAAAACAAGATAAGAAAAACTGGACTTGGGCTGCTGTGCCTGTAAGAAGCACGGGGAGGGGACGCCCGTGTCACGGAATCAGACGACGCGTCTCCCGCACAGACGCACAGAGCGGGGCCCGGGCGGGGAGCCCCCACGCGCACCGCCACCCACGACCCGCGGTGGCCGCAGCACGTCCCCACGCACAGGCAGACTCGCGTCAGAAACACTGAAACATCTTCACTGGAGTAGCTCTTAACAGGACAACCCCACAAAAACAAAAGATGAAGCTGAAACTTCAAGCAAAGCCGGTCTCCCAGTGTCTTGTTCGGGATCCTTCGGATTCGTGAGGACTTTCCAGCCGCGCCCGGTGCAGCCCCGCTGGTTTCCGAGGCATCTGGAGTGATGACAGAGGAGCCCCTGTGAGCAGCCCGCAGACAGAGCCACAGGCCAAGCCTTCTGGGACGCGGAGGGAAGACGACGTCACTACAGCATGCAGGCTGTGACAGGGGACAGCTGACGGTGGGGAGATTATTGTGTAGGGCAAAAAACGGCTTAATTGGACAAATTTACAAAACTTGGGAAAATGTACTGTTTAAAGCTTGTGGTTCTTTCTATTTTCATCAATAGCTCCTTTGAGAGGTTCTTTAAATTCCTCACATGTTACTGAACCAGTAAGGTCAACAGTGAATTTCACTTACTCTCAAAGACTTTCTATCACCAGCAAGCTGCGTAATGGCTTCTCAAGGGTTAATGTTTTTGCAACTTTTTGAACCCAGGGCCAAGACTTAAGTTTTTCTGAATGAGAGGAACAACCCTGAACCACTATTAACGAACACTGAATGGCTCTGGAAATTGGCCTTTGCTGACGTCTTGATGTTTCTTGGTGAATTCAACCTAAAACCAGAAGGCTAACCAGCACTGATCTGCAAAAACTTTCCGCTGTGGTGAGGTCATTTCAATACTAACTTTGTTAGGATCATAAATTCAAGATGGTTCATGCACTTGCCATGTTATCAGAACTTAAAATTGAAGTGACATCTCTATTCCCATTCAAATTTGCAGTGGCTACATTTTCTGAGCTCAAACTACAGTTAAAAAGCATTTTTCAGACCTTAATGCAAATGTAAAGGAAAGTTTCCTATTGCAAAATTCATACAGCTATACAAATGAGGATTTTCCTAATCATCCACAGAAGTAATTAATCTACAATGTAATGACCTGCTAAAAGGCAAATGCCAAGAGAAGAATCTACAAGAATTCTATTAATGCCTTCCAAGTGATAAATATACACACTTGTAAACTGATATCAGAATGTGGCAGCACCTATTTGTGTAAAAAGACATTTTCAAAGATTAAATATGTAAAATCTCATTATACATCATTAGTAGATTAAATAAACATCTGCAACAGAGTTTGAGAGGGAGAACTCTAGCTATGAACACCATTTAGATGAAATGTTATCCCCCTAGAAAAAGAATTCCAGTCTTCTCATTTATAGATCTGTATTACAAAATATTGAACTCAAGTATTTTTTATATTTTTAATTTCATCAATAAAATCTGTGAAAATTTGCTCTTTTCTTCTATAAATACCTATACGATATCCTCTCTTTTGCCTCTTGCTCTGCAAAACCTAAAATATTTCCTATCTGGGCTGTGACAACCTCTGGTCTAAAGGACCCTATATTTAAAATGCTGCTCCTCTTTGGGAATCCTTCTCCACTGATTCTAGGACTCCTGGGGACTAATGGGTGGCTTCTTAACAGAAGAGTTCACCTGGCATCAGATAGCATCGGGTGAGCAGAGGAAGTGAAAAAAGAAACAGGAAGAATACAGCTAATAGTAAGGAACTGTTCTATAATTTGCCACAGCTAAGAGTCTTTGTTAGCAAAGAAAACAAAATAAAATTTAAAAAGAGAGAGAAAGAAAGGGAGAAAGTCCCAAAAATGTTATCCTGAGAAATGTCTCTGAAATTTTAGCCCTACCACTAAACAATTAATGATACCTATTATGTAAAAAGTACTAAAGTTATAAAGTAGAGGGTGCCTGGGTGACTCAGTTGGTTAAGCATCTGCCTTTGGTTCAGGTCATGATCCCAGGGTCCTGAGATCAAGTCCTGCGCTGGGCTCCTTAATCAACGGGAAGCCAGCTTCTCCCTCTCACTCTGCCTGCTGTTCCCCCTTGCTTGTGCTCGCTCTCTCTCTCTCTCTCTGTGTGTCAAATAAAGAAATAAAATCTTGGGGGGAAAAAAGATATAAAGTAGAAGTCAAAACTCCTTGCTCATGGAATACTTAAATCTACTCAGAAAAAATAATCCTAAAATAATTTAATGAGATATGCTAAGAGTTCATGAAAGAGTGGCCAGAGAGGAACTGGAACAATACAGAAGGTGTGACAAAAAAGGTAGAAAGAGAGCCAAGCCCTAGCAAAAGAGGAATCAAATACACATAATAATAATAAAACCTTAAGATGGGGACAAAATGGGTGAAGGTACAGACTTCAAGTTATAAAATAAGTCACAAAATGTAATGTACAAGGACTCCTGTGTGGCTCAGGTCATGATCTCAGGGTCCGGGGCTGAGATCCATGGCTTCTGCTTCCGCCTCTGCTGTTCCCCCAAATGTGCTCTCAAGGTCTCTCCCTCAAATAAATAAATAAAATCTTTTTTAAAAAAATGTAATGCACAGCACTGTGACTATAGTTAATAATACTGAATTATATATTTAAAAGCTGCTATGAGAGATCTTAAAAGTTCCCATTAGAGAGACGCCTGAGTAGCTCAGTTGGTTGAGCGGCTGCCTTCGGCTCGGGTCATGATCCCGGGGTCCTGGGATCGAGTCCCATATCGGGCTCCTTGCTCGGCAGGGAGTCTCCTTCTCCCTCTGCTTCTGCCTGCCGCTCTGCCTGCTGATGCGCTCGCTCGCGCTCTCTCTCTCTCTGACAAATGAATGAATGAATGAATGAATGAATGAATGAATGAATGAATAAACAGTTCCCATTACAGGGGTGCCTGGGTGACTCAGTCGGGTAAGCACCTGACTTTGATTTTGTTTTTTAGAAGATTGAGTGATTGATTATTTATTTATGAGAGAGAGAGAGAGAGAGAGAGAGAGTGTGTGTGTGTGTGTGTGTGTGTACTGGCATGCACGTGACTGGGGCGGGCAGGACAGAGGGAGAGGGAGGAGAATCCCAAGCAGACCTGCCACTGAGCGCAGAGCCCCATACAGGGTTTGATCCTGCCACCCCAAGATCATGACCCAAGCTGAAACCAAGAGTTTGGGCACCCCCTGACTCTTGATTTGGGCTTAGATCATGATCTCAGGGTTATGACATCAAGCTCTCTGTCAGGCTCCACACCGGGCATGGAGCCCACTTAAGATTCTCTCTCTCCTTCTCCCTTTGCCTCTCCCTACCTCCCGCTTTAAAAAAAAAAAGTTCCCATTACAAGAAAAAAATATAACTATGTGATGATGAATATCGACTTACTGCGGTGATCATTTCAAAATACATACAAATATCGAATCACTATGTTGTGCACCTGAAACACATGCTATATGTCAACTGTATTTCAGGTTTTTACAGGCTATGTGCGGTATTACAGAAACAGCTTTAGAAATCATTCTTTGAGGGGCGCCTGGGTGGCTCAGCCGTTCAGTGTCTGCCTTCAGCTCAGGTCATGATACCAGTGTCCTGGGATCGAGCCCACAGCGGGTTCCTTGCTCAGTGGGGAGCCTGCTGCTCCCTCTGCTTGTGCTTTCTCTCTCTCTCTCTGACAAATAAATAAAAATATATAAAAATTTTAAAAAGTCATTCTTTGAACTCTAGTGTCACAATAGAAAAGTGGGTAACTTATAATTTACAAACAGAGAATAGTCCAAAAAACGTTTTAAAAAAAAGATGTCCAACCTGTAAAATAACCAGCTGAATTCAAGCTCAAGGTCTCTGCGGGCTCTGAAACTAGTGCCCCCTCTTCCTGTCACTCCCAGCTCTAAACCCGCTGATGAAAAAGGCAAAGTAACAGCTCCTGTGCATCACAAACCACCTTCTTTATTGTTAGTGGGCCTAAGGTCAGACCACAGTTCTAAGTAGCTGGTCCTGACCTTCTCAAACCTAAACCCTCAACTTGGGCTGAATTCTCCACTCAGCCAGGCAGGTAAGAAATGGAAGAGGCTTTCCCCCACAAGGTTAGAATGTAGCCCTGAGAGAAAGAGAAGGAACAATGGCAGGACCAAAAACAAAACAACAACAACAACAAAGCCTAACCAGACAAGGTGCCAAGAGTTGAATGAATACTTCGGAAAGAATTTCCCCCCCCTAAAGATTTTTACAGATTTATACAGAGGAAAAGCTGGAGAAGTCAGAAGATTTATAAAGGAATCCTGACCAAGTGACCCAGGAGGCGGAGCTTCACCCTATAAGCAGGAACCAGCTACAGCACCGTAACCAGAGGTCCTCCTGAGATGATGAAGCCTGAACCGTAGACGATGAAGTGGTTAATGCCCACCTTCTCCTCAAGACACAATGAAGCAAGTGAAGATGGATTAAAAATGTGTCCCGTCCCCTCACTGAAACACTGTCCTGAGCATTTCACCAAGAGCACCAGCACCATGGCCATCTTCTGAAGTGCCAACTGTCAAATATGCAAAGTCAACCTCCGGCCTTTAACAGAAAGTTTCAGTGAAGAGGTCTAGAATGACAGCAGTGAGGACCGGGAAGGAGCCAGAAGGCTAGCTAAATGCCAGAGATGGCCTTTGGCTGGTGTAAAACAGAAACGAAGCAACCTCAAGCTCAATCTGTCTCATGCGCCTGCACACACACGCACTTCCAGGGACCCCAGAAGCAGCAGCTGAGTCGCCACGGGCAGCCTTTCTCTGCGGGCTCCCTCAGCTTGTCAGGCCTGGCTTATCGTTAGGACCCAGATCAAGCCCCCCGAGGAAATGAGGAATCCCACAGATCGGGTGCTGCAGATTCCAGAACATGCCAGAGCAAACTGCAGAGGCTGCTATTAAACTTCCTAAAACTACCAGAGGGCCCCAGAACCACACGGTCCCTGGTCGAGCCCTGGTTGCCAGACTCCAGGGTCCCGCTTTCCTCGGTGCAACTCACGGAAGGAAACTCCTGAGAATCTCATGGTCTTACCTTTCAACCAAGTTTAAAAATTAAAAGAAATGTTTTCTTCTCTGTGGCTCCTTGCCCATTACAGGTTATCCTGGTGACAGTGTCTTCCAACTCACCGCATTAGCAGACTAGCCAGAATAAAGTGGGATGTGGAAGCAAAACAGAAGCTCTCCTATAAAGAAAAAATAGCACATGTTCACAGAATGTTCTGCTTTGGCCTGATGACAGTTGCCATTAAAGATACTGGTTGAGGGTCCTGATTCACATAGAACTGCACCTCAGAAAACTGGAAAGTTCTAGTTAACTGGAATTTTTTCTATGTGAAAACAGGAAAGAAAAAGCACTGTCATCCCTCTACCTCAGCTTTTATCCACACCAAATAATAACGCAGAAATACAGACATCATAATAGCATTATCAGTGACAAATAAGAAAAACATACATATTCTTATCTTTATCTTATAAGAACACCAATGATGGGGCACCTGGGTGGCTCAGTGGATTAAAGCCTCTGCCTTCATTTCAGGTCATGATCTCAGGGTCCTGGGATGGAGCCCCGCATCAGGCTCTCTTCTCGGCGGGGAGCCTGCTTCCCCCTCTCTGCCTGCCTCTCTGCCTACTTGTGATCTCTCTCTCTCTCTCTGTCAAATAAACAAAATATTAAAAAAAAAAAAAAAAAAAAAGAACATCAATGATATTCTCACTCAACACAGGGCTGACTGTAACGGCACCATACTTTAAAATGCTAAATTGAATTTTAAAAGTAGCCAAGCAGTCCCAAGTAATATCTCTAAACACCGTAAATTTCACCAGAAAATATAAGCAGAATATTGAGGTCACTGAAGTAAGTACTAACGATAGCCAGATTCTATCTATAGGGGCGCCTGGGGGGCTCACTTGGTTAAGCAGCTGCCTTCAACTCAGGTCATGCTCCCAGGGTCCTGGGATTGAGCCTCGTGTAGGTCTCCCTGCTCACCGGGGAGTCTGCTTCTCCCTCTCCCTTTGCCCCTCCCCCAGCTTGTGCACGCGCCCTCTCTCTCTCTCTCTCTAAATTAAATAAATTAAAATAAAATAAAATAAAATTCTGTCTCTAATGTCAATTAATCAAATGCTACACATGAAAGGACTATAAACCATCTTCCAAGGCACTTCACTGATTAACACTGCACTCCAAAAAAAAAAAATACTCAAACTATAGACAATATGCTAATTTAAAATTCTGTAAGAATGCAGTCTACAAGGCATCTCAAAACATATGCTGTCCACTGGATGCATTTCTTCCATAAAACTCACTATACTCAAGTCAATGATTTCCATCAAATAAGGTAATAAATAGAAACAATGCTGACTGCTGTTAAAAGAAGAAATGAATCAACCAAAATAGTAACAAACCCAGGTCAAGAAAAGATTATTTAATTCTAAACACTTTACCAGTCAAATGCTTTCTGAACATACATTTGAAAATGTAACTGATCATCTAAATTTTTGCTTTAAATTCTAAGAGACCATGTGCCAGCACCGTGCGATACCACAGTCCTCAGACAAGACCAGGTTAACATGTCATTGTGAAAAGTACATCACTAGGGGCGCCTGGGTGGATCAGTGGGTTAAAGTCTCTACCTTCGGCTCAGGTCATGATCTCAGGGTCCTGGGATCGAGCCCCACTTCCGGCATTGGGCTCTCTGCTGGGGGGGGGGGGGGGCAGAACCTGCTTCCCCCTTCTCCTCTGCCTCCCTCTCTGCCTACTTGTGATCTCTCTCCTCTCTGTCAAATAAATAAATAAAATCTTTAAAAAAAAAAAAAAAAGTACATCACTAAATGCTGCAGGTAACTTTAGCCCCACCCAACCCTTTTGTGTGATCAGTGTTCCAGATCCTTTTAAGAATCTGATGAATTTAATGTTCCACAAAAAGCACACTTGAGCACGAGCACACACACACACACACACACACACAATTTAGCATTTAAATTTGAATGGTTTTAGGACCTTCAAAGATGATCTGCAACTGTTTCTTCTAATAGCCAAGACTACTTACTGCCCCCACTTGTGGGCAGGTCACAGGCTCCCAGCAGAGCCGGACCAACCCGCCTGCCTCGCCATGCCACACACTCCCATTCAGGGAAGCCAAAAGAAAAAACAGTTATCAAATGTGCTCATAGCATTATGAATCTGGGTGCTTATTAAATAGTAACAAGTATGTTGAGATTTAATCCACTATTCTGGAATAGGCCCTCTGTAATTGCTCATAATTTATTCACTTAGACTAATAAGGGAAAAGAGTGGGGCCTATAATACTGATCGAAAGAAATATGGTAATTCTAAAGTGTGAGAATATGCGAAACAAGACCAAACAATGGAAAACAGAATGGAACAGTGTCCTAGTGCAGTAGTGGAACTCCTGAGTTCAGAGTGCAAACTGAATATACACTGAAATGCCTCCAGGTCTATAGTAAAAAAAGACTATTTGGGTTGTTTTGCCTTGTTTTTTAAAGACACAATTCCACGAGGACCAGGAGAAGGCAACAAAATTGGAGGTGCTGCAAGGGAGCAAAAGGCTTACTAGCTGAAAAAGTTACTCACTGAACACTGAGATCCCTCAATATCCTCACCCTCTCCCACCCTTGCCCGCCCAGCCAATGACAGCACGCAGGCCTCGGCACGGGGAGGGCCCAGCCAGCACAGCTGGGGGAGCTTGCCACCCCAACAGAGGGACTGTGTAACTGCAGAATAAATGCTGACACAGGCACACCCCACTGCCCACCCCAGCTCCAGCCAGATTCTCCTACTGGGCTCTGACGTTCCCCGCCACGCTGAAGACAGAATGTCTTCAGAGTGAGCTAACTGACCTTGAGAAAAAAGAACCTGAAAATACTGACACCGGGGACTTCCCAACCAAATAAGCACTGCTGGTCACTGTGCTGGAAAGTTCAGAGCCAATGAGCCCCTCCCATGATGGGAGCCTCCGATCTACCACTCTTAAAAACTAGTATTTAAAAAAAAAAAAAAAAACTTTTCACGGTGCCTGGGTGGCTCAGTGGGTTGGGGCCTCTGCCTTCGGCTCAGGTCATGATCTCAGGGCCCTGGGATCGAGCCCACATCAGGCTCTCTGCTCAGCGGGGAGCCTGCTTCCCCCCTCAACCACCACCTGCCTCTCTGCCTACTTGTGATCTGTCAAATAAACAAAATCTTAAAGCAAAACAAAACTCTTCAGCACAACTTTGCTGAACAGCTGCAAGAGCAATACAAAAACTTCCACTAAACCTTCCCCTAAATGGCAACACATCACTGTGTCACCTTTGCTTGAGCAAAACACCACCCCCCCCCACCACAAATACCCCAAACATTTGAGTTACTGCAGATCACTGACCTTTCCGCCCAACAGTTCACTGCGCATTTCCTAAGAACAAAGACACTAATTCACACAACCACAGTACACCTGTCAAAGTCAGGAATTTAACACAGAACTTGTTGACTATGGATTAAATAATTCATATTCCAATCCTGCCAAATGTTCTATAACGTCCTTCGTGGCAATCCTCCCTCACCTTCATCCAGGATCCTATGCCCTATCTCCTCTATTTCCTTCTGTCTAAAAGAGTTCTGCAATCATTTCTTTGTCTTTCATTTCACTGACATTTTCGAGGAATACTGGGTATGCACTTCCAGCAGGAATAAATGAAGTTTTGTTGTTCCTAGAGTATCACATTAAGAGGATGCACATTTGTCCTATTATTGGTGAGCATTTTCACCATCTGGTTAAGATAATATGTGCTATATTTCTCCACCATAAAATAACCATTTTTCCCTGAGTAATCAATGAGTAAATAATCTGTGGAAAATATTTTGAGATTATAGTCTTAAAACATTCACTCAGTATTTTTTAAAGATTTTATTTTATTTATTTGACAGAGAGAGAGAGATCACAAGTAGGCAGAGAGGCAGGCAGAGAGAGGGGGAAGCAGGCTTCCTGCTGAGCAGAGAGCCCGATGCGGGGCTCGATCCCAGGACCCTGAGATCATGACCTGAGCCGAGGCAGAGGCCCCAACCCACTGAGTCACCCAGGCGCCCCTTCACTCAGTATTTTTACTGACAATCTTTATCTGAATCAACTGTTCTCTGACGGTTATAAAGTGATTTTGTTGTTGTTGTTGTTGTTAAGTCTACAGTTCCTTCCTCCATTAGATGACACTCTTAACTTTAGTAAGGTACGCCCCATTCTTCCCACTCATCCTCTAACTCCTTAACAGTATGGACTCACAGATTCTTATTTATTAATACCTTTACCCACTCCAATGCTCAAGTTGTCCCACATTCGGCCAGCAAGAGTCCCTTCAAGCAGACTCCCATGTGCTTTTCATACTTTGTGAGCATTTCCTTATTTCCTGGCATAAAAACATGTTCCAGATTCATCTTGAACATTCTGTGCCCCAGCTCTGAAATCATCCATTTCTCCAAGGAGCCCTGGATCTTTCAGTGGAGAATGTAATGTAGAAATGAAGATCTGAGAGCCAAAGATGTTCACAGACAGCAGAGAAAGCTAGGAAAGACGGTAATTTCATATAATTCAACTCTATGTGCTGTGGGTACATATCCCTGACTTTTAAGTATGAAGGAAAACCAAAGATCACCAGATACCTCAGGAAAGGCACTATCATGAAAAGTCAAGGGCAAAACAAACAGAAAAATAGAAGCTGGCGGAAAGATTTACCTCCTACACAGCTTATTCAGAGAAAACGCTGAGGAGAGAGGCTGTGCTCCACTGCCACAGACGGAGAGCTACAGAGAAGACAACGGAGAACGAGGGAACAAGAGAGAGGCAAGAAGAATCCTTGGGATCCAAAGAGACACCTGGGCTCCCACCAGAGAAGGTGAACAGGGCAGACTGGAGCAGGGAAAGAATTCTTCAAAAGGATAAGGCTGACAGAATGCCCGAACGTGGAACTAAGTCTGAGGCTAACGTGGTGATTAGTATTTTTTTTTAAGTGATGGGGAGCCTGGCTGGCTCAGTCAGTGGAGCACGTGATGCTTGATCTCAGGGTCAGAGTTCAAGCCCCACGCGTACAGAGTCATAATGATAAAACTAAATACTGATTTAACCACAACTGCAGTGAAATTATCTTGGAAGGATGAGGAGGTTAGAATGTGAGAGGGGAAAAGAGAGCTAATCCCTACCTTCTCCATCTTTTCACAACAGGAAATCAGTAGACATGCTTGAAACAAACAAAAAAATCAGCATACAAGCACAAACTCTTCAAATATGCTCTTCAGATACAGGGAGGTAAATATATATATTTTTTAACTGGCTAAAGGAGTTCAAAGAATTAGTAGCCTTTGGGAAAAGAGGGTGGGGAAGGCTGCTTATCCCACCCTACCTCCTAGAACTAGTTTACTCTTAAGTATAGATGTGAAACACTTTGACGAAGAAATTTAATAAACTGTTAAGAAGAATGCTAAACTGGGAAAAGGTATTAAATGTTGAGACCAGAGCTGTAACGCACTAGCTCTGGACCTGAGCCTTCTAACCTGAGTATCATCCATCCATTTCTTCATCTATGAAATAAAGAGTTGGACTACTTAACTCTAAACATTCCTCCTGTTTCAGTAACTTATGAATCTAACATGAAAACAAAGTAATCTAGGCTTTAAATATGGTGCCAGTGGCTATAGACATTAGTTGGTTAAATCACAGAAAGAATTAAGCAGGACTAGGAGAAAGAATAAATGGAGAGAGAAGTAAAATGGGGGGGAGGGGGGTGTCCTGAGAAGCTGCCGATGGTGAGGGAGGAGTGAGACATGCACTGTGTAGGGAATGAAGACGGAAGAGTTCCTGATCCCAGCCTGGAAAGAATTTAATATTGACAGTATCCAGACAAACTATGACACGAGACCATGGGGGAGGAAAAGCTAAGTAAGCCAGGGAGGTGTTTGCTTTGAAAGTTAAAACGTACAGATGATGGCAGAATCCATGAGGATGATGAAAGGTGCTTCCCTCTCAAAAAAAGGGGGGGAGGGGTGGCCCTGGGACCCTCCCCAGGTATTTAACTTGTAGGAAACCATGAGTTTCACATCTTAAGAAAAGGGCCCAGCCAGAGAGCAGAGTGTGTGGAGCTAAAGGAGGAGAAGTAGGGATCTGCTAGTAAATAATATACTATGAACTACAATAGTTGGTGACCTAGTCTATTCAGGCCACTGTAACAGAATATCATATTGGTGGCTTATAAATAAGAGAAATTTCTCACAGTTCTAGAGACTGGAAAAGTCCAAGATCACAGCATCTGCAGATTCAGCGTGTGGTGAGGACCTGCTTCCTAGTTCATTGACAGCTGTCTTTTTGCTGTACTCACATGACAGGAAGGGGCCAGCAAATCTTAGGGTCTCTTTCACATCCCATTCACAAAGGCTCCAGCCTCAAGGTCTAATCATCTCCCAAAGGCCCCCCCCTCCCAACACCAACACACTGATGAGGTGTGAAGATGTTTTCAACACACAGATCTGGAGGGGGGACACAAACATTCAGTTTATGGAATTGGTATCATTAGATTATTATAATCTATTATAATAATCTATTATTATAATCTATTATAATCTATTATCATTAGATTTATTCTCTAAGAGGAAATGGATCCAGAGGGACGCCTTCAAAAAAGGAAATCAAGATTTTTAGGAGTTTTACATATTTTTTAAATTTTTTATACATTTGTATATGTTTTATATTTTTATACACACTTTTATATTTATTTTTGCCAACCATTCCTTAGAGGAACCACATTTCCTTCAATAGCCATACAAATCAACCCTATCACAAAGCATCTCCACTTTCAATACTCTAACCAAGGCCAATAAAGAGAATGCAAGGAACAATATAACTATAAAAATACCAGTCAGAAATGAGGACTGGTTTAGCCTAAAACAGTGAAAAAACAGATTCTCAACTCAACAGTATCTAAATATGTACTTGCTTAGTCACAGAATTTGAGAATAGCAAAAATGAACATCTACCCTTACAAATCCTTTGTGCTAGTTATACAAGAGCTTTCAATCCTCTTAGGTATTAATGCCTATTTTATAGTTGAGGATAATAAGAAAGAACTTACTCCATATAAACCTTATGTGAAGTAGGTTTTTGTTTTTTTGTTTTTTTTAACTCATCTTAGGAAAAAAAGCAATGTAAATCTCTGTGCTGTCATGCAGATCCCAAAATATTTATTCCTCACTGAGGCAAATTCACAAGAGGAAGCCATAGCTCTTACAGAACATGCCAGAAAGCATTTTCTCTTTGATCATCCAACAAGCACAAACAATAAACATCTTCTCAATTACAGACAGGTGATACAGCCCAAAGCCTGAACACATAAAAGCAAGTAACTCTACTTCTTACTACCATGAGGCAGCCCTCAGGTAGGCCCCTCAATCAGAGCAGCATTTTAACACGGATCTTGATCCCATTTCTGCAAGTGTCTCACTCATGTTCTCCAAAACATCCAAGTCCAAAGAGAGAGAATATAAAGAGATGGGAAATTAATCCATCTCTCTGAGGTCTTGTTCACCATTGTATCCTCAATGCCTAGCAAAGTGTGAATAACAATTTAAAAAGTACACAAAATGGGGCGCCTGGGTGGCTCAGTGGGTTAAGGCCTCTGCCTTCAGCTCAGGTCATGATCTCAGGGTCCTGGGATCGAGCCCCACATCGGGCTCTCTGCTCAGCAGGGAGCCTGCTTCCCCCTCTCCCTCTGCCTGCCTCTCTGCCTCTCTCTCTGTCAAATAAATAAATAAAATCATTAAAAAATAAAAAAAATAATAAAAAGTACAAAAAATCGGAATACCAAAATCATCAAAAATGAGCAAACAACTCATAATTGGGAGAAAAAAACCTAAATAAATAATTTGTATGACTTCAGAGGGATCTTTCAACAAAAATTTAAACATATATTTGCATGTAAATATTTATATTTAAATACACATATCCACACACATAACTCAGCTAACTTCAGAAACACCGATCATTTTAATACAAGCCATGGCAAGAATGCCAAGACTCCTAAATCATTAATCAAAAATCACTATACTGGGACGCCTGGGTGGCTCAGCCGGTTAAGCATCTGCCTTCGGCTCAGGTCATGATCCTGGGGTTCTTGGATCAAGTCACACACCAGGTTCCTTGAGCAGCAGGAAGCCTGCCTCTCCCTCCCCCTGCTTGTGTGTGTGTGCTCTCTCGTGTGCGCACGCTTTCTTTCTCTCGGACAAATAAACAAATAATATTTTTTTAAAATGACTATACTGGGGGTGCCTGGGTGGCTCAGTGGGTTAAAGCCTCTGCCTTTGGCTCAGGTCGTGATCTCAGGGTCCTGGGATCGGGCCCCACATCGGACTCTCTGCTGAGCGGGGAGCCTGCTTCTCCCTCTCCCTCTGCCTGTCTCTCTGCCTACTTATGATCTCTCTCTCTCTCTCTGTCAAATAAATAAATAAAATCTTTATTAAAAAAAATAAATAAAATGACTATACTGAGAATGCAAAAAAAAAAAAAAAAGACTTTATTAAAGTATAAGCATCCAAGGTAAATCCATAGTACCACCTTTTAAAAACAAAATCATGTATGAAAAGTACTTTCAGTAAAAACTCTGGCACCTGATTGGATTACACCACCATCTGGCTATGCGCCCTAATGGGCACCCAAATCACTGCAGTCATGCGTGAAGCCAATCCAATCTAACTTGTGATTAAAACGAAGCCAAGTCATAAATTAGTAAATCAGCATCCCAAGTAGAGCCCAGAGAACCAGCTCCACCTGTTACAACAGTGTGCAGAGATGGAGAGCAATGGTACTCACAATCCCAACTGCCAGGAGTATTTAACTGGCTCAGCCATGATAAACAATAGAGTTAAGTTTGATGTAAAAGTTGAAATTTCCATAATCCAGAATATAACTGCAAGAAAGACACCAAAACTTTTTGTAGGGTATCCTGGTAACCAAGTGATTAATAAGTGAAAGAAAAGTTCTGAGACTGAAAAATGAGCTAATAAGCACCATGAACGTGAAAGAATCTGTCCACTGAAAACTCAACCCAAGAATGGGATTTTCACTGGCAAAACAGGAGACAGAAAAAGAAATAAAGAAAAGATCTTCATAAAGGTTCCTGATTACTTTCCTAAAAAATGGACTTAGTATGAACCAAGAAAAAGCCCATGCCACAGCTAGCTGTAATCCTGTCTACTCATAAGCCTTGGTTTCTACCATGATGCTTCTGCAGTTCTCAAAACAATTGTTTTTAAAAAGGTTAAGTGTGCAAGGCGCCTGCGAGGCTCAATCAGTTAAGCATCTGACCCTTGATCTCAGCTCATGTCTTCATCTTAGGGTCGTGAGTTCAAATCCTGCACGGGGGCTCCAGGCTGGGTGTGGAGCCTACTTTAAAAAAAAAAAAAAAAAAAAAGGTTAAGTGCCCCAGAACTGTGCTGTTCAACACAGTAGCTACAGTCACACATAGCTCTTAAGTACCTGGAATGTGGCTTGTAAGACTAAGAAACCGAATTTTCAATTTTGTTTTAATTTAAAGAGTCACACTGAGAATGGATAAAAAGTACCCTTATACAAAGCTCTACCAGCCATCACTACTCTGACTCACCTTAAAATCTAAGTACAGAATAAATCTTTGTGGTCTATAATCTTGAATTCGTAAGTTAACATCTCCAGGCAACTTTCTCAACAACAACAACAATAGCAACAAAATGTAAAAAAAAAGTTCAGCTAGATTATCTCTGTGACTATAAATAATTTAGGCCGGCATAAATTATCTTCATTAGAACTGTGGCAATGTAATTACAACCACACCTCCCTCAAAATTACAGCAGGTTACTTCCACAGGAGGAGGCAAGTGGCCACGCCGCCCCCTGCACACCACCGAACTTGACAGCGAAGACTTCACAAGAACACAGATTCAAGAACACAGATTCGGTTTAGTCAACCTCTGAGCAACTAATTCATCTCTCTAAACTTATTCTCTTCTGTAAAATGAGAGGATTAGACTAAATTATCAATTAACATGCTTCAAATCCTAAACTTCTTGAAATATAAAATATAAGTGAAACCACTCAAAGAGATAAAGAAAAAGGAATTGATGAATAACCACAGTCTCAAACTCTTAGGAAATTAAGTAAATTTAAACAAGATCTTAAAGTATAGAGTCCCATACAGTATCAATGTATTCTGCTAGGAAACTGATTTGTCTCCTTGGTTTTCCATTTTGCTTTATTTTTTCTTTTTAAGATTTTATTTATTTGACAGAGAGAGAGAGAGAGAGAGAGAGAGGGAGGGAACGCAAGTGGGGGAAGCAGGAGAGGGAGAAGCAGGCTTCGCGCCTCAGGGAGCCCAATGTGGGGCTTGATCCCAGGACCCCAGGATCATGAACTGAGCTGAAGGCAGATGCTTAAAGACAGAGCCTCCCAGGCGCTCTCCATTTTGCTTTAGGTCCACATGTGAACACAACCTCCAAAGAAGGCCAAACTGCAGAAAGGTCAGTGGAACACAGAGCTCACAAAGGTTCTTTCCCCCATAGAAAGTGGACCAAGAGAGCCTTCCTCCTACATCAGACTAGTATAATCCCCACTGCTACATTTAAACATTATCATATGCTTGCTTGCTTTGTCAATGACCCACACCAAGTTCAACTACAATTTAATGCCCCTTTGATAGCTGTAGTTATTTTCAGGTGCTATAAGGTAAACTGGAGTGTGAATTCATCCACAAAGCTTGTGAGATACACCACACCCACCCTTCCTGTGAGTACATATATAAAAGAGGACAGGGTCCTTGGAAGAGAATCCTAACAGGTACCTAGAGAAGGGAATTTAGATTAAGAATCTACGTGAAATGTGTTAAGAGGCAGAAGATCAAGGCAGAATGAAAAGCTTAACATAGGTCTTCAAAGACACATTCACAAATACCTTCTGTGGCCCATACCAGACCTAACATTTTTCTCTGTCTTTAAAAACAGAAAAAAATCACTTTCAAAGAGGCTGATTTATAACATGGTAGGAAAAAACAAAAACAAATTCGACTTTCTTGCAGAACAAAATGTTTTACCCAACACAGACTTTCCTTTGCATTACAGCTGATTTAACCAGACCACCACTGATGACCAGTTAGTTTTCAATCTTTACTATTACAAACAAATGCCAGATTTCCTTGGAGTGGAACTGTCAGATCAAATGTGCATTCCTAACTAGAACACAGTGGCGGGCAAATGGTTCTCTGTGGATCTGTGGAGGTCATACCTCTCCACACTCCCACCAACAACTCAGGAACGTGGCTGCCCCACACCCTTGTCCTTAACGGTTTTCTCTTCTGAGCACTGTTCACGTGTTTGAGGGCCATCTAACACTTCACTTTTCTGCCAACTGTCTGTTTATATCCTTTGTCTATTTTTCTATTGGGCTGGTCTCTCAATGATTTGTAGTGGTTACTTCAAAGTAAGAAAATGAGCCCTTTGTCTGAAAGCATTCCCTCTTCAACTCATTCCAATCCGGTGTCTATCTGTACCACTCAACTGAAACTGCTCTTTCAAGTCACCAGTGTCCTCCAGATGGGGCCAAATCCAAATGAAACTCTTTCTGTCCTCATCTTACCCTTACACTTAGCAGCTTTCAACACAGCTGACCAGCAGACCCTCCTTCTTAGAACATTCTTCTCATGGGGCTTCTTTGGTATCACAGGCCCCTGTCCTCACTGGCTACTTTAGTTTGCTCCACTGGAGGTTTCCTCCTCTCCTTTCTTCCCCTTCTACACCCCTTCTCAGGCCGATGCAGGGTTCAGACCGTGGACACCACATTCGACAATCTCCAGAGCTGACCACGTTGGTTGGGGTGTCAACTCACACTTGTTCCAGTCACACTGTTGCCCCAGCAACAGAAACAAAACCCAGGGGACTTATTAAATAAAAGAAACTTCTGCTGAATAAATGAAGCCATTTCAGTGGGTTTTAAAAATACCTCTATAAATACAGTTGAGATACAAATTTATAAAACCAAAAGACCATCTTTGCACTTCAAACAGAGGCACCCAACTGCTAGCAGACCTTTCCCCCTGGATGTGTCACAAGCACATCAAACTGAGTATCTCCAAAACAAAGCCTTTCTTCATCCATCACACACCAACACTGACCTTTTCCTCCCCAAGGGTTCCCGGTCTCAGGAAAGGCACACCCCAGTTGGGAAAGATGGAGCTGAGAAACTGCCCTGGCTCTTCTTTCCCCCCCAGTCCAACTCATCCACAATTCCATCTTCTGATGTCTCCCCTCCTCCATTTTCTGCCACCACCCAGAGAGCAGAAGCAGTTTCCTAGTTCGTCTCTATGTGTCTCCTCTTGCCCTCTATGCCACTGTTTGGCTTCCTAGTCAATGTCCCCTGCTACTCCATGTGAGCTATGAGAATACTAATTCTGATCCACGTGGCCCTCTATAGCAGCCACGTAAGGCTTCTGAGCACTTGAAATGTACATAATTTGAACTGAGGTGTGCTATAAGTAGAAAATACATACTTGATTTCAAAGGCTTAGTACAAAACACAGAAGTGAAAATAACAAAAGTGAAAAACTCATTAACAATTTTTATAGGGCGCCTGAGTGGCTCATCAGTTGGGCATCCGACTCTTGATTCTGGCTCAGGTCATGATCTCAGGGCGGTAGGATCAAACCCCGCACCAGGATCTGTGCTCGGCAGGGTGCCAGCTTGAGGATTCTCTCGCTCTGCCCACCTCCCCCCAACCCCGCTCACACGTGCCCACTCTCTCTCTAATAAATGGTCTTTTTAAAAATTAATAATTTTTATATGATTACATGTAGAAAAATTTAAGATTACGTATGTAGTCTGATTATACCCCTTATTGAGACACTGTCCTGAGCATTTGACCAAAAGCACCGGCACCACGGCCACTTTTTTAAGTAGGCTCCGCATCCAACATGCGGCTTGAGAACTCATGATGCTCAGCTCAAGACCTGAGCTGATATCAAGAGTGGGACGCTTAACCAACTGCACCACCCAGGTGCCCCTTTGGCCATCGGTTTTAACCACGTACAACTAAAGCATGGAAGGTGCTGGGCCTGGCATGGGGCTGGTAGCGAGATATTTGCTGAATGAATTACGGCCAAGAATCAGTATCATCAATGTGTGCTCACTTAATAACGAAACACTACGGGCACCTGAGTGGCTCAGTTGTTAAGCATCTGCCTTCGGCTCAGGTCATGATCCCAGGGTCCCGGGTTCAAGCCCCACGTTGGGCTCCCTGCTCAGCAGGAAGCCTGCTTCTCCCTGTCCCATTCCCCTTCGTGTGTTCCCTCTCTTGCTGTCCCTCTCTCTCTCTGTGTCAAATAAATAAATAAAACCTTAAAAAAAAAAAACACTAAAAATGTAATTCTTAAAGTTGGATGATACTTTTACAGTACATCCGGTATTAAGAAAATTCTCTATGTTTAAACTACAGACACATATGCACCTTAAATAATCTACTTCTTTAATGCTCATTCTAATCATATCGTCATTAATTTCTCTAATTTCTCATGGCCAAAATTTCTGTCAGAAGAGAACGACAGACTGGGGAAGACTGGAAATTCAAGCTTGCCTAAAAATAACTTCAGATTCTGACTCATCAACTCTTAAAACACTGGTCATTACAACTCAAAAGAATCAGTCACAAGAGAAGGAAAGTTAGTGGACAGTACAAAGAGAAAAAAGCAAGTACAGGATAAACATGGAAAGTTAAGTAATGAGAATTGGACCTCATTTTGTTATGCCTTGTAACATTATTAAACAACCGGAGAGGGGGTAGTATGCGCTCAAGATGACAAGGCATACAGTCAATATGTTGTCATTCCACAGCAAACCCAGAAAACGCACTCTCAGATGACCTCACAAGCACAGAAAGTGATGGAGCAGAATGCACACTCCAAAACGATCATTACATTTTAAGTATAAAACAGCTCTACCCTGAATGAATTTCAATGTGATTTAGGTTGGAAGTCCTTTAAAATTTTCAATTTAATTGAAAAAATTCAATTTCAAGGTCTTCATTCAGCCTCCAGACACAGATCATAACCAAAGAAGCAAAACAGTGAGAGCATGACGAAGTCTGCCCCTCACACTGAGAAACTTACAGCTACCTGCTGACAGCACAAAGAAAACAGTGGGACACCACAAAACAATCCAGGTCTTCCACTGACAGAGGGCAAGGGGGAAAAAAGAATGATGAATGGGGAATCTATCGATTTTTTTAACCTAATAGACTGGATTTGCCTTCAGCTCAGGTCATGATCCCAGAGTCCTGGGATAAAGCCCCTGTTTCTCCCTCACCCTCTGCATCTCCTCCCCTGCTTGGTCTCTGTCTCTCATCTCGCTCTCAAATAAACAAAATCTTAAAAAATAATAATAAAATGGTAGACCCTATTTGATCTTCATTTGCCAAAATTAGAAAACTATACCAAAAATTGTAATATTTAAGAGAACTGGAAATTTCACTCTGATCGGGTATTGGATACTACTAAGCAACTCTGTGTGGGTTTGTTTTTAAAATATGAGAGTTTTGTGGTTATGTCATGGTTAAACAACAAAAAAAGTTTATCTCTGAAAGACTGTGTATGTGTATACTGACATACGTACAGAACAAAATAATTATTTTGGGATTTCCTTCGAAGTAATATGGAAAAAGAACCATAAAGGGAAAAGTAGTAAACTGGATTACATTCATAATGACGTCTCTTCAAACGACAGAATGGAAACCCACGGAGCAGATGGAGACACTCACCACACTTAGACCTCCTGAAAACTTCATATCCAAAATAAAAGAAAACTTACCAAGTGTCATGTCTGAAAATACGTCCTGAGGACTGGACACGGAGGATCCCTGACAAAGGCCCACAGGAAGAGGAAGCCACCGACAGCCAGGACTAAGCTGCCATGCGTGGAAGTGAGCCACCTTAGGAAGGGTCCTTCCACTGCAGGCAAGCCCTCAGAGGCTTCCCACAGAAGCTGTGATAAAAAAGGGTCTTTATTGTTACAAGCCACTACAAGTTTAGGGATAATTTGTTATGCAACAACAGAGAGCTAATAGGATAAGAAAAATAATGCAAGAGAAAAAAGAACAAAAGACTTTAAAATATAGTCTTCATAAAAAAGGGTATCCAAATGACCAATAAAAAAGCATGAAAAGGGGGCACCTGGGTGGCTCAGTCATTAAGCGTCTGCGTTTGGTTCTGGTCATGACCCCAGGGTCATGGGATCGAACCCCACATCGGGCTCCCTACTCATCGGGAAGCCTGCTTCTCCCTCTCCCACGCCCCCTGCTTGTGTTCTCTCACTGTGTCTCTCTGTCAAATAAATAAATAAAATCTTAAAAAAAAAAAAGGCCTGAAACAGTGCTTGACTTCACTAGTGTAAATTAAAACTGTCGTAAGATATCACACTACACAGCTGGGAGTGTGGCTACAATGAAAAGGATGGAAAATACGAGCTACTGGAGACGATACGGAGTGAGCGGCAGTCTGACACACCGCCGGTGGAAGTGTACTTTCACTGGGGCCAACCACTTCCGGAGGTGCAGCCAGTTTTCCAAACCCAAATGTACGCACGCCTCTAGGACCCAGCGATTTTACTCCCAGATAGATTCCCAACAGCAATACATATGTATGTCCACCAAAAAAACACATTTTGAATATTCAGAGCAGCACTATTTTAACAGCCCAAAACTGCCATCTCTCTAGATGTCCACCAACAACAGAGTAATTTCATACAACGAAATGTCATACGGCAATGAGAATAGTCAACAACCACATGCAGTGACAGGGAATCCTACACACGATCCCAAGAGAAAGACCTGACACAAGCTAACACACTCTAAGGGTCCGCCTATTCAAGGAACAAAACTGGGCAAACTCATCAGTTTAGGTAGATGTTCAGGATACTGGGAGGGTATTAAAGGGAAGCAAAGGGGGGGCATCTGGGATGGATTTCAGCTCGTGAAACTTTTTACAGACTGAGTCTTTTCTGTATTTCTATTATAATTCAATAGAGTTTTAAACTAGTAACTACAGGAGAGAAGTGAAGAATGGAGGAGGAAGCGAGGCAGCAGTATCCTCCAGTGTACGGCTGATTGGACCTCTGTAATGAGGGGCATTATACTATTCTGTATGTGTTTGTGAATGTTAAAATTTTCCCCTAATAAAAAAGATTTTTAGGGGCGCCTGGGTGGCTCAGTCAGTTAAGCGTCTGCCTTTGGCTCAAGTCATACCTAGCTGTCAGCCTCCCTGCTCAGCTGGGAGCCGGCTTCTCCCTCTCACTCTCCTCCTTGCTCATGCTCTCTCTCTCTCTCAAATAAATGAAAAGATTTTTAAAATTTCTTAATATAAAACTGGCTGGAACTTCTGGTAAAAGTATAAGCTTGCATAATTGTTCTGATCCCAGATCTCAAAAAAGGTGTCGAATTCTTCATGTTCTTGACCCAATTATTCAAATTCTATGACTTTTTCCTAAAGTGTTTATCCTGAGCAAAAAAGTCTTACATATAACAATGTCCAAAAAGTTTAAAACAGAAAAAAGAGAAATGTCTAAATATAGAGGACACAGGACACTGTGGGGACTATCAGAGGACAAATAATCCAGGCCATTCACAAATACATGGCTCCTAAACACCCAGTAATAAACAACAATGATTTAATCTGAACCAAAGTTCTTTTATCCACCCAACGAAATATAATCATTAGGGGCCCTGGGTGGCTCAGATGGTTAAACGTCTGCCTTTGGCTCAGGTGATTATCCTAGGGTCCTGAGGCTGAGCCCTGTGGCAGGTTCCTTGCTCAGCAGGGAGTCTGCTTCTCCCTCTGCCTCTCCCCCAGCTTGTGCTCTCTCTCTAGCTCATTCTCTCTCAAATAATAAAATCTTAAAATATATATATAGTCATTAAAAATGATATTACCATCTGAAAAGATGCTCCATGTTACTATGCCTTAAGGGAAATGCAAATTAAAACAACAGTGACACACTACCACATACCTATCAGAATGGCCCAAATCCAAATGCTGACAACTCTGTGGGAACTCTCGCTCAGTGCTAGTGGGAATACAAGATGGCGTAGCCACTTTGGAAGATAATCTGGCAGTTTCTTACAAAATTAAAATACCATACCATCCAGCAATTGTGTTCCTTAGTATTTATCCAAAGGAGGTGAAAATGTATGTCTACAAATAAACATGCACACAAATGTTTATAGCAAATTTATCCATAATTGCCAAAACTTGGAAGCAACCAAGATATCCTTCAGTAGGCGAGTGAATAAATAAACTGTGGTCCATCCAGACAACAGAATATTATTGGTACTAAAAAGAATGAGGTAGCAAGCCATAAAAACTCATGGAGGAAACTTAAATGTATTACTAAGAGAAAGCAGCTAATCCAGAAAGGTTACAGACAGTGATTCCAACCACAGGACATTTTGGAAAAGGCAAAAGCATGGGACAGTCAAAAGTTCAGTGATTGTGGGATTGGGGTGAATAAGCAGAGGACAGAGGTTTTAAGGGCAGTGAAAATACTCTGAATGATACCATAATGATGGATACATGTCATGCATTTAACCAAACAGAATGTGCAACACCAAGAGCCCATAATGTAAACTATGGACTTCTGAGTAAATGTGATACATCAACATAGCTTCATCAACTGTAAACAAATGTACCACTCTGGGATGCTGATAAATGGAGAGGCAGTGCGTAGTATGGATTTGGGAGGGTGGGGGTAGACAGTGGGTATATGGGAAATCCCTGACCTTCTCCCTCAGTTTTCTTGTGACCTTAAAATGCCCTAAAAAAAATAGTCTTTATTTTTTTAAATTTTTTTCCCAGTTAATTTTATTTTTTCAGTGTTCCAAGATTCATTGTTCACTCACCAACCCAGTGCTCCATGCAATGCGTGCCCTCCTCAATACCCACCACCAGGCCCACCCAAACCCCCCACGCCCCCCTCCCCTCCAAAACCCTCCATTTGTCGCTCAGAGTCCACAGTCTCTCATGGTTCATCTCCCCCTCCAATGTCCCCCAATTCACCCTTCCTTTCCTTCTCACAATCTCCTCCATGTTTTTCCTTATGCTCCACATGTAAGTGAAACCATATGATAATTGACTCTCCCTGCTTGACTTAATTCACTCAGCATAATCTCTTCCAGTCCCGCCCATGTTGATACAAAACTTAGGTATTCATCCTTTCTGATGGAGGCATAATATTCCACTGTATATACGGACCATATCTTCTTTATCCATTCATAAGTTGAAGGGCATCTTGGCTCTTTCCACAGTTAGGCAATTGTGGTCATTGCTGCTATGAACATTGAGGTACATGTGGCCCTTCTTTGTAGTGCATGTGCATCTTTGAGGTAAATACCCAGTAGTGCAATTGCAGGGTCATATGGTAGCTCTATTTTAATCAGTTGCTTTCTTATACACTAACAATGAAAATATGAAAAGGGAAATAAGAGAATCAATTCCATTTATTATAGCACCAAGAACCATAAGATACCTGGGAATAAACCTAACCAAAGAGGTAAAGGATCTGTACTCGAGGAACTACAGAACACTTGAAAGTGTTGAAGAAGACACGAAAAGATGGAAAAGTATCCCATGCTCATGAATCGGAAGAATAAACATTGTTAAAATGTCTATACTGCCCAGAGCCATCCCGATATTTTCAATGCCATCCCTTTTCACGTGTCAGTTAGCCATTTGTATGTTTTCTTTGGAGAAGTGTCAAATTCCACCACCTTTTTTCAAAGGGCTGGAACAAACAATCCTAAAATTTGTATGGAACCAGAAAAGACCCGGATTGCTAATGCTGAAAAAGAAAAACAAAGCTGGGGGCATCACATTGCCTGATTTCAAGCTTTACTACAAAGCGGTGATCACCAAGACACAGCATGGTACCGGCACAAAAACAGACACATAGACCAGTGGAACAGAGTAGAGAGCCCAGGTATGGACCTACAACTCTATGGTCAAATAATCTTTAACAAAGCAGGAAAAAATATCCAGTGGAAAAAAGACAGTCTCTTCAATAAATGGTGCTGGGAAATTGGACAGCTATATAAAGAAGAATGAAACTTGACCATTCTCTTACACCATACACAAAGATAAACTCGAAATGGATAAAAGACCTCAACATGAAGCAGGAATGTATCAAAATCCTAGAGGAGAACACAGGCAGTAACCTCTTCAACATCAGCCACAGCAACTTCTTTCAGGACATATCTCCAAAGGCAAAGGAAACAAAAGCAAAAATGAACTTCTGGGACTTCATCAAGATAAAAAGTTTCTGCACAGCAAAGGAAATAGTCAACAAAACAAACAGGAAACCCATGGAAAGGGAGAAGATATTCCCAAATGACGCTACAGACAAAGGGCTGATAGCTAAGATCTATAAAGAACCCCTCAAACTCAACACCCAAAAAACAGATAACTGTGTCAAAAAATGGGCAGAAGACATGAACAGACACTTCTCCAAAGAAAACATACAAATGGCTAACAGACACATGAAAAAATGTTCATCATCATTAGCCATCAGGGAGACCCAAATCAAAACCACACTGAGATGCCACCTTACACCAGTTAGAATGACCAAATCAATAAGACAGGAAACAAATGTTGGAAAAGATGTGGAATAAGGGGAACCCTCTTACACTGTTGGTGGGAATATAAGTTGGTACAGCCACTTTGGAAAACAGTGTGGAGATTCCTCAAGAAATTAAAAATAGGGGCTCCTGGGTGGCTTAGTGGGTTAAAGTCTCTGCCTTCAGCTCAGGTCATGATCCCGGGGTCCTGAGATCGAGCCCTGCATCAGGCTCTCTGCTCAGTGGGGAACCTGCTTCCCCCTCTCTCTCTGTGCCTGCCTCTCTGCCTACTTGTGATCTCTCTCCCTCTGTCAAATAAATAAACAAAATCTTTTTTTTTTTAATTAAAAAATTTTAAAAAATCAAAAAAGAAATTAAAGTCTTTAAAATGATGTAAAGAAAACTCTTAGAAAAAATGAGTAAATCTTTGTGACATTAGATTAGGCAAAACCTTCTTAAACGATACCAAAAATATAAGAAATGAAAGAAAAAATAGATAAACCAGACTTTATCGAGGTAAAATTGTCTGTGCTTCAATGACACTATGAAGAACATGCAAAGACAATCTACAGAATGGGAGAAAGGATTTGCTAAGTCGTACATCCAGTGAGGACTTACAATATATGGGAAACATAACTCAGTAAGAAGTTAAGCAACCAATTTAAAAATTGGTAAATAATTTCAATAGACATATTTCCAAAAAAGATAGACAAATGGCTAATAGGCACACTAAAAAAATAGTCAGTGTCATTAGCCATCAGGGAAATTCAATTCAGAACCATGCAATGCCACCAAATACCCACTACAACGAAGACAACACACAGTAACAAGAGTTGACACAGATGTGGAAAAACTGAGTCTCACATGTGGCTGAGAGTGTAAAATGATACAGTCACATTGGAGATTATTTTTGCGGTTTTTCCAAAGTTTTCTCTTAAACACAGAATGACCTATAACCCCAGCAAGTCCACTCCTAGGTAAATATCCAAGAGAAATGAAAGTGTGTGCCCACAGAAGAATTTGTACACAAATGTTCACAGAAACATTATTCATCGGTCAAAAAGTAGAAACACTCAAATATTCATCAACTGATTAATGAACAAATGTAAGGTGGTATTTCCATATAATAGAATATTATTTAGCAAAACAAAAAACAAAAGTACTGGTATGTGCTACAACACACACAGACTTTGAAAACACAGCTAAGGGAAAGAAGCAGGTCACAAAAGACCATATATCCTATGAGTCCATTTATGTGAAATGTCCAGAATAGACAAACCCATAGAGATAGAAGGTAGATCAGTGGTTACAGGGGCCAAGGGGATGGGAGAGAAATGGGAGTGACTGCTGAAAAGTATGGGGTTTCTTTGCCAATCCATGTGGTGATCTCGCGCTCTCCCAGGCCGGGCCTAAGCCCCGTCAGATGAGGGATTAATATTTTTTAAATAAAAAGTATGGATCTAGACATGATTGTAGTGATGACAGCTACACACACTGTGAATATACTAAAAAAAAAATAAAACACTATGCTTAACACTATGCTTAAATGTGTGAACTGTATATGTGCGTTATGTCTCAATAAAGCGGTTTTAAGATACAGTATGTATCTGCAAAGAAAGGTGAAAGAAAAAGTTGTCTGTTTTTAAAAAACGGTAGATTCGCTACTAAATGTATTTGTATGGATTCTCATCTGAACCTCCTAACAATCTTACATGATAAGTTGTATTGCTTTTTACAAGTAGGCGATGCGAGGGGTAAGCCAGTGAGTGAGTGACTGAGGTCACAAACTGAGGAAGTGACTAGGCCAGGGACTTGGAAACGCCTGCTCTTCCCCGCATCGCACCACCTCCCAGACTGCTGCAAGTGAAGCTTAAACTACCCGTGCACGACTGTCACAGCGGCACCATTTACAGAGGGTCTAATAGGAGCCAAGTGGTTCTTAAGACATGTTCATGCTTGGCACTTGGCAGGCACACCAAAATTTTGGTGAATCAATCACATTCATTTCTCATAACTCCATTCATAACTGAAAGCATTAACACTAAGAAATTAAGTAACCCAACCATGATTATACTGTAGTAGACTTATCTAAGTGTGTTTTGGGGGGCTTATTATAAGCATAATTCTCAACTACAGAGGTGAGATGACCATAAAACAGAGTCCAGAGAGGAACAATGATATAAAGCACAGGAACTAAAAAGAAACAGGAAGTCCTTTCAAAATGTGGATGGGAGTAAACTGAAAACATCAGGGCATAATTTTTAAGCTTACACAATGCCTAGTGGGGAACCAAGGAAATCAAAACCTAATGGTCAAAAGAACTGAACAGAGGACTCATTCATTTAAAAAAAAAAAAAAAAAAAAAAAAAATCAAAACATAAATCAACATGTGAAAAACATTTAGGCAAAAAAAATTAAAAAAATTAAAAACTCTGAGGTATTCTTTTATATCCCATGAATCAGCAAAGAAAAAATAATTAGAATTAAAACTGGTGGGAGAATATGGGGAAACAGGGATATTCCTCTATCACTAATATACTGTAAATGGGTATGAGCTTTTTAAAGAAGAATATGATGACATACAAGATTAATAAGAATGACAGTACTGGGGCACCTGGATGGCTCAGTCAATTAAGCATCTGCCTTCAGCTCAGTTCATGATGTCAGGGTCCTGGGATCGAGCCCCGCATCGGGCTCTCTGCTCAGCGGGGAGCCTGCTTCCCTCTCTCTCTCTCTGCCTACTTGTGATCTCTCTGTCTAATAAATAAATAAAATCTTTAAATAAATAAGTATGACAGTACCTTTTAATTAGGTAATCTCATGATCACCTAATTAAAATTAAAAAGAAAATTAAAAAATTAAAATAAAAAAATTTTATCAAAAAGGGAGAAAAATTATTTGCACAAAGGATAACAGTAACTACGGTTATACTAACTACAACTCATGTATGCTGTAATGTGGATATTACATGAACTATCATTTAATCTTCATAAGTGTATCACTGCTATTGTACAAGAGAGGAAACCAAAGCTCAGAAATCAAACAACTAGGATTTGGCAATAACGAGACTCAAGTTCCTAGTATTTAATCTCTAGTCTACTAAGTTCATAAGTGAGCTTGGGACCGAAAGATTATGAATGAGAATGCTCTGCAGGCAGCTGGAACCCAACAGAAAATCAGGTCTAGAGACGGATCTGAGCACCATTACCACATATCTGATAAATTTAGCCATGAAAGCAGAGATTGCACAAGACATAGTGTGGAAAATAAAGGCTGAAGAACAAAATGTGAAAGTAGCATGGAAGAAACTCAAAAAGGAGGCCAAGAGGGGACCCTGGGTGGCTCAGTTGTTAAGCGTCTGCCTTCGGCTCAGGTCATGATCCCAGGGTCCTGGGATCGAGCCCCGCATCGGGCTCCCTGCTCAGCAGGAAGCCTGCTTCTCCCGCTACCATTCCCTTTGTTTGTGTTCCCTCTCTCGCTGTGTTTCTGTCAAATAAATAAAATCTTAAAAAAAAAAAAAAAAAAAAAAGGAGGCCAAGAATGGTTAAGAAGAAAGCCAAAAAAATATAATGTCAGAGGACTTGTAAATTCTACAGAGAAAACTCTTCCCTGGCTTTTGCTGCCAGTAAGATTTAAACAACAAATAATGTTTTAAACATCTTTCTATAGCTCACAGATAAGCACTCAAAAAGATGTGCTGAAGAGGAAAAACGAGCTCTCGTGCACTGCTGCTGGGAATGTAAACTGATGGAGCTTTTACGGAAAACCGTACGGAAGTTTTGCAAAAAACAGTAAAAACAAAATTGCGTTGTGATCCAGCAATCCCACCTCTGGGTGCCTACCCCCAAAGAGCTGAAAGCTTCCTGGCCACGGTGGTATTTGTACAGCGCGTCTGTGGTGCCTGAATCAGAAGAGTCGAAAGGTGGAGGCGAGTAGCCGCTGACAGATGACGGAACAAAACGTGGCTCACACACGCGATGGAACAGAACTCAGCCTCAGAGCGGCAGGAGTTCTGATTCTCGTTACAACACAGCTGAGCCTTGATGACCTCATGCGTGAAGTCACTCGACAGAAGGACAAATACCATCTGGCTGCACGTCTATGAAGTACTCAAGAGCAGTCAAATTCGTAGAGACAGAAAGTAGAATGCTGGCTGCCAGAGGCTGGGGGCGGGAGGAACGGAGAGTCACTTAGTGGGTACGACTTTCAGTTTGGGAAGACGAAAACATGTCCGAAGACGGACAGTGGGGAAGGTTCTGCAACAATGTGAACGGACTCGGTGCCGACGAACTGGACACATCCGGTGAACGTCCCGTTGCTCGTCCAGCACGTAAGGAGCTTCGAAGCCGCCGCTCTGTCCCAGCCAACAGTAAAATGCTGAACTCGAGAACCAACAGTTCTTTTTAGATTCATCAGAGAAATGAGGTCATGAGGCAAACTGCTGCCCCCTAATTTGAGGAGAAAGAAAGGCAAATACAGAGAATCACAACTTATCAGAGCAGAAACCTGTGAACGACAAACTTCCACGGAACTACTCCCAGGGCAGGAAAACCTGAACTAAAACTACCGAACTGCTGGCAGCTCAGTGAGAACAACTCATTGACTTACAAAACCCAGAAGGATTGTGAGTTTTACCTTCAGGAGTTCTACCAGGTCCTAAGAATGAACAAAGGAGAAAAATCTCGTGCTTCTGGCACAGAGGGGAGAGAACAATCCTGAAATACGCCAGAGCTTTCTGTTCTTCACAAGGCCTGCTGCCCTCAGCAGAAACCGTTTTACTAACCTCTCAGGTTTTATGAGAGCCTCCCCCCCCCCCCCCCAGGAGGAAGGGAAACTCGCAAGTCCAGGCCCCTGAAACCATCCTGTCCCATCTAGGGAGAAAAAGTGGAGAAGCACTCAAGTTCCGTTGAGGGGCACGGGCTCCCCGGCCTCCCCTCCCGAACACTTCCCCCCACTTCTAAAGGCCTATTTACCACAGTTCCTTCTACCCAGCGCATCACGTCCCCCTTTCAAAAAAGATTACAAGGCATACTGAAAAGCAAAAAACAGTCTGAGGAAACCAAACAAGCATCAGAACCAGAGTCAGATAGGACACAGACGTCAGAATGATCAGACCAGGAATTTTAAACAGCTATGACTGAGAGCTTTAATGGAAAAGGCAGACAACATGCAGAAACAGGTGAATAATGAAAGCAGAGAGATGGAAATTTTGAGAAAGAACCAAAGTGAAAGCAAGAGATTAAAACTACTGTAACAGAAACAAAGGGGCTCATCAGCAGCCTAGACATGGCTGAGGAAAAAAACCTCTGAGCTTGAAGATATGACACAGGAAACCCAAAATAGAAAAGCACTGAGAAAAGACTGGGGTGGGGGAAATAGAACAGAGTATCCAAGAACTGGGGGACAGTAACAGAAGATGTAACACACATGTGATAGGGAAACTGGAAGGAAAAGAGAAAAGAAACATAAGTGATACCTGAAGCAATGATGACAGAATTTCCCCAAATCAACATCAGACACCAAACCACAGACCCAGGAATCTCAGAGCAGGATAAACGCAAAATGCAAACAAACAAAACAAAAGCCCAAAAAGAACGACACCAATACATTATCACAGGTCATCTACCACTTTAAATACAAAGACACATACAAATGAAAATGGAGAGCTATATGGCACACTAACACTAACTAAAACAAAATGAGAGTAGCTATTTTAATTACGAACAGGGCAGACTTCAGAGAAGGAAAGTTATCAGGGATAACGAGGGGCATTACAAAATGAAAAAGGGATCAAATACTCCAAGAAGACGTAACAATCCTTAACGTTACACACCTAACAATAGAGCATCAAAATACATGAACCAAAAACAGACCTGCAAAGAGAAACAGATGAATCCAGCACTGTTGCGGGCGATTTCAACACCACTCAGTCAGAAATGGACAGATCAGCAGGCAGAGAACCAATGAAGGTGTAACTGGGCTCGACACAGCACCATCAATCAGCTATGTACAGTTGACACATACAGACTACAACCGACAACAGCAATTACACATTTTTCTTAACAGACATGGACCACTCACGAAGACAGACTACACATAAAATACACTTTAACAAATTTAAGAGGAATCATACAATGTCCTCTCTCAGACCACAATGCAATTAAACTAGAAACCAGTAACAGAAAAGATCTGAAAAATCCCCAAAGTACTTGAAAATTAAACAGCACACCTGTAAAGAACACATGAATCAAAGAAAGAAATCTCAAGAGAACTTTAAAAAAATTTTGAACAATATGAAAATGAAGATATACAACTTCTCAACATTTGGGGTATGCAGCAAAAGCTGTACTTAAAGGGAAATTTATAGCACTGAAAACATACATTAAAAAAGAAAGATTTTACTTATTTTTTTTTAACCTTTTTTTTAAAGATTTTATTTATTTGACAGAGAGAGATCACAAGTAGGCAGAGAGGCAGGCGGTGGGGGGGGGGGGGGGGGAGAAGCAGGCTCCTTGCTGAGCAGAGCGCCTGATGTGGGGCTGATCCCAGGACCTCGAGATCGTGACCTGAGCCGAAGGCAGAGGCTTTAACCCACTGAGCCACCCAGGTGCCCCAAAAAAGAAAGATTTTAAAAGTCAATAACCTAAGCTTTCACCTTAAGAATCTAGATAAAGAGCAAATTAATTCCAAAGCAAGCAGAAAACTGAAATAATGAAAATCAGAGAATTCAGTGAAACTGAAAACAAGATATCAATAGAGAAAATTAACAAAACCAAAAGCTGGTTCTTTCAAGAGGGGAAAAAAAATACCAGTAAAACATATAAGCCTTTCTCTAGGATTAAGAAAAAAGACCCAGGGTGCCTGCATCTGCCTTTGGCTCAAATCATGATCCCAAGGTCCTGAGATCCAGCCCCACATTATTAAGCTCCCGGCTCAGCAGGGAGACTGCTTCTCCCACTCCCTCTGCCTCTCCCCCCACTTGTGCTCTCTCTCTCTCTCTAATAAATCTTTTTTTCTAAATAAAATCTTTTTTAAAAAAAGGAAAAAAAAAAGACCCAAATTGCTAATATCAGAAATGAAAGAGATTCCATGATTCCAGAGTCCATGGTGAATAAAAGGATAACAGAGGCACCTGGATGGCTGAATCAGAGGAGTATGCAACTCCTGATCTTGGAATTGTGAGTTCAAGCCACACACTGAGTATAGAGATTGCTTAAAAATACAATCTTAAAAAAGAAAAAATGAAGGATGAACAACTCTATAGCCACTAATTTGATAACCAAGATGAAATGAACCAATTCCTTGAAAGATACCATCTGTCACAACTCACACAAGAAATCTGACTAGGTCTGTATCTATTACAGAAGATGTATCAGTGATTAATAACCTGCCAAAACAAAACAAACAATGCCCAGATGGGTTTACTCATGAATTCTACCAAACATTTAAGGAAGAAATGATACCAATTCCCTTCCAGAAAACAGAAGCAGAAGAATGCTTCCTAACTCATTCTATGAGACAGGCAATATGCTAGCACCCAAACCAAAGACCTTACAAGAAAACTACAGTTCAGTATCTTTCATAAAGAGAGATGCAAAAATCCTCCAAAAGATATGCAAATCAAATCCAGTAACATATAAGAAGAATTATAAACCAAGCAGGATTCATTCCCGGGATACAACGCTGGTTTAACATTCAAAAATCAATTAATGTAACTCAAGTCAACTGGCTAAAGAAAAAAAAAAAAAATCACATGATCATATCCATAAATGCAGAAAAGGCATTTGACAAAATCCAACACTCACTTGTGACTAAAAACTCCCAGCAAACTAGGAATAGTGGGGAGCGTCTCAAACTTAGAAGAACATGCACAAAAACGTACACCAAACACCATACTTAAAGGTGAGAAATTCAAAGCTTTCCAATTGAGATCAGGAACAATCCCCATTAAATACAATCAAAATTCCAGCACGTTATTTTGTGTATACTGACAAACTGATTTTACAGTTTACAGGGAGAGTCAAAAGACCCAAACATATTGAAAAGAACAAAGCTGCAGGACTAGCACTACTCAACTTCAAGACTTACCACAAGATTACTACAAAGTTGCAGTAATCGAGATAGTGTGGTGCTGATGAAAGAGGGGACAAACAGATCAACGGAACAAGACAAATCGCCCAGAAACAGATGCACGTATATGCAGTCAACTGCTCTTTGACAATGGAGCAAAGACAGTCTTTTCAAAAAGGTGCTGGAACAGCACATGCAAAAAAGTTTATCTAAACACAGACCTTGTACTCTTCACAAAAATTAACCCCAAACAGATCAAAGACCTAAAGGTAAAATGCAAAACCATAAACCTCCCAGAAGATAACATAGGATAAAACCTAATGACTTTGTGCAATAAACTCAATTATTTTTGTCCCCTCAAAGTTCACATGTAGAAATCCTAACCCACAAGGTAACAATATTAGGAAGTGAGGCCTTTGGAAGATAATTAGGTCATGAGGGTGGAGCCCTCATAAACAGGATTAGTACCATTATAAAAAGGACCCCAGAGAGCTCCCTTGCCCTCTTTTGGCCATAAAAAGATATGATGAGAAAATGCCTGTCTGAAACTCTAAATTAGAGTCCTCACTAGAACCTGACTATGCTTGTACCCTGATCTCAGATTTCTAGCCTCCAGAACAGTGCAAAATAAATTTCTGTTGCTGATAAGCCACCCAATCTTGGAATTCTGTTATACCAGTCCAAACTAAGAAACCCTGGGCTATGGCAATGACTTTTTAGATACAACACCAAAACCCTGAACAGATACCTCACTAAAGAACATACACATGGACTCCTGGGTAGCTCAGTTGATTGTCTACCTGCCTCTTAATCTCAGCTTAGGTCTTGATCTCAAGGTCCTGAGTTTAGGTCCCATGTTGGGCTCCACCCTGGGCAAGGAGTCTATCTTAAAAAAAAAAAAAATACATACACAGAGATGGCAAATAAGTATATGAATAGATGCTCAATATCCTATGTCATTAGGGAACTGCAATTTAAAACAATGAGACCCAGAGGTATCTGGGTGGCTCAGTTGTTAAGCGGCAGCTTCGGCTCAGATCATGATCCCAGGGTCCTGGGGTCGGGCTCCCTGCTCAACGGGAAGCCCGCTTCTCCCTCTCCCACTCCCCCTGTTTGTGTTCCCTCTCTCACTATGTCTCTCTCTGTCAAATAAGTAAATTAAATCTTAACATAAAATAAAAGAAAAGAAGACAATGAGGGGGCGCCTGGGTGGCTCAGTGAGTTAAAGCCTCTGCCTTCGGCTCATGTCATGATCTCAGGGTCCTGGGATCGAGCCCCGCATCGGGCTCTCTGCTCAGCGGAGAGCCTGCTTCCCTCTCTCTCTGCCTGCCTCTCTGACTACTTGTGATCTCTCTCTCTGTCAAATAAATAAATAAAATCTTAAAAAAAAAGAAAAGAAAACAATGAGATACCAAAAAAAGGCGGGGGGGGGGGTGGTCAGCGCCAGGGTCGTTCAGCTGGTTGAGCATTGAACTCTTGGTTTCAGCCTAGGTCATGATCTCAGGGTTGTGAGACTGAGCCCTGAATCAGGCTCCATATTCAGTAGGGAATGTACTGAGATTCTCTCTCCCTCTAACCCCCTACTTGTGTGTGTGTCTCTCTCTCATGCACATAAATAAATAGAAAGAAAGAGAAGAAAGGAGAGAGAGAAGAGAAAAGGCAAGGAAAAGTCAAGAAAAAAGGCAGAGGCAGAGGCAAGACAAGACAAGAAAGAAAAGAAAAGAAAAACAAAACCACTACATACCTATCAGAATGGCCAAAATCCAAAACACTGACACCACCAAGTGCTGGCAGATCGAAGAGCAAAAGGAACTCTCATTCACTGCTGGTGGGAATGCAAGATGATAGAGCCTCTCTGGAAGATAGTTTGGCAGTTTCTTACAAAGGTAAACATACCCTTACCATCCAATCCAGTAATTGCGCTCTTTGTTATCTACTCAAATGAAGTGAAAACTTTTGTTCACACAAAAACCTGCACACAGATGTTTATAGAAACTTTTTTTTCTAACTGCCAAAATTCAGAGGCAACCAAGATGTCATTGAGTAAGTGAATGGATAAATAAACTGCGGTACATGCAGACTACAGAATATTTACTCAGCACTAAAAGGAAGTGAGTTCTCAAGCCATGAAAAAACATGAAGGAACCTTAAATGTATATCACTAAGTGAAGAAAACCAGTCCAAAAATGGTATATACTGTGATTCCAACTATATGACATTCTAGAGAAGGCAAAACCACGAAGACAATAAAAAGATTAGTGGTTGTTGGAGGTTAAGGTGGGAGACAGGAATGAAAAGGCAGAGCACAGAGAATTTCAAAGGCAGTGAAACCATTCTGTAGGATCTTATAATGTTCTTATATGTCGTTATACACTTGTGAAAATCCACAAAACAGACATCAAGGATGCACCCTAAAGTAAACTGTGGATTTGGAGTGGGTAGTGATGTGCCACTGAAGGTTCATGGACTGTAACGGATGTATCATTCCGGTGCTGATGGCCACGGTATGGATAATGGGGAAGGCAGTATATGGGAACTTTTTCACTTTGGCCTCAATTTAGCCTAAAACTGCTTCATGAAATAAAGCTTGTTATTTTTTTTAATTTAAAAAAAAATAAATCTTATTTGTATTTCACAATTAAAAAGATTTGCTAAATAATTGTTCATTTTTAATGGAGTTAAAAACGTCATATGTTATACACCATATGAAAAGGAAATAAATGAAGTTTTCTGAAGGAAAAACGGTATTTTTCAGGGCACCTGGGTGGCTCAGAGGGTCAAAGCCTCTGCCTTCGGCTCAGGTCATGATCTCAGGGTCCTGGAATCGAGTCCCACATTGGGCTCTTTGCTTGGCGGGGAGCCTGCTTCCCCCTTTCTCTCTGCCTGCCTCTGCCTACTTGTTATCTCTGTCAAATGAGTAAATAAAATCTTAAAAAAAAAAAAAAGAAAGAAAGAAAGAGGGGCGCCTGGGTGGCTCAGTGGGTTAAAGCCTCTGCCTTCAGCTCAGGTCATGATCTCAGAGTCCCAGGATCAAGCCCCACATTGAGCTCTCTGCTCAGCAGGGAGCCTGCTTCCCCCTCTCTCTGCCTGCCTCTCTGTCTACTTGTGATCTCTCTGTGTCAAATAAATAAATAAAATCTTGAAAGAGAGAAAGAAAGAGAGAAAGAGGAAGGAAGGAAGGAAGGAAGGAAGGAAGGAAGGAAGGAAGGAAGGAAGGAAGGAAGGAAGGGAGGAAATTTTTCACTGCTTAACAGTTGTACTTTACATGCAAAAAACAAAGAACAAAAGAATCCAGCTTATAATTGAGCATTTACCTATTTCTGCAGCAAACACTGAAATCTTCTAAGAACAAAGTATGTTATTATACCAAACTAAGTAAGCTGAATTACTGGTGATTAAAAAAACAAAAAAAAAAACACCTCTAAAGCCCACCAATGTGGGAAATGGCTGCAGTGGGCACTCTCACCACGCAGCAACCGAAAGAGATTGAGGCAAAGAGCTCTCCGTGCCAGCGGGACTCAATGAGAAGTGATGACTAGTAAAAATGTGTATATTCTCAACACTGTATAGCTTCCATAAGCACATATTTAAGTACACAAATACACAGAAAAAAATCAAGGTGGCAGACACAAAACTATTAACAGCAGAATGTGGAAAAGGATTGGGAGAGGGTGATCAGAAGAGAGTTTGGTATTATCTATGAATTTCCTTTTTTTTTTCCAAAACAAATATGATCACATATTTGAGTAATAAAAAAAACTTAAAGAGTTTTTATTCCAAACAGAAAAGTGACAATAGAATAAAAAAGAAAAACTCACAATATCCTACACCTCTAATCAAAACTTCTAAAGCAAAACCAGTAAAAGTTCATCAAATAAGCTATTAATCATTAAGAAAGTCAGTTTGGCCTGAACCACTTGTTCTGTCAAAGTCTGTGACTTCTACATTAGACCACTTGCAAAAAATACAAAATAAACACCCATAAATTCAAATTACCTAAAGTTATTTTCTATGGAAAAGGGAGGAGAACATTAACATCTCCATTTTACATGTGAAGAAACGGGCTCAGAAAGGTGAAATAATGTGCCCAGACAGCTAATCCGGTCACACCAAGAATTCAGTCCAGTTCTCACGAACTTAAGTCCACCCTTCCTCTAAACCACTCTGGCCAGACTGCCTCCCTCCCTCCCAAGAGGCTCCTTCTTGATCCGAAAGATGAATATCCCACACTCACCTTGAGGGAAAAAAGTTAAAAATACTGCACGTAATGAGTCAAACACAAGTGATAACTGCAATGACAGGCACAGGGCAAACCAACCGGGAAGAGACCCGATTTGCACCTACCAGGGTAAGGCACGCAGGCACGCAGACTTGTGATTTCTCAGGTCTTTTGAATACTGACTGACACTTAGGTAAAACATGTATCTGGTACGTGGTTATTCGGAGGTAACAGGTCACAGAGAGTAATCCAAAATAGCAGACAATGCCACCAGGCTGCTGAAGGTTTACACTAATCAGGAGGCAATTCAGTAGTAACTGACATCGAGGATTGAAAATCCGGCCTGACAATATGGTAAATGGCAGGAATGGATGGCCTCCACATTTTTCTGGAGAAAACATACAAACATGCTCAGTAATGTTTATTTTTAATCCTCACAACAATTCTGCTAAACGAGTTCTCTCTTCACCCCGTGTCCCCTACAATTTTTTCTCATTCTTTTCCTCAGTGCCCCACAAGACTATCTAGCTTTATTTTATGAAGTTTGATGGAAACAGTAGTTACACTGTCTATGCATGTCAAAGTCTTTGTCCTCATTGAAAAACCACTGGGGTAGGACTAGAAGCAGCTATTAAGTCCTCGCTCCCGTTATCAGCAGTGCTGGCACCAAACCCAACCCTCTCCAAGGAGAGCTGTGGCAGAGGCAGGACCACAATCTACAGGGCCTGCGAACCCCAGGACCACAACGTGAGTTCCAACCCCACCCCAGCTTCCATACCCTCAGGGCTCTCAGATGCCTCTTTTGTTTCTGACTCTCCCTCCTTCATTTTTTAGTCAATGTAAGAAAACATTTAATATAAAGAAATAAATACAGAACAGTCCCTCCTCTCCCTCGGAATAGGCCATGTGTTATAAATGCTGAAATGCACTCTATCCCGTTCCTCTTGGCTCAAAATCTATTTTGATCCACATCCCCTTTCCTGATTGTTTTTGGTGTACTTGGCTAGTCACATGGGAGGTCCATATAAATGTTTTCTAGCAATCAAAAGATCGCATTTCAAAAAGGTAATTATATTTGAACTCTTTCCCATTTCTGGATATAAAAATGAACTAACCAATGTGAAGAAGTAGAAAATCTCTAAGAAATTGCTTACTGACACAGGACCACTGTCCTGTGGTCCACTCCACAACTGAGAAAAAACTTCATATTTGCCAGTTCGTAACAAAATGAACATCGTCCATTACTGGTAACTTCTCTCGTCTTTTGAGTACTGACTGACACTTCTGCAAAACACAGATCTGGTACGTGGTCATTGAGAGGTAACAAGACACAAAGCATGATCCAAAATAGCAGATACTGCCACCAACCTGGAGATGAAACATACCTGCTGGACTGACTGACACAAGTGCTCTAGGCAAAGAACACTTCAGGTTCCTGGACAAGGAACAACTGACTGCTAACTTCTAACTAATCTCAATAGCAACCATTGGAAAAAGACAGGAAACACTGTCAAAGTGCTAAGGGAAAATAATCATCAACCTAAAATTAGGTACTGGGCAAAAAAGGGCCTTTCAAGAATAAAAATATATAGGGGCGACTGGGTGACTCAGTCATTAAGCATCTGCCTTCGGCTCAGGTCATGGTCCCAGGGCCCTGGGATCGAGCCCCACATCGGGCTCTCTGCTCAGTAGGCGGCCTCCGTCTCCCTCTCCCACTCATTGTATTCCCTCTCTAGATGTCTCTGTCAAATAAATAAATAAAATCTTAAAAAAAAAAAAAAAAGGACAAAAGTATATAAAAAAAGTAACGTCTCATCTGTGGGATTATAAAAGCAGCAAAATGAAAACCAGGTAAAGGCAACATATAAATTGGAAGGGGCGCAGACTAGAACATTTGGGGGCTCTCTAAGGGTAAAGATATTGATTTACTAAAGGCTGTAAGTTAAATATGAAATGTCTTAAGATTACCAAAAGAACAGTGTCTAATCTCCATATTACTGGATCTGGGCACAAGGAGTGAACAGGAATGAAGAAGGAAGAAAAAAAAAAAAATCCCACAATATATAAGGCAAGAAAAGAAAAAGAACAACAAAAAAGCCAAATTAAAAAGCAGAAAATAAGATAGTAGAAATAAACCAAATATTTTTAATCACAATTAACATAAATGGACTAACTCATCAGTTTAAAGTCAAATTATAAGGAGGGCACATATTGGATGAGCACAGGGTGTTATATACAACTAATGAATTGTTAAACACTACAGCAAAAACTAAAGATGTACTTTAGTAAGTTTTTATATGTTGATTAACTGAACATAATAAAATAAATAAAAATTTAAAAATAAAGTCAAATCATAAAAATGAAATCTAGGGGCACTTGGTGGCTTAGTCAGTTAGGTGTTCAACTCTTAATCTCAACTCAGGTCTTGATCTGGGGTTGTGAATTCCGGCCCTGAACTGGGGTCCATACTGGGCATGAAGCCTACTTAAAAAAAGAAAATTTTAAAAAATTGCAATCTTGCTAGTGTCGCTTTCAAAAGGCACATGTAAAACATTAAAGCCACAAAAAGCTTGTTAGGGAAAAGGCAGAAAAATAGTATCAGGCAAACATTAACCAAAAGTCACTTCGTACAGCTACACCAATATCTGACAAAATACACTTTAATGGAAAAGTATTCCTAGAGAGACAGAACTATTCTAAACTTACAAACACAAAGCAAAACCTGAGAGCACCAGAGAGATGTGACAGGTTTCCCATAACTTCAAGGACACTAGTCTAAATGTGAATTCAATTAATGCATTTAATCTAATACACATGAAAAAACCTCACCTTAAAACCAGAAACATACTGGCTTTTAAACACAGACACACTGAATACTGATAAATATTTGCCACAAACCAGACACCATTAAAACAGCCTCAACAAAATTTAAAAAAAATCAAAATCACATTGGACACATTTTATTAACACAATTTATGTTAGCAATGAATTATTTTTTTTAGATTAACCTTGATGATAAAATTTATCAAGGTTGATACAAAAAAAGGAAAATTATAGACCAATCTTACCAATTAACACAGATCCGTAAATCCTGATACTAGGAAGTCAAAAACATTAAAAAAATTTTAATACAGTATTATTTTATTTTTTTTAAGATTTTATTTATTCATTTGACAGAGAGGAGAGAGATCACAAGTAGGCAGAGACGCAGGCAGAGAGAGCGGGGGAAGCAGGCTCCCCTCTGAGCAGAGAACCCGATGTGGGGCTCTATCCCAGGACCCTGAGATCATGACCTGAGCCAAAGGCAGAGGCCTTAACCCACTGAGCCATCCAGGCGCCCCAATACAGTATTTTTTAAAAATATGTCATGATCAAGATAGATTTATCCCAGAAATGTAAGGTTAATTTCAGTATTACCTTAATTTCAAAATTACCTTAATTTTTTCACACCAGATTAAAGTTGAAAAATCATATTATCATCATCTCTGTAGATGCAGAAAATGCATTTAATTGAGTTTAATACCTACTTGTGATTTTTTTTAAATTCTCCATAAACTAATACTGAAGGAATCTGCCTCAACCTGTTAAAGGGGAAAAAAGTACCATACCTTTAATGGTGAAAGATAAAAGCATTTCCTTTAAAATCAGGAATACAACAATGATGTCTGCCATTACCAGTTACAGTGTCCACTGCACTGGTCGTCCTGAAGCAGCACAGTAAGACTAAAATAAAATACAAGTGGGGCGCCTGGGTGGCTCAGTCGTTGGGCGTCTGCCTTCGGCCCAGGTCAGATCCCAGGGTCCTGGGATCGAGCCCCGCATCGGGCTCTCTGCTCGGCGGGAGGCCTGCTTCTCCCGCTACCATTCCCTCTGCTTGTGTTCCCTCTCTCGCTGTGTTTCTCTCTGTCAAATAAATAAAATCTTTAAAAAAAAAAAAAAAAAAAAAAAAGAAGTAAAAGTACTGGATGGGGCGCCTGGGTGGCTCAGCGGGTTAAACCCTCTGCCTTCAGCTCAGGTCATGGTCTCAGGGTCCTGGGATGGAGCCCCGCATCGGGTTCTCTGCTCAGCCTGCTTCCCGCCCCCCCCCCCCGCCTGCCTCTCTGCCTACTTGTGATCTCTCTCCTCTCTGTCAAATAAATAAATAAAATATTAAAAAAAGTAAAAGTACTAGAAAGAAATGAACTGCCATTATTCAAAGATGAGTTGACTACATAAAAACATCAAGAGTCCGCAGGCAAATTGTCAAGTTAGAGAAGTTCCCACACAGAAGAGCTGCATATAGGGGTGCTGGGGTGGCTCAGTCAGTTAAGCATCTACCTTCGGCTCTGGTCATGATCCTGGGGTCCTGGGATCAAGACCCACATCGGGCTCCCTGCTCAGCGAGGAGCCTGCTTCTCGCTCTCCCTCTGCCCATACCCTACTCGTGTCCCCTCTCTCTCTCAAAGAAATAAGATCTTCAAAAAAATTATTAAAAAAAAAAAAGAGCTGCATATAAAGGTTAGAAAGGTACCTGCACTGCCATTAAGCAGCAAGTAGAAATCTTAAAAAAGGGGGCGCCTGGGTGGCTCAGTGGGTTAAAGCCTCTGCCTTCGGCTCAGGTCATGATCTCGGGGTCCTGGGATCGAGCCCCACATCGGGCTCTCTGCTTGGCGGGGAGCCTGCTTCCCCCCCTCTCTGTCTGACTCTCTGCCTACTTGTGATCTCTCTCTCTCTCTGTCAAATAAATAAATAAAATCTTTAAAAAAAAAAAAAAATCTTAAAAAAAAAAAATCATTACCAACAGCACCAAAAACTAAGTACCCAAAGAATAAATCTAACAAAAGATGTGTAAGACTTGAAGGGAGAAAAACCATAAAACTTTTTAAAAGACAACTTCCTATAAACCAAGAGTTGGGTTTCCCCTTCTACCTGGCCAGTATGGAAAGATGATCCAGTCAGGGGACGTGGAGTTCCACTTAGGTCCTTTTATTCCATGCTTTCAATAAACACTTCTTAAAAAGTCCCATAAACACAGTAAATAGATAAGTCATATATCAGGAAAAGTATTTTTTGCACAAATAATAAAAGATTATTAATCAGAATATACAAGAATTCGTACAAGGACACCTGGCTCAGTCCATGGAGCATGTGACTCTTGATCTCAAGGTCATGAGTTCAAGCCCCACATTGGGTGTGTAAAGTTTAAAGGAAAAAAATGAGGGAAAAAAACCCCCGAATTCCCACAAATAAGAAAAACCAAACAACTCCATTGGGGGAGTGTGAGGGGACACAAGAAGGCATTTCAGAGAAGCTGAAATTCAAATAGCCAAAAAGATGCTTAACTCTATTAGTAATTAGAGAAAAAAACATTATAACTCTACAAAAATAAATAAAAATAAATTAATAAAAATGGGCAAAGAATTTGAAGAGACTTTCCTCTAAAGACATGCAAATAGCCAGCGAGCACATGAAAAGATGTCCAAAAGCACTAGTCATTAAGAAAAGGCAAATCAGGGGCGCCTGGGTGGCTCAGTGGGTTAAAGCCTCTGCCTTCAGCTCAGGTCGTGACCTCAGTGTCCTGAGATTGAGCCCCACCCACCCACCCCCATCCCTGCGTGGTCTCTCTGCTCAGCAGGGAGCCTGTTTCCCCCTCGCTCTGCCTGCCTCTCTGCCTACTTGTGATCTCTCTCTGTAAAATAAATGAAATCCTAAAAAAAAAAAAGAAAGAAAGAAAGAAAAGGCAAATCAAAGCCACAATGAGATACCACACTTGACCCCCCACTAGATGGCTATTAATTTTTTTTTCTTAAATAGAAAATAATAGGGGTGCCTGGGTGGCTCAGGCATTGAGTGTTTGCCTTCGGCTCGGGTCATGATCCCGGGGTCCTGGGATCGAGCTCCACGTCAGGCTCCCTGTTTGGTGGGGGGGCCTGCTTCTTCTTCTTCCACTCCCCGCGCTCGTGCTCCCTCTCTTGCTCTGTCTCTGTCAACTAAATTTTAAAAGTTAAAAAAAAAAAAGATGGGGCGCCTGAGTGGCTCAGTGGATTGAAGCCTCTGCCTTCGGCTCAGGTCATGGTCTCAGGGTCCTGGGATCGAGCCCCGCATCGGGCTCTCTGTTTCGCAGAGAGCCTGCTTCTCCCTCTCTCTCTGCCTGCCTCTCCCTCTCTCTCTGCCTGCCTCTCTGCCTGCTTGTGATCTCTCTCTGTCAAATAAATAAAAT
>CM053613.1:2765347-2775785 GCA_028646535.1 Procyon lotor
GCGCCTGAGTGGCTCAGTGGATTGAAGCCTCTGCCTTCGGCTCAGGTCATGGTCTCAGGGTCCTGGGATCGAGCCCCGCATCGGGCTCTCTGTTTCGCAGAGAGCCTGCTTCTCCCTCTCTCTCTGCCTGCCTCTCCCTCTCTCTCTGCCTGCCTCTCTGCCTGCTTGTGATCTCTCTCTGTCAAATAAATAAAATCTTTAAAAAAAAAAAAAAAGTTAAAAAAAAAAAAAGAAAGAAAATAATAAATGTGGTAAGGATACGGAGAAACTGGAACCCTGATACAGTGCTGGTAAGAATGCAATATGGTGCAGACACTTTGGCAAACAGTTTGGTAATTCCTCAAAATGTTAAACACAGGGGCACATGGGTGGCTCAGTGGGTTAAAGCCACTGCCTTCGGCTCAGGTCATGATCTCAGGGTCCTGGGATGGAGCCCCGCATTGGGCTCTCCGCTCAGCGGGGAGCCTGCTTCCCCTCCTCTCTCTCTGCCTGCTTCTCTGCCTACTTGTGATCTCTCTCTGTCAAGTAAATAAATTAAAAAAATCTTTAAAAAAAAAAAAAATGTTAAACACAGAGCCACCATGATACCCAACAATTCCACTCCTAAGCATGCACCAAGAAAAATAAAAATGTATGATCACCCAAAGACTTGTACACAAATGCTCATAGCAGTATTACTCATAAGAGTCAAAAAGTAGAAATAATCCACATGTCCATCAACTGACAAATCAGTAATATGTGGCATATCCATTCAATAGAACGTTATTTGACAATAAAAAGCCACAAAGTACTGACCCAGATACCTGCTGCAACATGGAGGAACCCTGAAAGCCTGATGCTAAGTGGAAGAAGCCAGACACGTGCGTGATTTGTCATATGAAATGAGCAAATGGGCAGAAAGAGAAAGTGTGTAAGTGGTTGCCTAGAGGTTAGGTAGAAGTGGGGAATGACTTCTAAAGGGGACAAAGTCTCTTCTGAGGGTGATGAAAATGCTCTGAGATTAGACTGTGGTGTTCATTACACAATTCTGTGAATATACTAAAACCCATTAAATGCTACACTTTTCTTGTTGTTTTAAGATTTTTTTTATTTGAGAGAGGGAGAGAGCAAGTGTGGAGGGGCAGAGAGGGATGGAGAAAGAATCTGAGGCAGACTCCACACTGAGCGAGAAGCAAGACACAGGGCTCAACCCCACGACCATGAGATCGTGACCCAAGCCGAAACCAAGACTCAGATGCTTAACCAACTGAGCCATCGAAGCAGCCCTAAACTCTACACTTTAAATGGATGAAGAAGAGTATATGTGAATTCTATATTCACAAATATAGAATTCACATATATATGTGAATTCAAATAATTATTATTATATATAATATATTATAATATATAATAATATATAATATATATAGGCTGTTATTAAAAAAAAATACCTACCAAATTAGAAAATATTAAAAAGTCTAACAAAATCATTGTTGGCAAGGATGTGGAACAACAGTGCCAGCAGGAGGGTAAACAGGTACAACCACCCCAGAATACAATGTACACCATTTACAAAAGTTGAAAATGTACTGGTCCCACTACCCTGAAATTCTCTCCAAAGTCTAGATCCTGGAGAAGTGTTTCTGCATTTGTTCGAAGCAGCACTGTTTCTTTACTGGAAACAGTCCTATCTCCAATGACTGAACAGAGATCCAATGAGATATGCCCAGCGGGCAACAACGCAGGCGGGAAAAGGAAAGGTCAGCTCCACGCACCAATGCGGCCTTGACTCCCCATCTACAGGCCCTCGCTTCCCTCCCTTCCCACCGGCAAGCCCATGCCCCCCCATTATAATCACTGCCCTGACCTCTCCCTGCGCCACTTACCCACTTAGGCTGCAGGAAAACCCCAACCCCAACCCAGGCAGCACCGCCTGCTCTGCCTGCGGTCAACAAAAGCAAGTGCCGTTTGTTTTCACCTCCAACTCAGGATCACTCCCCTCAGGTGGGCCTCTTCATGGTGCTGACCCCTTCAGCCTTACGTTCCCCCAGACTTCCATGCCTGCCCCTCTCTCCTCTTTACTCACCCTGATTTTCACGACTGCTGCTAACTTCTCCCTATTTCACCAGGAGAAAAAAAGAGGAGTCCGGCCACACACCCCAGTCCCCCGCTGCGCGACCCTGTTCGCCCAGGTCTCGGCCCGGCCCCGCCGCCTTCCCACGGCCCCACCAGCGCCCGCCTGCGCTTCGCTGGGCTGCTTACTCCGTAAAGAACCATCTTCCACCAGTGGCCAAAATGCTGTAGTTTCTCCCATCTCAACACCACCTGCTCAGGGCCCCAAACCTCGCTCCAGTGTCACGGCACGTGCCCACGAGAGGACCCGACCTGCTGTCGCCCTCCAGCCATCCTCTGCGAGCCCTCCCTCCCAGACTTCTCACGCACCACCAGCGGGACCTGCTCTGGTCAAGGCTGCCAGCGGCCTCTCCGTCGCCAAAGCCGCCCAACAAGCCTTGGCCCTCTTTTTAAGGGGCAGTAGCAGCAGGCACAGGTTTTCCCTCCCTCCTCTGTGACACTCTCCTTGGCTTCGCAGACAGCTTCACAGACGTGCTGTCCACCTCAGGGAGGCCCTTCCCTGTCGGCCCTGCTCAGTCTTCATCCCTCGGTGGCCCCCATTCCACCTCGGGGCGCTCAAGTGTCATCCAGACACTGAAGCCGCAAGCATTTCTGGCTTCCGCCCAGACCTCTCCCCTCGACTCCAGACACCTGAATCCTCCCGGCGTCTGGCTGGGTCTCTAAAAGCTCCACAAACCTCACAGGTCCGAGCTTAACCCAACTCTTGATGTGCCATCCACAACCCACACCTCCCGCGGTCTTCCCTTTCTTCACCGAGGACGACTCGCACTGCAGGCAAAGCCCCCGGTACCGTCCTTCGCTCTGCTCTCACGCCCACATTCAATCTGTCCACAAACCCTGTCAGGTCCCCCTTCAAGATGCACCCAGAACCCAACCACTTCTCCCGGCCACCCTGTGCCCCCTCGGCCTGAGCCACCATGGCGGCCCTTGGCCCCTGCGGCAGCGCAGGGACAGCCATCCCGACAGCTTCGGGGGGCCCTTCTGAAAGCAGAAGTTATCTCACGTCACACTTCTGCTCAATAACGACTTCCCATCTCACTCCAAGAAACAGACAAAACCCTAACCCTGGCCTGTGTGACTGGCTCCCAAGGACCACCGCCCCCCCTCCCCATGTTATCTCCCACCACTCTCCCGTGGGCTCTCCCCCTCCAGGCAGCGGGCCTCCCCGGGGTCCCTTCAGCACAGCAGGCACAGCCCTTCCTAGCATCTCCTGCAGGCCTCTGCCTGAAAGGTTCCTCCCCACCAGGCTCTCTCCCGCAACTCCTCCTGTTCCCAGGCCCCCTTCTCAGCGAGGTCCGCCCTGACCACCTTTCAATCTTCACACAGCCTCCCTCCGCCCACCTTCTGGCTACGTCACCCACCATATTATTGCCTTATCTCCGACCTACCTACTAACAGTCTTCCCCCGTGCAAATGTAAGCTCCAGGAGGGCAGAGCAGGAGGTCTGCTTTCCTCCCGCTGACACACCCTGCACCAAGACACGTATCTTAGTGCCTAAGACCTAATAAGTATGCAAACATTTGAATAAAGGAATTTGGGAAGGGGGGGGAGTCAGATAATAAGATGATTCTATTTGCATAGTTTAAAGATTTGCAAAAAATTAAGTTACATCGTAAAAGGATACAATCACATATGGCAAAACCATAAAGCAAGAGAAAATGATAGGTGCAGGGCAGTGCTTTCCTTCCAGAGATGGAAGAGGAGGTGGTGCCGCAAGACCTGGAGCCAGAGGCAGTGGCAACATTCTATTTATTAAGCTGGTGAGGGGGCCCACGCTGCTGCTGCGGTACTTCCGCACGCAGCCACACACTCTCTGGACAGAGGAGCTCATTAAAAATTGTAACAATAAAGTACATTGGAGCAGGACAGACCAAATCCAGCCCACTACCTGCGTGTGTGTGTGTGTGTGTGTGTGTGTGTGTGTGTGTGTGTGAGAGAGAGAGAGAGAGAGAGAGGTGTCTTGGTTTTCAGAAGTTTTATTATTTTTCCATTGAGAGAGAGAGAGGTCTTGGTTTTCAGAAGTTTTATTATTTTTCCATTGACTTAAAATTGACAAACAATATCATATTCATTTGAAATTTACAACTTGGTTATTTGGTTTTTTTTTTAAGATTTTATTATTTATTGATTTGACAGGGAGAGAGATCACAAGTAGGCAGAGAGGCAGGGAGAGAGAGAGGGAGAAGCAGGCTCCCTGCCGAGCAGAGAGCCAGCCCGATGCGGGGCTCGATCCCAGGACCTTGAGACCATGACCTGAGCCGAACGCAGAGGCCTTAACCCACTGAGCCACTCAGGCACTCCGGTTATTTGGTATTTATATACTCTGCCCTGTTTTTGTAAATAAAATTTTACTGGAAGACAGCCACGTTCTTTTTTCTTTTAGAATTTGTTTTGTGGGTTGGTTTTTCTCCTCTGGAGAGGGAGAGAGAGAAGGTGGGGGGAGGGAGAGAATCTTAAGTAGGCTCCAGGCAGTGCGGAGCCTAAGGCAGAGCTCGATCTCAAAACCCTGAGATCATGATCTGAATCGAAACCAAAAGTCAGATGCTTAACCCACTGAGATACCCAGGCGCCCCAACAGCCACCTTCATTTGTTTACATGTTGTCTATGACTGCTTTCATATCACAATGACAGAGTTGAGTAGTTAGAGATCACAGCCTGCAAAGCCTAACATATTTACTAATTGGCCCTCTACAGAAAAGTGTTGTCCAGGGGCACCTGGGTGGCTCAGTCGGTTGAGCGGCTGCCTTCAGCTCGGGTCATGATTTCAGGAACCTGGGATGGAGCCCCATGTCAGGCTCCCTGCTTCTCCCTCTCCCTCTGCCACCCCCTACCCTGGAGCTCATGCTTGTTCTCTCTCTCTCTCTCTCTCAAATAAGTAAATAAAATCTTTTAAAGAAAAAACTGTTGTCTGGTTATATGTTGAATCTGTAAAGAAATTAAATGCAGAATAAAAAAGACCCAATCATCTGTTAAAATGCACTGATCCCTCAGGGCATACGTAATTTTCTTCAAGAGCACAGCACATTGAAAAATATGGTCCTATGTAACACAGGAGACTCTAAAGCAAATGGAGTTACTTTTATTTATTTTTTTAAGATTTTATTTATTTGACAGAGAGAAACACAGCGAGAGAGGGAACACAAGCAGAGGGAACGGTAGCGGGAGAAGCAGGCCTCCTGCCAAGCAGGGAACCTGATGCGGGGCTCAATCCCAGGACCCTGGGACCATGACCTAAGCTGAAGGCAGACATTTAACGACTGAGCCAACCAGGCGCCCCAAAACCAGTTTTTTTAGATCCTTACGTACTCTTAATACTCTGAATTAGAGAAAGAGAATAGTATTAATCTGTGAAAACTCCCTTAGTTTAAAATATTATGCCTATGATAGGTGCCAAATGCATAGTTGCTGAATCCATGTAAGGGTGTAATAAATCAAGGATGAGAGGTCCATAGTGGAAAGAGTATTCTTTAATCAGAAGGGGCAGGGTCTTGCTTGCAGGCAACAAAGGCAAATGAGTCGTGCCCACTGTCCAGAGGCAACAGAAACCCTGAGTATCGGGGCGCCTGGGTGGCTCAGTGGGTTAGGGCCTCTGCCTTCGGCCCAGGTCATGATCCCAGAGTTCTGGGATCGAGCCCCGCATCGGGCTCTCTGCTCTCGGCGGGAGCCTGCTTCCCCGTCTCTCTCTGCCTGCCTCTCTGCCTACTTGTCATCTCTCTAATAAATAAATAAAATCTTTAAAAAAAAAAAAGAAAGAAAAGAAACCCTGTGTATCTCCAGGTCAACAAAAGAAAACTGGAGACACTATCCCCTCGTCTGCTAGAATGACAGAAAACTCGGAAGTACTACCACCAAAGGGAAACAACTCAGAAGTTAAGCATTTAATCTCAACTCTCGTGAGATCGAGTTGTGATGTCACATCTGAAATAAATGACACTAGAAACTGTGGTCTGGTAGGGCCACCAAAACCCTAAGGAATCACCCAGGAACTGAGATTTGTCAGCTGCTCCAGCATGGCCTATATTTTTCTCTAAAAATCAATGACCTAGGGCACCTGGGTGACTCAGTGGGTTAAAGCTTCTGCCTTCAGCCCAGGTGATGATCTCAAGGGTCCTAGGATGAAGCCCGCATCGGGCTCTCTGCTGGGCGGGGAGCCTGCTTCCCCCTCTCTGCCTGCCTCTCTGCCTACTTGTGATCTTTGTCCTCTCTGTCAAATAAATAAATAAAATCTTTAAAAAAAAAAAAAACCTAAAATCTGTGACCTCTAAGGTCTGTTCCAGCCCCAAAACCTCTGAAGAAAGGAAGCCCTGAACAGCCAATCAACTCAGTGATTTTCAATGTTCTTTCTGCCACCGCCCCCATCTATGGACCTCGGGCCTAGATCTCACCAAAGTCCAGCCAATGTCTATGAACTATACCTAGCCCCCCCAGAGCATGCCTTGGTGGGCAGGTCACATCCCTGTTTCAGTTGCCCTGATTAGGGTCTATATATTTACATTCAGGTATAGGAACTCAAGGCTCCAACCAGCAATCCAAATAGCTTTCTCCAAATCTAACTCAACATTCAGCTAAGACTCCTATTTCCTTTTTTTTTTTTTTTTTAAGATTTTACTTATTTATTTGACACAGAGCACAGAGAGAGAGATCACAAGCAGGCAGACAGGCAGAGAGAGGGGGAAGCAGGCTCCCTGCTGAGCAGAGAGCCCGATGCGGGGCTGGATCCCAGAACCCTGAGATCTTGACCTGAGCCAAAGGCAGAGGCTTTAACCTACTGAGCCACTCAGGCGCCCCAAGACTCCTATTTCTGCAGCCTTTTTGTTCTTCTAATGTTCCAACATAACAATCTCTAATTCATCTTTCCTTTAGGTCATCAGATTTCATGGCAGTCAACCCCTGGGGCACACAACCCATTCCAAGTCAATATACAGTCCCACTGTAAGAAATTTTGGAAGAAATATGACCATAGTTTTCTCCAGAGTCACCAAGAAGTACAAAATCAAAGCATCTTCCCATCAGTAAAAAGATGTTCAGAATGTATCAAACTTTATTTGTATAAATTCACAGCTGACTATGACTATGTGGTCTTCACTAATACTTCCAAAACGGGTCAACACTAGCCAGCTCTAAGTGACAAGTAGTAAAACACCTCTGCTAAGAGTAAACTCAGATCCTTGCCAAGTCCGTGACATGAAAATGTCCCCGTTAAGGTGAGAAGCCTTTCAGTTCCTGCCAAGGTTCCCTTTCCCTTTACTTGCTTCTTCACTGGCTAATCTATCTGGTATCCAGATGTCAGTGCATAATCATTCAAACCCTGAAATAAACTGGGTATTGATCTGACTGGTAACCATCTCCCCTCTCCAAGTAAAAAAATAAACAGGGAGGGAGAAAGGAAGAAAAGGGGTTTCCGTGGCAACTAAATCTAAACCAAAGTCAAAAGGCCAAAAAACCAAATCTCCAGTCCACCTAGGTCCATCCCCACTAGTGGCACAATCAATTTCAGGGATGCTCAAGACATCTGGCACGAACCTACATCAAGCCTCTGACCAGTATAGAACCTGTCAGTGTCCCCAGTCTGACTGACCGACAAGCAACATCTATGGAGCAAGACCCATCCTACTTGTCATTACAAAACAGCTTCGCCTGCACAGGAACAATGGCACTGCTTTCTAAAACACACCAAACCAAGGAGGCAAGTCAAGGGGCGCCTGAGTGGCTCAGTCGTTAAGCATCTGCCTTCAGCTCAGGTCATGATCCCAGGGTCCTGGGATTGGGCCCCGCATCGGGCTCCCGGCTCAATGCGGAGCCTGCTTCTCCCTCTCCCACTCCTCCGGCTTGTGTCCCCTCTCTCGCTGTCTCTGTCAAATAAGTGGATAAAATCTTTCAAAAAAAAAAAAAAAAAGGAGGCAAGTCAAAGGTGTAACTACTTTGGTTTGGCAAGAGACTTCTGGCAAATTCAACCAGCAAAGGAGCAAACCTAAACTCTTTCCGCCCAGGCCTGCAGGGCCACTTACTTACTTACACCATGTACAATTCTCACAAGCTTTGTTACCTGGCCTCCCAGCCAAAACTGCATCCCTTTTATAATTGCTACCTCTCTCTCTAGACTGCAAGTACTGAAGTGCCTGTTCATGAGTGAATCCCTAATACAGTTCCTGGCAGAGTAAGGATTCAATGACTACATTTGCTCATCAAATAAATGAAGAAGAGAAGAAGTTGGTGGGGGAGGGGTCGTGTGTCATTCTCAACAACAGCCATAAACTGAATTTCAGGATGAAATATTAAAAAAAAGTGCCTCCACAATCTTCTCCTTTTATATATCCAGATACTAACATTCAGTTGCTGAAAATGTGTATAGTTTTTAAACTAATATTCTTTCATTCAATAAACCAGATGATCTAAATTGTGAGTATGTGTGAGAAAAGGACCTCTGCCCTTCTACTACTGAACCTCATCCCCCCTCCCCCAGGAGGAAAAAACACTCGCCCATGTGGGCCAGAGTCCAGGGCCCAGAGGAACCCCCTTTTACTGGCAGGCAAGGGTCACTGTGTTAAATGTGAGGCATGGAGTATGCCTGTCTCACCTTCAAAAGGCAGAACTGGCAAATGGATCCAGGGCTAACTCTGGAAATAGGTCTTCATTACAAAGGGAAAAAAAGATAATGATGAAGCTGGCATCGAAAACGAAAACTGACGGCTGACTCACAGAATGAGAGCAAAGAATATAAAACTCAAAAATCACAGTACAAAGTTATTAAACATAGGCGCAAACAACCCTAAACACCTGAGAGTGCTAAGTTTCAGCACACTGGGGTAATATATTTTCATGAGGTAAAGGCAAAAAAGTTTCTAAATTATATTATAAAATCAATTCATTTAAAATTTCTTTTAGAGTTCAGTCTTCAGGGGGCACCTGGGTGGTTCAGTGGGTTAAGGCCTCTGCCTTCAGCTCAGATTCTGATCCCGGAGTCCTGGAATCGAGCCCCCACATCGGGCTCTCTGCTCAGCAGGGAGCCTGCTTCCCCTCTCCCTCTGCCTGCCTCTCTGCCTACTTGTGATCTCTCTGTGTCAAATAAATAAAATTTTTAAAAAGTACCATTCATTTAAAAAAAAAAGTTCAGTCTTCAGGAAACTGAAAATAATGTATACTGTGTATGTATAATGTCTCTCTCAACTACTTCTAGGGACCACAGAGACAGAGCTCACACATCACCTAAAGGATTCCTTGACCCACAAGGAGTCGCTAATATCTGTGGTCTTGAACAGGGGTTCCAAAACCTTGCTGCACTTCAGTATTACCTGGGGAGCTTTCTTATAATATATTCCCGATAACACCACAAATTTCCAGAAGTGGTCTTAAAGATGTCCTGGTCTTAAAGATGTCCTGAATGATTCTAATGCATACCAGCGTAGCATCTATCTCGAACAGGGTTTCTGAATTTCTAGTATTCGGGGCTGGATAATTTTAGGATGCTATCCTGTGCATTATAGGATGCTCCGCAGCATCCCTGGTCTCTACCCTCCAGAAGCCAGGATGTGTATTGCCCACCCCTATAGGTATGACAAGCAAAAATGTCTCCATACATTGCCATATGTTTCTTTGGAGGCAAATCACCCAATTGAGAAACATTTATCTAGAGAAAATAAAAAACCAATTACTTGAGGTTCTCTTAAGGAAAAAAATAAGAAAGTTGCTTAAAGCCAAGAGCCCAGGGGCTCCTGGGTGGCTTAGTCGATTAATCAGCTGCCTTCGGCTCCGGCCATGATCCCAGAAACCTGGGATTGAACCCTGTATCGGGCTCCTGGCTCGGCAAAGAGCCAGATTCTCCCTCTCCCTCTGCTGCTCCCCTGCCTTTTTTTTTTTTCTCCCCTGCTTTTGTGCTCTTTCTCTTCCTCTGTCAAATAAATAAAATCTTAAAAAAAAAAAAAAAAAAAAGCCAAGAGCCCCGGCCTATTTTTTCAGTCCATCTCACCTAAGAAAAGTAGCTAACAAACTACTCAGCCCACATGGGGACTCAGATCTTGACTTATGAGGACCAAACCACAACTTCTTGTGCCTTTTACAAAATAAACTCAGGCTGAGTTTTAGGCGAGATAATTAGAAGAACTTCACTGTCTATCATGTACTCATAGGGGTATTAAAACACTGTAAAATTTTAGACCAATATACACTCATGCTGCCTCTCAAATATCCAAAATATAAAACTGCAAGACACAAGTTCATGATAGAAATAAACTAAACACCAATCCAGACAAATACTGTTTTAAGGAAGAGATTCCTGTATGGTAACTGGCATTTAAATACAAACTGGGGGGGGGGGGGGGGGGGGGG
>CM053613.1:2783500-2818164 GCA_028646535.1 Procyon lotor
GGGGAAAGTCCTCTCCAGCCCGAAGAGCCAGCCTAGGGATTCCTCAGGATTTGCCCCCAGAGTTGGGAGGGCGCGATACCTAGGGGGGGAACAGAAACCCGATGGGGAAGCGCAGCAGAAAGGGCCTCCTAGAACCGCCCCCGCTCCCCACGCCCTCGGGGTCCTGCTTCCTCTTCTGCCCACGAATCTGACTGGATCCGGTTTCCCTTCCCCTCCACCTCCACCTCCAAGGTGAGCTTTGGGATTCTACCCAAATCCCTTCCTGTGCGGGAGGTGTGCTCCTGCCCCCAGCGCACTGTCCCGGGGCCTCTCCCCAAGTTCCACGGGGGTGACCGCCCAGCGCCCCCTCCTGGTCGGGCTGACGTAGCGCGCGGAGAGTGGCTATCCCTGCCTTCAGATGCTATCGTGTGGGTTCCAGAAAGCACGTATGACCCTACTCTCTGTGATCCTAGAGAGGTCCACCTGCGTCCCTGCACGCTCGTCCAAGCCCACAGAACGCGCCACACCAAGAATGAGCCGTCCTATCTGCGGCGGCCTTGGTGTGATTCTGATGTGTCCGCTCGGGTTCGTCCGTTAGTATGTCACTCTGGTGCAGGACAGTGACAATGAGAGAAGCCGTCCATGTGGGGGGCAGAGGGCACGTGGGAAATCTCTGTGCCTCTCACTTTCACTGTGAAGCTAAAACTGCCCTAAAGAAAGTCTTTTTTTGGGGCGCCTGGGTGGCTCAGTCGTTAGGCGGCTGCCTTCGGCCCAGGTCAGATCCCAGGGTCCTGGGATCGAGCCCCGCATCGGGCTCCCTCCTCGGCGGGAGGCCTGCTTCTCCCGCTACCATTCCCTCTGCTTGTGTTCCCTCTCTCGCTGTGTTTCTCTCTGTCAAATAAATAAAATCTTTAAAAAAAAAAAAAAAAAGAAAGTCTTTTTTTTTTTAATCAGAGGGCGAGAGCGAGCAAGCACACAAGCAGGGGATCGGCTGTCAGAGGGAGAAACAGACTCCCCGCTGAGCTGGGAGCCCAACCTGGGACTCGATCCCAGGACCTTAGGATCATGACCTGAACTGAAGGCAGCTGCCCAACTGGCTGAGCCACCCAGGCATCCCAAAAAAGTGTATTAACAAAAAAAGCCCGTTTGTAAAACTGGCAAAATCTGAACAGGGCCAAAAAATATCCTATCAGTGCCCTGCTACTTATGTTGTGCTGCTGCCCTAGACTGAGTATTTGTGCCCCCCAATGCTGAATCCTCACCCCCAAAGTGATGGCATCAGGAGGTGGGCCCGGATAACAGACCCCGTTGTGTCCCATGAGGAGGAGGAGGCGGGCATCTGTGAACCGGGAACCAGGAACGGGGCCCCCACGAGACACCAGATCTGTCAGCGCCTTGATCTTGGACTTTGCAGCCTCCCAAACTGTGAAAAACAGCCGTCTAAGCCCCACCCCACGTGTGATACCCTTGTCAGAGCGGCCCAGGAGGACCAAGATGCTGGTGATAGGAGAAGCTACCTTTGGGGGACGTGGGTGACGGGGGCGTGAGATCTCGCTATATTCGTAAAAACCGCATGCGGACTGACAATGATCTCAAAATACAACGTAAAAATAGTTACTCTCTCAGCTGGGAAAACCAAATCCAGCCTCCGGTGTACTTGCTGGGTACAGATTACTGGGGAGGACATTCGAAAAACTCGCTAAAGGATGTGGCTTTGGGAGGTGGGGGGTTCTTGCTCAGAGTAAGGGGGTAATTGACCCCCTTTCCACCAAACATTCTGTTGTACCTTTTGAATTTTGTACCACGAGCCTATATTACCGACGTGAAAAAATGCAATTAATTTGAAAACAGCTGGCTTCACACAGGGTTTCTTTCTGGCAAGAAGAGAATGTTCTAGAATGGTGGTGACGGTCGCACGCACTTGTGACTATACTAACCAGCACCGAATTCTATGCCTTAAGTGGGTGAGCTGTACGGTATGCAAGTTGTAGCTCAGCAAAGCCGTTTAAAAAAATAGTTGGGCTGGCAACAGCGTCATCTCTTGCTGCTAATAAGACGACCCCCCCTCAGCTCCCTGCAGAGCCAGGGGGCAGAGAAATGGGGGCGCTGAGCCTCCTGGTATCTGCAGGGGGGCTCAGGGAGTGGTCCTGGGATTAGCCGGATTTCTAGCTGGTCACGTAGGGCACGTGAGAGTCAGGATGGCGGCAGCAGAGAGGACCAGAGAGAGGGTGGGGAGTATTCTAAACTCCAGGCTTGTGGCTCTTCGCTTCTGCTGCCCCTAGACACAGTCCAGGCCTACAGCCTCCAGAAGACACAGTTCCCGGCGGGCAAAGCCCAGAGAGTGACCCTTGCTGCCCCCTTCCTCCCAGGGCTGCCAGTGGGAGATGTGATAAGGAGCGGAGAGCCCGGACATGAGCCGCCAGGAAGCAGAAGCACCTGGCCCTGGTGGGTGGGGCTTCCCGGATACCCCCCAGGGAAAGCTCAGAGGCCGTGTTCAGCTTAGAAGAGCATTCTGTTGCAGGAAGTCGGGTTTTTAAGGATTAAAAGGCATAGAACCACGTAACGTCAGACCCTGATGCTTGTCTACACAGATCGAACTTGTGCGTCGAGCTTATCCAGGTCCCTGGGGCTGTGCTCTTGGAACTGTCCCCTCCCTCCCAGCCAGCCTCAGGAGAGGTCCCCCAGTAGGAACCTGGGGTCGGGGGGCACTGGGGGCTTCAGTGTTCCACCCTCTGTACGGTCATTTCTCTGTAGCACGGGGCTCGGCTGGGATCCGGCCCTCAGTCCATGCGGCCTCCTCGGAGCGTTTCAGCCACAAAAGTGACCTGTGATTGCCAGGCCTTTGGAAGAACGATCCAGCTATTTTCTGGGACCCAGCAGGGCCGTGGGAGAGCAAACAGGGTGCTCTTGGCAGGGACGCTAAGGAGAAGGTCACACAGGCACTGTTGGGAGCGGCCCTACAAGAGGTGGTCATAGATGGAGCAGGCTTATGAGGAACCGAGGCAGTCACCAGGACACTGAAATGTCCCACAGCAACCCTAGGAGGAGGGATTATGGGGAAGACTCTACCCTCGCTGTCTGTACGGGGTTTCCAGATTAGCCACAATGAATGAGGAGTATCCCTCCCTAAACAGAAAAAATGTCCCAAGAGAAAAGCGACAAGACGCCCACAGGGAAGAAGGCAAATGCTCCCGCCCTCCTCTGAGCTGGTAGGACAGCTTCCAGTTCTAGGAATCCCGAGGTCACAGGAAATACCCCCCGGCCCACCACAGATGGTGGAGGACCCCCGGACGGCCAGGCCTGCTCCTGCCCCCACTCACCGGCGGGTACAAGGTGGCCTTGGTGCTGGACGAGCTGCTGGACGAGGCCCCGGTGACGTGGTTCCGGTCATAGAGGGGCACTCCGCCCCGGCCCCCCATCAGGCTCACGGAGCTCATCATCGACTTGCCACACGAGATGCCTGCCAGGGGAAGGGGGACAAGGCGGGTCAGGGGCCAGGCCCCCCGACACAGCACACGCTCCTTGGCTCCTGCTGCTCCCCTCGACCCAGGCTCGGATGGGCGAGCCCTGTCCCGGCCCTGCCCCCACCGGCCCCCCTGCCGGCCCCCCAGTGTGAGTCCCAGCCCTCTGCCCCACCTCTCCCAGAGCCCGCCCACACGGCGGCCGTGTCTCACCTGTGAAGGGGCCGTGCTGGGAGCCGCCCGGGGCTATAAAGTTGAGGGGAACGTGGGGGGTCCCGCTGACGTACTCGTGCGGGAAGGGCCCGCTGGCCCCCGCGTAGCGCTGGCACAGCACGCGCTGGCACACGAAGTAGACCCCGCCCATGACAAACAGGGACAGGATGATGCCGATGACCGGCCCGATGGCGCTGCTGTGGGCCGGGCCGTCGTCAGACGGCGGCTTGGTGATCTCTGCCAGAGAGCGGACACGGAGAGACGGCGGGTGTGACGCGAAGGCACAGGCTCTCCTGCGGGGGTGGACCCCCGCGTGCCCCCCAGGGGCCAGTGCAGGCCCAGCACCCGTGGGGGTCGGCAGGGGGGAGAGGGAGATGCCGGGGTGCTGGGGCACCAGGCTAACCTCAGTCCCGCCGTACCCGTCTGCCTGGAGCACCCTCCTCCCTCCTCCTCGCCCGCCCCCTTCCTCTCTCATCCCCCCTCCCCTCCCGGCTGGCTGAGCTTTCCCTACTTCCCAACACCCCTCAACAGCGACTCCCCAATGGCAGCCTCAGGTTCAACCCCGCGCTCAGCCCGGCTCTGGGAGTCACGGCCCCCAAATAGCTGGGCCCCGAGGCCCCTGGAGCCAGGTACTGGGGCTGAGTACGGAGCCTCAGGTGTGGGGCGGGTAGGCAGGGCCCCGGGGGCTGCGAGCCTGTCTAGCAGGGGACGTCACCCACGTGCAGGGGCCGCGCTAGGCTGACGACGCACCCAGGCCGGGAGGCCTGCCCTGAGCCCTACGTGCCTGCCTGGCACAGAGGCCCAACGTGAGGGCAGCGTGAGGGGCACCGTGTGACAGAGCCTGGGCGTGGGGGCTCCGCCAAACCTGCAAAGCCAGAGCCCACTCAGGGCTACAAGGAGCCCAGGAGGCCTTCTAGGGGCCCCACCAGTGTGAGGCCAGGTGGAGGGTCTCCTCAGGTCTCCTCCACGGTCAAAGCCTTGGGGGACGCGGAAGGAGCACAGAGGCTCTAAACTCAACTGTGACAAAAGGACACTCACTTTCCCATCAGGCTGGCCCGAGGATTCCAAGGGCACTCCACTGGGTCCCCTCCTGCCAGCCAAAACCCCAGAGGAAGGAGGAACGTGCTGGCTCGGGCGACGGCACCAGACTGTGGATAAATGTCACCCCGACACCGGAACCACCGTCACACTGGCCCCGGCCCAGCCAAGGGGCAGGGGATCAGACCCCCAGGGGCACCCATCTCTGTCCTCTGGCCCCAGATTACTCACTTTCTTGAGCTGGTAACCAAGGTGCCTCACCTGGCTTCGCATGAAGGTACAAAAGTGTTCGGGGCCCCCTCCCCCTTCCCCACTCACTTGACCAGTGAGTGAACCCAGCTACCTCGGCCCAGCTATCTCAACAGTAAACGGGCGGCCCACGTCCCCAAACACGTGCACACATCCCCACTTCCTGTCTGGGGCTCCAGCTCCCTTCCTGCCCAAATCAGAGACAGCCTTTTGAGAGCCACCACCTCCAGGAAGCCTTCCCTGACTGCCCTGGCCTCACATCCTGGGGCCCCCGTCTCCGCACTCGAGAGGCACAGAGACATTCACCTCCTCAGCCAGAGAACGGGCTGCTGGGAAAGGGTCACCCCGACCCCATCAGAGCAGTCTTGCTGCCCGATAGATGCCGCTGCGTGAGGTCCTAGTGGGCAGAATGCCCCCTCGGGCACGGTCAGCCGCAGCCCCTGCACCTCCTCCACAGGGGGCCCGTCTCTGTCACAGCCAGAAATACCCCAAGACCCCCCACCCCGCCCCAGCTCAGCCTCACCACTGCCTCTTCTTCCCGGAAGTCTTCCCTGTCAGCCTCCCTCCTGCCCCTCACCCTGCCTCCAAGGCCGAGTACTCCTAACCTTCTAGCCTCTTTGTTTGGCCCCCAGCCTATTTCCTCCCTCTAGACCCCACACTCGCGCAGGGCGACCCCTCCGCAGGAAGCTGGCTCACCGCACATGAGCTCATCGGAGCCGTCGATGCAGTCGGGGAAGGAATCGCACTGTTGCTTGATGAGGACACACTGGCCGCTGGCGCAGCGGAACTGGTTGGGCAGGCAGACGGCTGCAAGGAGGAGCCACGCGTTCAGAGAGGACTCAGGGGACTCAGGCTGTGACGCGGCCCGGTGTGCTAAGTGGAGAGCCACCAACCAGTGCCCCCCGCCACGAAGACCCAGCAAGAAGGTCTGGGTTCCAAATGCAGAGCAGACAAATGGGACCCTTTCCAGGATGGGGTCAGGGAGTGGTCGCAGCAAACCCGGTCTCCACCCTCCCCGCGGTGACCCCCCAGCCCCCTTTCCAAGGCATGTGCGATGCTGGGGTTGGGCGGGCAGGGAAGAGACCTCAGTGACCCCTGGGAAGTATTTATCAGGCTCCTACCACGGGTCAGGCCCAGACAGGGCCAAGACTAACACAGCCTCTGCCCCAGGGCATGCCTGAGCAATGGGGAGGCAGAGCCAACAAGAAGTATGACCTAGAATGGGTGGGGCAGGGGACAGGAGCTTTCTCAGCAGAGCTCCCAGGGCGAAGGGGCAGGAAGGTGCAGCAGAGCTCACCCAGGAAGGCAAAGGCAGCTCACAGCCCCTTGGACCTGGAGAAAGACTGGGCAGGGCCTTCGTCCCTATCTCCCTCCGTGCTCCAGAATGCGGACCTGGAAGGAGCTACCGCTCTCTGCTCTCCAAGGAAGGCACTGCCCGGGGGGGGGGGGGCAGCCATCGCCCATCCCCAGTGCTTGCTGTTTAAGATCCCCACCTGCCCTGTCCCAAGGGCCCCCTGGGGGAACCAGAGATGAGGGAACCCTGTCCTTGCAGAGGGTGGGACAATCTGTTGGCATCAAAGCCGAGGAGGAGGCTTCTGAAAGAGAAGGGAAAGTCCAGAGCCTGAACGAGGCTTGCTGTCAGTGCTGCACCTCGCACCAGGATGAACATTTACAGGGGAAGGGGCAGGGGCAAGGTTCCCAGTCCTGGCTCCCGCCATCCTCGGAGACTGTGGCCAAAACAAAATCAGCGCTAGGACGAAGGGGTACAGCGGGACTCAGCAAGCTCTCCCGTAAAGCACCAGGTAATAGTATCCATGCTTTAAGGGCCACAGGTCTCTGTTGTGAGGACTGAACTCTGCTGTCTCAGGGCACGGTCAGTACATAAATGTACATGCACACATATGTAATCCTATGTAAGCGGATGATATGTAAAAAAGGGAGCTTAGCTGTGTTCCGACAAAACTTCACAATCGCTGGTGGTGCTCGGGCTGCAGCCTGCCAGTCCCCGGTCTACCACTGCCCTCAAATTCTCAAAGGGTCCCTAAGCAGGAAGGACCTCAGGACCTCAGGTTTCTATAGGAACAGCTGAGGAAGCGGCCCCCACCCCCAGGCCGTCTCTACCACAAGGTGTCTGCTCATCACGCAGGGGGACAGTGGACGGTGACCACCGAGCACGTGAGTTATCTAAGAACAGCACCTGGCGGCTGTGGTTGAGGCTGTGGGGGAGACAGAGCAGCCCCCCAGCTCAGTCACCGGGCCACAGCACTGACGATATGCCGCAGGAAACTACCGAGCGCCGCGTTTATAAGAGGAAACCTCAGAGGAGGCACACAGACATGGAAGATCCTGCTAGTCACCGTGGACCGGGGTGACGAAGGAAATCTTACTGTCACTTTGGCTCAGCGGGGGGCTAAAACCACGCAGGCGTCAGCATTATCCCACAGACCGCCCGCGGAGGACAGCACTGCCCACGGGGATCGGGAAATCCAGCTGACTCCTGGATTCGCCTTGGGTTTTGGTGGAACTCTTGCCTTTGAGGGAAGGCAAGAGAGGCTCTTCCAGTCTGCCTTCCAGCCAAATCGCCTGGCAGCTGGACGGGGTGGATGGCAAGGTTTTCCTCAGCGGGCCTAAAGGGACCCTTTCCCTCTCCTAAACCGAGACGGCTCTGGCAATTTCACCCTGGCAAAGGTTCTATGGCGAACCTGCTCTTCTGTGGCCAGACTGAGCCCCAGGTCCCGGGGGGCAGGGCCCCTGGCTGTCGTCTGGGGGGGGGGAGCAGCCAGGATAGAGAAGGTCCTGGGTCAGGCAGAGGTGAGGGAGGGACGAGGGCCAGCAGGGGAGGGGGCGGGCAGAGGCAGGAGCAGGTTCAGGAGAGGGGGCAGCACCAGACAAGGCCGGAGACTGGGTCTAGCGGGGGCGGGGGGGGGGGGCTGGAGGCGGGGTCAGGAGGGATGGGCGGGGCCAGAGGGGGCGGGGCCGGCCTCACCATCGCAGTCGGCCTCATCGGAGCGGTCCTGGCAGTCGGCCTCGCCGTCGCAGCGCAGGCGCAGGTCCACGCATTGGCCCCGCGCACAGGGGAACTGGGCGGCCGAGCACACCGGGCAGCCCTCCTCGTCGCTCTGGTCGTCACACTCGGGGAAGCCGTCGCAGCGCCAGGCCCCGGGGATGCAGTCGATCTCCCCAGTGGCACAGGCGAACTGGTCGGGTGAGCAGGTGGGAGGCTCTGCGGAGAACACGGACACGGTCACCCACCACCCTGCGGGGCCAGGCTGCCTGGGAAGCTCAATGACGGTGCTGTACCCACAAGGTCTCCAGGGCAGTGTGACCTGTCGCTGTCCCGCCTCTAGCCCCAGTGTAAGAGGAAGGTGGGGTTAGGGTTATGTTTGCTGAAAGGAGACAGGAATCTCCTTTGTTGCTTTTTGTAACCGTGGGGAAAGAGTGCTGGAGGGAAACCTGAGCTTTAAGCAGCAGGTGGGCACTAAGTTGAGCAGAAAACGCTCTTAGCTAGAAACTCGACCGTGACCACCGAGAAGCCAGGGCAGACCCACCTTCCTGTGGGTCTCCGTCTCCTCACGCGCACCTCAGGCACTGGGCCAGGTCTCTGGGGATGCCCACCGGAGCCCCACCTGTGGCCCTCCCTTTGCCTGCCTGGGGTCCCCGGCAGGGCTGCTCATCTCACGTAGAGTCTGTATGCTGCCCTGCCTGGCCACACTCGTGGCATGCACACGCACACACAACCCCCCCGGAGATGGGGGGTCAGAAAGCAGGTGCTTAGGACCTGCACCTGTTACCGGTCTGGGGCCGCTGGAGCAGAGGGGCTGGGACTCTGCAGGTGGTCAGCACACCAACCGATACAGTGGCCGGGGCGGGGGCGGGGGGGAGCGGTTGGGGAGCAGGCTAAGGAGAGGCAGGAGAGTGAGGATGCCATGGAGGAGGGTGCAAGGTGGAGGAGGAAGGCTCCCAGGGGAGGGGGTCACACGAAGGTGGGGGTGGGTGAGCAGGACACGGCAAGTCGCTCGCTCCACTCCTTACGTCCACCTTCCTAAGCACAGGCCAGGTGCCGGCCGGGACTCAGTTGGGGAGCAGGGTGGGACCGGGTGGGAGGACGACAGGTCTGGGGTTGAGCCTCAGCGCCCCTCGGCAACTCTGCACAACCAGATGAACGCCCCAACCTCCCAGAGCCTCCCTTTCCTCATCCCTAAAACAGAAGTAGCCGCGCTACGTCCCCCGCTCCTTGGGATGGCAAGGCGAGTGTGGGTGTGTGTGGCTGCGTCTGGCTTGGGAAGGGCTCAACTAGCTTTAGTGGTGATGCCCCCTGAGAAAGCAGAAGCACGTGGTTCCCCTTCCACCGTCTGGCTCCCGCCACCTTGGGAGGCACAAGGGCCCTTGTCACCCCCAAGAACCCCTCGGAGCTCTTTTCTTTCTGTTCTGCTCTTATCCTTTTGTGGATAAGAGCAGCCAGGCATCCACAAGTCTGAAGGGCTGAGCTGGGGGGTGAGAGAGGGGCCGAGGGGGCACCTCGTTCAGGTGGAGGTCCAAGGCTGGGCTCCTAGGGAGAGCTGAGCGCTCTGGGCAGTCCCCCCTTTGCCAGAGCAGCCTGGACATCTGCGGGGATCAGAGCCACTCAGGCCACGAAACCACATGAGCCCTGGGGCTGGAACTTAGAAAAAAGCTGTAAAGAAGCTCAGGAGGCTCAAGGTGGCCCCCCATCAAAGTAGGACAGCCACAACATGTCCCCTCTGCTCTAGGCAAAGCTCTCTGGGGTTCATAGTATAAGGCAGGGCAAGAGAAAGTTCCAGAAGACAGGCCCTGTGGTCCTACCCCCTGAGCTCCAGGGGCAAGGTGAGCTGAGAACGGGCATCTGCTGTGTGTACGACACAGTGTGGGAGCCATAAGGGGCGAGGATAAGCAGAAAAGGGACAGAATTAAAATCAGCCTCTGAGCAAGCTCACAGAGAAGGGGAGAGGAGGATCCAATGTCACCTGGAGGCCACTGGGGGCAGCAGGGAGGAAGCACTGGGACTTGGGCTTCCTCGCAGGGAAGATAACAATTGTCACTTTTTATTAGGATCACCCAGTGTCCCACCGCTAACAGCAGCTGGCATTCCTGGGTGCCACGTGCCGGGGACCATGCAAAGTGCAGACGCTACGTAACACCAGCGCCACCCCGAGGCAGGTGCTCTCGGCCTCTCTATCCCACAAAAGAGCAAGTGGAGGCTCAGAGAGGGCAAGTGATCAGCCCAGGACTGCTCAGCTGGTGAGGGGCAGGGCTGGGGTCTGAGCCAGGTCTGCCTGACCCCAAAGCTTACATTCTTGACCGCTCCCCACTCAGCTTTAGGGGAAGAAGAGGGTGGAAGGAGGGAGAACGGACAAAATGACAGAGAGACAGCCCAGCAGAGCTCCCAGGCGGCCTGACCACCCCCCATCTGCTGGATCTAACTGACCTCTGCAGAACGCTTCCCCCAACTCAAGCAGATGACTCGTCCTTCTCAAACACAAGAAAGACCGCGTGCTGGGCAGTCATATATACCTGAACAAAGCTAGATGCACAGGATTCAGACAGAGCATATTCTCCGACCACAGCGGAATTACACTAGAAATCGGGGGCTCCTGGGTGGCTCGGTCGGTTAAGCATCCAAATCATGCTTTTGGCTCAGGTCATGATCCCAGGGTCCTGGGGTCCAGCCCTGCATCAGGCTCTGTGCTCAGCAGAGAGCCTGCTTGAGAGTCTCTCTCTCCCCCTCTGCCTCCCCCCACTCGCACTCTCTCTCTCTCAAATAACAATAACTAGATCTTTAAACTAGAAACCAGTCACAGAGAGAGAGCCAGGAAATACCCAATTATTTCCTCAATTAATTAGTTTTAAAGCAACACACTTCTAAATAACTCGGGAGCCAAAGAGATGGTCTTAGGAGAACTTCCAACACAATTTAAACTAAGGGAAGAAAACAAGAACTTATCAAAATTTGTAGGACGTAGCGAAAGCAGTACCACAAGGGAAATTCGCAGCCCTGAATGCAGACGCTGGAAGACAAGGGCAAAGGAAGAGACAGTTGGCCTTGGAGGCTGGATGCCGCGGGGACTGATTTTAAAAGGCTGCGGGGCAGGGGCCTGGCAGGTGGGGAACCCAGTGTCTTGGGAGGCAGCGCTGAGGTCACACTTACCCCCACAGGTCAGCAGGTTCTGCAGGAGCACGAGGTGGACCGGGCATGAGCACCGTGGGGTCCCGTCACCCTTGGCAATGCAGATGTGGGAGCAGCCGCCGTTGTCCCGGGCGCATGGGTGGGCCACTATGGAGACACAAGGAGGAAAGGGGTCAGGCTCTGCCTCTCACCTCGGGACTGCAGCCTGGAGGGTGCTGGAAACCAGGGCCCGGCCAGAACTCACAAGAATGGGTGATCCCATGGGCCAGGACCCCACATGTAGTCCCGCTTAGTTCCCAGGGCAGCCTACAGAGGCCACTTCCTCTGCCGCGCATCTTACAGACGGGAAAGCGGGGGCCAAGAGCCCTCCCGTCCTACCCTGGCCTGTCTACACCAGCTCCCACCACGCCCACAGGCACTGGCTACACTGCCTGTCTCTCACGGAGGAGATCAGGGGGTGGCCCACACACACCCACGTCCTAATGGCTAGAATCTGTGAATGGGACTTTATTGGGGAAAAGGGTCTCACAGATGTAATCGAGTTGAGGACCCGGGGAAGAGATCATCCTGGATTTTAGCGGGGGCCTAAATCCAATAACAGGTGTCCCTGTAAGAGACCCCAGGGGAGGCGGAGACGCCGACACAGAGGCGAAGTCTGTGCGATGAGAGAGGCGGAGACCGGAGCCCTGGGGATGCACAGAGCACCTGCCACCACCACACACCGGAAGGGGCACAGAGTCGTCCCCACCCGCAGCCCCCAGAAGCGGTACAGGCCCCGCTGCCCCCCTTGAGCCCAGACGTCTGGCCTCCAGCCTCTAGGAGAACACACTGTTGTTGCGCCGGGTCACGTGGTGGCAGTTTGTGACGGCAGCCCAGGACCCTGACCCACGTGGGGATAGAGGGCAGGACAGCGAATCCCCAGGGACCTCGCAGGTTTCAGTTCAATGAACCGACTTAACCAACACCCGACCGACAGGAAGAAGCCTGGGACGGTGGCCGCCCTCCCTCAGGTGAGAGGAAGTGATAGAAAGCACGACCCCCAGCCCCACCGAAAAACCAGTGCCCTACCTCAGCCTCGGGGATTAAGTGCGAAAAGGGACAGAAGTCACGGTTTAGAGCGGGGGTCGGCAAGCTTTTTCTATAAACAAGAAAGTAAATCGTTTTGGCTTGACGGGCCACACCATCTGTCCCAAGTCCGCCAGCTGTCACTCGAAGGTGGCCGTGCATGGCACAGAAACCAACGGGCGTGGCTGTGCGCCAATAAAACTTTATTGACAAAATCAGGTGATACCTGATGGGGCCACAGCACCACCCGTGGCTTAGAGCTGAGCTCTAGAATCTCGTAAGCAGGTTGGGTGCCCCGCGTCCCACATCAACACGGGAGAGCTAACTCAAGGATCTCCCACCCTCCCCCAAAATCAGGAGCCTCTCCCTGTCACCCTAGACATTGCGCCTTCGCCCTCACAGGACTCCCGGTCTCCATCTCAGTCCTGTTTGTTAAACATTTCCTGGCGCTCCCATCCCCTCGGGTCCAAGGAGCTGCCGGGCACTCTCAAGGCTGTGACACGGCTTCGCTGAGAATGGTGTCAGGAGCCCGGGAAACTCGGGCACTCGGACCCCTACCCATCAGGCGCCTGAGCAGCCTGGAAGTCGCTTACCCGGCGACTTCGCTTATCCGGGACCCGGCCGAGAACCCACCAGACCAGAAACCAGCCACCCAGCAGTTGACACAGAAGCCACTGATTCAGTTCATCAGAGGCAACACCCCCAGGTCAAGAGAGAGAAACTTATCCACTGAGGGGACACACACACACACACACACACACTCACTCACTCACTCACTCACTCCTACATCCACCTCTAGCCCCATCCAGAGGGGGCGGAGGAATGAGAGGTCCCGAGGGTCAGGGTCCCTCCTGCCCTTGGCCTTTGGGCATATCTCAGACTGCTGTGGGTAGAATCCTAAATCCCACTTCCCAGCCTACTCCTCTGCACGGTGGTGGCGAGGAGCATCATGCCCGAGGTCTGGTCACCGTACTCAGCAAAGGGGCTTTGCAGATGGCAGTAGGTCTACCGATCAGCTGAGCTGGAGTTCATCAAAGGGGATACAAAGTTAAAGGTGGGTGAATGTCGTCACAGGACCCCCGAAAAGAAGAGCAGGTTGCCCAGCTGGTAGTAGAGGAGGAGGTGGGACTCGGATAGGTCACTGAGACAGAGGGCCGACAGCCCCTTCCGCAGGCCCTCACCCCGGCCAGCCTCCTCCTTGCTCCGAGGGGCTGGTTCAGGGCTCTGCACCAATGTCCCCCCCTCCTCCTGGGCCAGCGGGCACCTGCCCACAACACCCACCCCGTTCCCCCCAACACGTACAGAACTCCTCTAGGCTGACATCCTCCACGGCATGGATGCCGGTCAGATGGGCGACGCGACCCTGGACCCGCGTCCGCTTGTCGCCGGTGGTCTTCTCCACGCGCTCGATCATCTGCTGCTGCCGGTCGATCCAGTAGAGGTGTCTGCCCAGCACGGTCAGGCCCATGGGCTGCACGATGTTGGCGTCCTCCAGGGTCAGGCGGTTGGCCCCTGCAAGTGGGACAAGGGCCCCCGAGGGTTCAGCAGACCCCCAGAGCTCAGACCAGGCTTGGCTCAGAATAGAGGGCTGCCAGGACCCCCGGGGGGATTCCGTGCTCTGAAGCTAGAGCGGCTTCCCTGCCCCAACCTGGGCAGCCCCACCCCCACCCCACGCACAGGAGGAAAAGCCCCTCCTGGCGGCTACAAGGGGGGGTGCTAGAGGCGCAGGGGGATGACTCCCAGCCCCGCCCGCACTGTGGGACCCCGGGCAGGTCGCCCACCCTCTCTGAGACTCCTCCTCTGCCTCAGCGCAGGGGGATCACTCGGGACCCACTTCCGGGACGCTCGGCCGGGACCGGCTGTGGCAGACCAAGCCCCAGCACGAGGCCCACCCGAAATAGAGCCCTGACCACCACGGCGGCCGGCACCACCACGGCAGAGGACAAGGGAGGCGGGTGGGCTGTCCCGGGGAGGTCGGACCCGTGGGCTGCTGAGGGGCCCAAGCCCTGGGCCCCCCCCCCACCGCCGGGCACAGACCTGACAGGTCGCAGCTCTCGATGCGCTTCAGGTCGGCATCCACCCAGAAGAGCTTGCCCAGCCTGTTGTCCACCGTGAGGGCCACGGGCCGGATGAGGCCCGTGGTGAAGAGGACCTCACGCTCGGTGCCGTCCAAAGCCGCCCGCTCGATCTTGGCCGCACGCTCCTGCATGTTGGTGAAGTACAGGTACCTGCGGTAGGGGGGCAGGTGAAGGACGCGGGTCCCGGCCCGCCACCTCCGCGGCCAGGGTGCGGCACGCGAAGCACCACACAGGCCAGCCTCGGACCCGGCAGGGCTGGCCCCCAGGGCTGTGTGGGGTTCCTATCTACCCAGAGCTCAGAATGTGACCTTAACTGGAGTGTAGATGCCATTAAGAATCAAGGGGAGGCCATCTGATCAACACCTGGAGCCCCCCAGAAGCTGGAAGAGAGACAAGGAAGGGTCCCCGCAGAACCCTGTGCCTCCTGAGGGGGCACAGCCCTGCTGAACACTTGACTTTAGACCAACATCTGTTCCTGTAAGCCCCGCTGGTAGTCACTTGCTGTGACAGCCTCAAGGACTAGCACGTGCTCTGGCTAAGAAGTCCCTGCCTCCGGGGAGGCCAGTCTCAAGGGAGACCCACTAGGTTGCCAGAGAGCCCCCCAAAATAACTAGGCTTGTGCTCCCTGAGCCCTTGTGTGCCACAGGGGGCTGACAGCACCACCCCCCTCAGATTCCCGGATGAAGACACCGAGTCCCTGAGCTGACGTCACCTGCCTAGGGTCGCAGGAGCAGTAAGCGATGGGGTCAGCCTTTGACCTTGGGTCTGCCTGGCCCAGGACCTGTGTTCACACCGGCCATCCCCAGGCCTGAGCCCCATCGAGTGGTGCCCCCAAAGTCTGAGCGCTGCCTGATGGCAGCCCTGTAGGTACCTGAAGGTGGCTGTCATGTGCCCACTGACCCCCAAACCTTCGCATGCCTAGTTTTATTCCTGAGCTTTACATCATGTGGCTTTCAGTCTACCCCTCATTCTGATTATTCCCTTTGGGACCCTTCGAGTCTTTCTACCTCTTCGTGGAAGAAGAAGCTCCCAGGAGTTGAGGTAGTGAGCTCCCCGTGATGGAACATATGCAAGCTAATAACCAGCCATCCGCTGGGATGCTCTGGAAGGGATTTTTGTTTTGGGTTCAAATTTGATGGGGACGGTATAAAACTAGGAACCAAAACTTCTATCTTTCCCGTGTCTCCCCGCTGGGATGCAGAACCCCGCACCACAGTGCCCGCCCGCCCCTCGGCCTCGCACCCCCGCTCTGCGTTGACGACGATGGCCCGCGGCTTGTCTCGGTCCCCACGGAGCACCACACCCATGGCGTCTCCATTCAGCCGGTGGACGTTGATGGTGTTGGTGGCCTCACACGTCCAGAACAGCATCCGGCTGTAGATGTCGATGCTGAGGTCATGGGGTTGCCTGTCCGGGTTCTGGCTCGGGCTCGGGGACGTCAAAACGAAGGGCTGTAACAAGGAAGAGACGAGCCTTGGCTACGGACATCGCCGGAGGGCAGAGGCCTCGGTGCCTGCGTCCAGGCTGCAAGGCGGGACTCCAGCCCGGTCTGGGGCCCCTTCCTGTCCGGTCAGTGTGCACTGCACGCCCGCCTAAGAGGGAAACTGAGCAAGCGGCAGCTCCTACCCTGGCTGTCGGCTGGAAGCTCGGGTCTCCAGCCCACCCATCCGCAAATTCGCAGCAGGCTGTCAGGTCCCATGCCCTTGGGGTCCTGTTCCGGCTCCGCAAAAGGGCCGCCTGGTGGCTTCAGTGAGCCCCAGCTCACCGCCTCCTTCTCGAGACGTCTGCTCTCTCTTTGCTTAATGTCTTGGACCCGTGCTTTTGGAAGGAGGCCTTCCAATCTTGTTATTTTTTAAATTTAGGGTGCCAGGACAATGGGTGTATAGGAGTCCGCCCCTCGCAGCCATTTTCCCTGAGGGAGAGGCTGGGGATGCGGGCCCGGGTGAGGGCGGATGGTGCCGCACAGCGCCTCTCTGGGGCGAGGGGCCAGATGCCTCTCTCGGCGGGGGTTCTGTCTACACCCTGCATCTCTGCCCTGGGAGGCTCTCTGCAGAACTCTGCCTGACTCTCTGTCGAGCCCTGGCTTTCGGAGCTACGGGCAGAGAACGCCTTGTTCCACGAGATGCTGCGCGAGGAGGGGAGAGCCCAATGTCACCGTCGTCTCCCTTACTAGCCAGAAGCCCAACTCCCTGGGGGATCTGAGCCCCTTGGGTTACCCCGAAAGACCGTGTCCAGGTTCTCAGGTGATACGACCGGGGGCAGTGTGGGTTTCCCAGAGCTACTACCAATGGTTTGGATGAAAAGGCACTTCCCTGGAGAAGGGCTCGGCTGAGAGGGCACTGGAAACTTTGTCCATCTCCGGTTAGCAGTCAGAACAAAGTCTCCTGGTGCAAGAAAGGGCTTGTGGCCACAAGGAAGCCCCTTCACCAGGCCCAGCCTCTCGGACCCGGCTAGAAAGGAACACCCACACCCCAACACACACAGTAGCCCCTGGTCCAGTCCCAATAGGCAGCCAGAAGTGTGTGACTCACGTCTGAACGCAAAGCACCACTTTAAAAGGCCGTGTGTCTCCGTAGGTACCAATATCCACACCCCCAAGGGTTGGGGCCTCTGGGGGCCAAGACTTAGCTCCATCTGGGCACACTCCTTTCCCCAAACCCATAGACTCTGGCCAGAGACCGGAGCCCAGAGCACCTGCCGGACTAGGAGAGAAGCTTAAGATTCCAGCCGGCCCTAGTAGGACTCGGGGCCCTGTGGGGGGTGGGTCTGCGAGGGCCGGGCACAAAACCAGACTTTGGGGCACTGGTTATCGGAACAACCCGCTGCGAAATGCCCGGGGCGCCCACACCCATCCTCAGGCCGACGGACGGTAACGACCACCCAGTTAGTAATAAACCCGAACTCCAACTTCAGCGTCAGCAACGATACTGACGCACATGCAAAATTCCTTAACAGAATCCCACTGGACACCACGACCAACACCCCCGCCCCCCGCCAGTCCCAGCAGCAGCCGTGTCCCCAGCAGGGTAGTCACGACAGCCGGAAGACCCTGTCGGTGGATGGACCGAGAAGCCAGCTGTGGTCATCCACACCATGGGGTACTTTCCGCCTTAAGAGGAAGGACGTTCCGACACACGCTATGATACAGATGAAGCCTGAGGACATCACACTGAGCGGAAGAGGCCAGCCTCGGACGAACGCTGCAGGATCCCGCCTACTTAGAAAAACCAAATTCGCAGAGACAGAAAGTGGAAGGGAGGTTGCCAAGGGCTGGCGGACGGGGTGGGGAGCGAGTGACAGAGTTCTCCCACCGTCTGTGGGAGGTGACAAGAGTTCCGGAGACAGTCAGTGGTGACAGTGGCGTGACAATGGGAGTGTCCTCGGTAACGCTGGGCTGTGTACTTGAAAATGGTTAAAATGGTAAATTTAACATTATGTATATTTTTTTAATTTTTAAAAATTTTTAAATTTTTTTACTTTTTAAAATATCTTCTTTCACTTATTTGACAGAGAGGGAGAGAGATCCCAAGTAGGCAGAGAGGCAGGCAGAGAGAGAGGGGGAAGCAGGCTCCCTGCTGAGCAGAGAGCCTAATGCGGGGCTCGATCCCAGGACCCTGAGATCATGACCTGAGCCGAACGCAGAGGCTTTAACCCATTGAGCCATCCAGGCGCCCTAAGATTTTTTTTTTTTTTTAATTTTATTTGTTTGCCAGAAAGAGAAGAAAGTGCTCGCACACAAGCAGGGAGCAGAAGGCAGAGGGAGAAGCAGGCTCCCCGCTGAGCAGGGAGTCCATGTGGGACTCAATCCCAGGACTCTGGAATCATGACCTGAGCCAAAGGCAAACACTCAACCGACTGAGCCACCCAGGTGCCCCAATATTATGTATATTTAGTACAATAAAAATTATAAGTTTTTATTACTACTAAGTTTTATTACTACTAAATTTTATTACTGCTAAATTTTATTTAGTACAATAAAATAAAAAAAAGCTTACTGGAAAAACAGTTTAGTCAAGTAGATAGCAATTTAAAACATCATCCTTACGGGGTCGGGGGTGCATCTGGGTGGCTCAGGCCATTAAGTGTCTGCCTTCGGCTCAGGTCATGATCTCAGGGTCTTGGGATCGAGCCCCGAGCCCCGTGTCCTGGTGGTCTCGCTGCTCAGTGAATAGGGAGCTTGCTTCTCCGCCCCCCTCCCCCGCCTCTCCCCCTGCTTGTGCGCTCTCACACTCTCTCAAATAAATAAAAATCTTTAAAAACAAATAAATAAAATAAAACATCACCCTTGGGGGCAAAGGGTGCCTCTGATAAAGAATCAAAGCGGCCAGAGGGTAGAACTTAGCAAGACTCGCAGGGAGGGAATCAGATGTGTCCCAGATTAAGCAGAAACCCAGAAGGTGTCCCTAAAGAACTTTTCCCTCAAAGTCTCTCCCTGCTTTTGCCAGACACCAGGCAAGAACTCCTCCTGATGAGACTTTAAGGCAATTTGCGCCCAGTACCTTCCCCAGCAGGGAAGCCATGGGCCAGCAATTCACACTTCCCGTCCTCCAAGGGACTGTCACCCGCGAGGGAAGGGATGAAAGGAGCACATTCCCGCCGTTCCTCCAGGCTCTGCCGACCCGCAGAGATGACGCCACGGCTGCCAGGGCTCAGCTGGGATTCTGATCACCAACCAAGGACACAGACCACAGGGGACGGCTTGTCAGTGCTGTGCTGTCCACGGAGCACTCTGTCGGGAGCGAGGCCCAGCCCGGACGCACGGCACCGGGCCCCAGGTCAGGGTGGAGAACAGCCAAGGGACCTACACACAGATGTGTTCTGGAAGCCTCCACCGGCAGCATTCCTCTGCGTCACCTTGTACGAGCGCCAGATGTCACCGTGAGGACATGAGGTCTGCCCCTGACTGCGCCACAGAGAAAGGGAGCACCAGGTTCGGCAGCTTCTGTGACAAGAGTCTTTACAAACTGGCAGGATGAGCCAGGTGTGTCGGTGAATGCCACACTAACGGGACAGCGGCCCCCGCGGCCGGGCACGTGGAGACCCCGAGTGTGCCCCGAGGCCACCATGAGACTGTCCTTCACGGAACAGGCCCCCGACACCTAACATGAGAGCCGTCAGTTCTACAACAATAAGCATTTTGGAAATGCATGCTTGCTCTGGTGCAACGATTCACCGGGGCCGGTCTGAGCCTAACAGAGTTTGCATTTGCCAAAGCCCAATTTCATCCGTGAGAAACGCTGGGTGACCACGACGACGGCCTGCGGCCCCAAGGGAGCCTCGTGGGAACGCACGAGCACACGCCGCCGGCAGCGCCCTCCGCCTCCCGTGGCCTCGAGCCACAGCCCCATCTCCGATGGGCCGGCTCCCGTGGGTTCACGCAAACCCTGGGGCCCCAGGTCTCTTCAAGGTCATTAGGAGTTGCATCTTGAATCATTTAACGTATGCAAAAAGGTGCACCTGTGTTTATGAGGTCCCTATCTTCAGGCATCCCCGGCAAGAGCTCTGAGTGCTGTGTGCCTCGCCCTTTTCCTAGAGCCCTGTGGTTTTGGTGTCGTGAGGTTTGGGACTGTGTGTGTTGCATTACAGCGAAACTGACTCTACAAGTCCTATGAACTAAGGATAAACCCAGAATAACCAATACCAACTAGCCTTGCACAAAATCCCTGTGGAAAGAAAAATCCTATTTCTACATATAATCATAATCGAAGGGTTTCGCACTGCTCAGCACTATACCCTGGGATATATAATTGGAGCTCAGACGGTTGTTGACGCAAACCGTGCTCCCTTGGCACCCCTCTGCTAAGCAAAAGGGGGTGGCAGCCTGGAAAGGGCCCCAGGGAGCTCCTCACGGAAGTGACCCCCGTGTCCCCCCAACAGGTACACTTGCCTGGGTCCCGTCGTCCTTGGCTCGCTTGATGTTCTGGCGTCCATCCACCCAGTAGATGAACTTGTCCAGTGGGTCATAGTCGATGGCCTTGACGTTCCTCAGCCCGTGCAGGGGCAGGATGAGGTCGGGGCTGTGCTGGTCGTCGGGGATCATGCGGCTGATGGCACATTTCTGGCTGAACAGCAAGAAGGTGGTGGGCGCTAGAATGGGGCGAACAGACGAGGAGGCGGCGCGTCAGCGTCTGGAGCAGAAGACGGGGTCGGCAGGGAGGGACGGCCTCCGCTTTCTCTAGAGGCAGATTCGCACATGCACCTACTAGAAGCCGCAGGGAGAGCCCGGGAAGGACATAATGCGGCTTCCTGGGGGTGGACTATGGTGAACTCTACTTTCCGTGTTATGTGTGTCCCTGCTGTTTCAGAATTTCCTAAGTCTAAGAACTATTTTGAAACAGATAGCATTTTTAAATTATCAAGGCTTAAGACCGAAGAAGGGTAATGGTAGTAAATATCAAACTTCCTCCATAAACGTACTTAATGCTTGGATAGCCGTCTCATTTCCCCTATACCTACATGGGCTCGTGCAAAACAAGTACGCAGGGAACTTGACACGGGAGGGGACACCTCATGGGGGTGTCAGTGAGCCAAATAGCCGAGGTGCAGAACGGCACTGCCGAGAACGTTGGGTGGCCCCAGGTCTGCCGGCCCCCAGAGCAGAGACTCAAGTCACAGGCATCCCCACCGGTGGGTTACCTACACCTCTGCTTGACCCTTCAAGGCGATGGCCCCCAGGGGACGGGGACCGCAGGACCAAAGGGAGCGCCAGAGTAGGGAGGCCCTGGCTGGGCAGAGGCCCTGTTGTCTCATCAAGACCCGAATTCATAGGCCAAGCCCCCAGCCGAGACAGCCCATGGGAGGGTCTCTGGATATAAAATCCAGTCACTGGGGAGAGCACTCGCTCACAGAGCTGAGCCTCGGCCTCCAGGTACCAGGCTTATGCAGTGTACAGCCTACTCAACCATCCATGGACGCCAAGGGAGAAGAGGTCCCTTCGTGCCTCCACGCGCAGAGCCAGCCCGACCTAACGCAGGGCGGGGGCGCAGGCGCAGGGGCACAGCGAGGCACTCACGGCTGCAGTTGCGGCTGCTGGGGTCCAGGGTGTAGTGGGAGGCACAGCCACAGCGGTGGCCGCCGGGGACGGCGAGGCACAGCTGCCCGCACTGCCCGTTGCTGTGCATGCAGTCGTTGAGGCCGTCCTGGCGGGAGGAGTGGAACACCAGGATGTCCATCACGAAGTCCAGGTGGCCCTGAATGAGGGTGCGGTTCCGGCCGCTGGTCTTGTCGGCCCTCTCGATGCTGTGCAGGTTCCAGTCGGTCCAGTAGATGTAGTCGCTGTACTGCGTCAGGCCGAAGGGGTGCGGGAGGTCGTCCGCGATCACGACGCGCTGCTGACCTGTGTGGACACAGCACGGGTGCGGCGTCAGCGACACACAGCCCGGCCTCCACGCGGGGCCGAGCGGTTCACGGCAGCCCAGCAACCTGTGTTCCCCCACTTTGGAAAGAGGCAGGGGCAAATACCCCGGGCCCGGGCGTGTCCCCTCTCCCCCCCCACACGCCGGCCACCATAGCGGAAATGCACCTGCCGTCAGACTAGCACATGGACACAGCCGCAACCGGGCAACAACCCAGGTGTCCTTCAGCTGTCGAGCCGACGGGGCGCCAGGGGCAGGGGGGGCTCAGTCAGTGGAGCGTCTGCCTTCAGCTCAGGTCATGATCCCCGAGTCCTGGGATCGAGCCCCGTGTTGGGCTCCCTGCTCATCGGGGAGCCTGCTCGAGATTCTCCCTGTCCCTCCGCCCCTCCCCAAACTCGAGCACATGCATTCTCTCTTTCTCAAATAAATCAATAAATCTTCTTAAAAACTTAACAAAAAAAAAAATCAATTATAAGGGGGACCCGGCTGGCTTAGTCCTTGGAGCATGCAACTCCTGACGGTTGTGAGTTCAAGCCCCCTCCTGGGAGTCGGGATTGTTTAAAATCTTAACAAAAAAATAAACGAAATGAAAAACTGTTGAGACTAGGAAAGAAACATGCCGACACGTCAGTACGGATTACCACGGGGTGGTGAAAATTCTGAATAATGACTTTCTCTCCCTGTGTTTCTGTTTTCAGAAATGCTCTGCGTTATTTTGCCATCAGAAACAAGCCCGTTACTACATAAAGACGCTTCCGAGTGCTTCCCTGAAACACAGGCTCATGCCTGCGCCCCCGGACCCCGCGCCTCGAGTGGGCTCCCAGCGGCCGCCCTTGGTGAGAAGTGCTTTGTCCCCGGTTCTCCCCGCGGCAGCTGCGTGAGGAAGGCACCTTCTATGTCGGGAAGCCAAGTGCCCAGGAAGGTTGAGGAATGCGGCTGAGGCCACGCCACCAGAGGGAGGCCCCCGCTGCGGAAACGTCTGTTGCGGGCGTGGGGAAAGCACAGAAACACAGAGAGAACCGAGGTTCTAGCTCTAGCTCTGCTCACACAGTACCTGGGACAAGCCATTCGGCCGGCCTATGCCTCTGTTTTTGTACCTGTAAAATGGGCACGGCCACACCCATCCCAGGGGGCAGCGGCGGCGATCAGAAAATCAAATTCTCTCCATGGGCAGCCTTATCACTCGGTTACATAGGAGAGCAAACATAATACTCCCTCGCACGGTACTGAGTCTAGATTTGCATGTCCTGCCCCTACTGGGGGGCAGGGGGACTTGGAAGGAGGTATTTTTTCTTTTCTTCCCCTGATCCCAGGATGCAGGTGGCCTGTGAGTGAATCCCAGAATAATGCCCAGCACACAGTAGGTGCCCCGGGTCAGCTGGAGATGGAATCTGGTCAGTGCTCTGCGACCTCAGGGAAATCCTGGGACCTCCCTGGGCCTCAGTTTCCCCATCAGTGAAAACCTACGCCATGTTAGAGTCCTGGCACAAGGCTTTGCTGGGCCCTGGCTCTTAGTAGGTGTGCGGGAAACAGCTGCCCCTCGGGGCCTCGGTCGACAAGCCTACAGCAATGGCGCTGGGGAGGAAAGGGACAAACCCCGGAAAAAGACAAAGCTGGACGAGCAGGCAGGGCTATGCCCATGCCTCCTGCGGGGCTTCCAGAGGGAACAGGTTGGTAGGGGCAGAGAGGGAGCCGGGCCCCCAGCCCAGGGATGCCCCCGCCCAGCGGGACCCCACCTGGCCCTCACCCAGCATGTCGGATGACTCGATCATGTTGGTGTCCAGGTCGGTCCAGTAGAGACGCTGGTCAGCGTAGTCGATGGTGAGGTCGTTGGCCCGACCCACCTTGTCCACCAGCGTCATGCAGTTGGTCCCGTCCATGAAGGCCCGCACGATCCTGGGCTTCCCCCCCCACTCGGTCCAGTAGATGTAGCTGGAAGACACAGGGAGGGCAGGGCGGGCTCAGGCAGGATACTTTTGTCAGAGACAAATGCTAATTAAGCTGTCCGGACAGGGCGCCAGGTGACAGGGGAAGCCAGGATGAATGTGGACGAATCAGGACACACAGTCCCCTTACTCAAAAGGGGCAGAAGACAGGAGTCGGAGGCCAGCAGGCACCACAGGGCCAGGATCCAAATCCACACTCGGCTTTCCTGCCTCCAAAGGGTCCCCCCTCCCTCCTTCAGCGGCTCCACAGAAGGAACCCCCGTTCCAGAGCCGGGTGCATTTTATTCGCCCTTTGGCTAAAATTGGGCCCTTCTCTGCTCTGCCGTCCTGCAATCTTTCCTTCCCCGACTGCCTGTGACAGGCAGCGTTTGGGGCACACCGTACACATCACTGATGCTCTGGGGGCAAACGGGGTGGGGGTGAGCACTGCGTCTGCAGCACTGAAGACTCCGGTGCACAGGGAGACTCAAGTCCGGGCCCCTTGCTCCCCCGGCCGCTGTGCCCAAGGCAGGGCCCCCACGCTCCTGCCAGGTCAAAAAAAAGCAGGTGCCTTGCGAGGCAGGTGGGACCCTGCCGGGAGGTCTGCAAGGAGCCCTTTCTGAGCTCGCCAGAGTCCGAGGCCCTCAAAGGCAGCAGCATGGGGCGAGGGAAGCAGCCCAGTTCTGCTCTCCCTGCTTACAGGACGCTCAGCGAGTCACTCAGCTTCTCTGGGGCTCTGTTTCCTCCTTGTCCCTTGGAGGCCCCCCACCCCCCAGATGCTACACTGAGACAAGCACCCACCCTTCCTCCCTTCTGCTTCGGGGCTCAGTTTCCCGTCTGTGAAATGAACCAGACACCCCCACGGGGCCTACCAGCCCCGGTCACCTCAAAGCCAGTGACAGTCGGGACTGCTCTCACACGAGGGCCCGCTGGGCTGCCACCCCCTCGGCCTCCGGTTGTCACACGTGGGCTGATGTACAGAACTGGGGGAGGGGGGACACGTGTGACACACAGAAACGGCTCTCACCCTTTGGTGGGGTCCAGGGCCAGTGACCTGGGGTTGTCCAGGTCCCTCCACACGAGGACCTGCCGGAACTGCCCGTCCAAGCGGGCCACTTCGATCCTGTTGGTGCCTGTGTCTGCCCAGTAGAGGTTCTTGCCCACCCAGTCAACGGCCATGCCCTCCGGGTAGTCGAGGCCAAACTCGATCACGTGCTCCACGGAGCTCCCGTTCATGAAGGCTCGGCTGATGGTCTGCGGCGGGGAGGGAGGCGAGGGCCGCGGGTTAAGAACCGGGTTAAGAACCCGCAGGCCTTGGCCCACGAGATGGAAGCCCAACCACCCAGAGCAACCACCGACCGCATCACCCGCCCGATCGCCAAGGTGCAACGGTTTTTCAATAAACGCTTGAAAGGGAGCAAAATGCAATGTTTCAGGAAAAAAAAAGAAAAAAGATTTGATAATATTTAAGTTTCATGAAGTGTTATCCCAGGAAACTAATAAAAATGCAAAAGATGAGGAGTCATGGAAACCGCACAGAGGCGCCCGTGACCATGGTTATCGTTTACAGCCCGGGGGTAGGGGGCTGGAAGCTAACAGAACATTTAAAAGAAGATAATGGTTACGTAAAATGAGGAATATTTGTGCAGGAGAATACATCACTCATCTAAAGAACTGTGTCAAAGAGTTCCTAACAGCATAATCAATTACCTCTTATAATTTTTTTTTTAAGATTTTATTTATTTATTTGACAGAGACAAAGACCGCGAGAGAAATAACACAAGCAGGGGGAGTGGGAGAGGGAGAAGCAGGCTCCCCGCCGAGCAGGGGGCCCCATGTGGGACTCGATCCCACGACCCTGGGATCACGACCTAAGCCCAAGGCAGATGCTTAATGACTGAGCCACCCAAGCGTCCTGACCTCTTATAATGTTAAGTGAAAAAAACCAGGATACAAAACCCTCTAGCACACCTGATGGGGACTATGGGCAACACTGACACAAGGAGCCACCCCCGGAAATGTCAGCTTGGGGGAAATGAGTGATTTTTATTTTCTTTATCTTTTTCTGTCTCCCTCTTTCTTCAGTGAGCTCCCATGACTTTCAGAATCAGGAAAATCTCAACGAGATATGCAATACCATCGGCAGAATAAAAGATACATGAGAAGGCTACTTCGGTTGCCCGGGACTTTAGAACAGGGGCTAGCAAACTTTTCCGTAAAGGGGCACATAATAAATATTTAAGCTCCAGGGGCCACACAGATCTGGGGCCACTGCACAATCTAGGGGCACAAATGCAGACACAGACGACCCATAGACAAATGGGCATCGCTGTGTTCCAATAAAACTTTATTTACACAACCAGGAGGCCAGCCTGCGAGCCAGTTTGCCGAATGCTGCCTTACAAGAGGAAAAGGCCCTTCTGTGTATCCCTGTGTATTCGCTCCGTGCACAGAGACCGCATTTGTTCTGCAGGTGGGCACTGCTGAGGGAGCGAAGCCAAAGACAGTGTCAACTTACTACGCAACGTCTCGCGGATCCTCGATCGCTCCAGAAAAGCCCATCTGTGTGTCTAGGGCATCTGTTCATGATAATCGTTTGTGTTCGTTTATTAAAATAGTTCACTCAGGGGCGCCTGGGTGTCTCAGTGGGTTAAAGCCTCTGCCTTCAGCTCAGGTCATGATCTCAGGGACCTGGGATCAAGCCCTGCATCGGGCTCTCTGCTCAGCAGGGAGCCTGCTTCCTCCTCTCTCTCTGCCTACTTGTGATCTCTCTCTGTCAAATAAATAAATAAAATCTTAAAAAAAAAATAATAGTTGACTCAGACTTTATTGTTGTAGATCACGTTAGCACAAATATTATAGCTTTTTTTTTTTTATGTAGGCCCCACGCCCTGCACGGAGCCCAACGCGGGGCTTGAACTCATGACCCCGAGATCAAGACCTGAGCTGAGATGGAGAGTCGGATGCCTGACCGCCTGAGCCACCCGGGCGCCCCTAAACATTACAGCTCTTGAAAAGACACCGTGAAAGCCCTCAAGGTGGTGCCGTCCCCGGCGAGGGGCTCGCGGAGGCCACCTCGCAGACCGTACCTTCAGGCTGACGTCCGTCCAGTAGATGTGATTGTTGGACACGTCGAAGTCCAGCGCCGAGGCCTCCTTGACGCCCGTCAGCGGGATGGCCACGTCGTTGTTGTTGGTCTCCAGGGAGATCCTGTGGATGGCGGCTCTGCTGGTGAACACCAGGAAGGCCTCGGGGACGATGCAGGTCTTCAGGTCGCTCAGCAGCTCCAGGCCGATGGGGCAGCCACACTTGGTGGCGTGAGGCGTGAAGAAGCACAGGTGACTGCAGCCCCCGTTCCCGTCCGCACACGGGTTGCTTCCTGGAAGCGAGCACAGCAGCTCTAGCGCGTGGCAGCCCCGCAGAGAGGTGCACGGGGCTCCACGGTCACTCGGGGCTCTGTCCCGGCCAGAGAGCGCGCGGGGACATCGCTGGGGGGGGGGGGAGGCGGCAACCGAGGTCCCCCTGCTACGGGGAAGGGACGCCTACGATGACGACATGGCTAGCTCTGCGCCCGGGGTGACCCAGGGCCTTTGAACTCAGTCGTCCGCCCGGCAGCCGGGGAGGCAGGAGCCGTTCCCACCCCTGTTTATTCGTCACGGAAAGTGAAGCCCAGAGAGGCTGGGGAAGGTGACATGGGCGGGGAGTGGCCCAGGTGTGAGAATGCCACGTGAGGGGACAAGTCACACGCACACACGCACACACGCACACACGCACACACACGCACGCACACACACACGCACGCACACACGCACCCGGGGCCTGGACTCCGGGTCTGCTGGCCGGACTGACCGCCCGGATCGTCCCCCCACCCCGGGCACCGATGCCTCTCACACCCAGACTCGCCCAGGACCGCCGGAGGGGTCTCCTCCTCACTGAAGCAGACTACTTAGGGTGCTCGTTTGGTTTGGGCCCCCTGTTCATCTCACTTAGCTACTCAGGTGCTGTGGAAGGTGGCTTTAAGGGGCGCCTGGGGGGCTCAGTGGGTCAAAGCCTCTGCCTTCGGCTCGGGTCGTGATCTCAGGGGCCTGGGATCGAGCCCCACATCGGGCTCTCTGCTCAGCGGGGAGCCTGCTTCCCCCTCTCTCTCTGCCTGCCTCTCTGCCTACTTGTGATCTCTCTCTCTCTGTCAAATAAAATCTTTACAAAAAAGAAAAAAGAAAGCGGCTTTAATGTAGTGTCACGTATTTCAGCTAAACAAAGAACCCTTTTCACCGTATCCCTCAGGAAGTCCTGAGGTGAGACGGAGAGATGACCCTGATTTCTCAACTTGAAAGCCCGACAAACACATCTTTTTTCTCACTCATTGGGTTTTATTTTGTGTTTTTTCAAACCATCGCTCAGACGGGCCTCACCTTCCACAGTGGATAATCTGCAGGTTCTAAAAGGCGACTGAAAAACGGAGCTTACTGGTCCCATCGCCTCTTTGTCAGGAACCTGGGTCGCTGGACGGTTAAGGCCTCACCTCCAGGCCCTTGTGCAGCCGCCCCCCTGCCTGGCCAACCCTGCCCCCGTCTGCTCCCTCAATTCCAAGGTCAAGTGACCTCCCGTGTGTGCTAAAGCCAAGCATACCCACCACCCCAGCTACCCTAGCTCTGACTGGCATAGAGCTACGGAGGCTCTCGGCTCTGCTAGGCGGGGCGCTTGGGAGCTACCTGAGGCCAAGCCCTGGATCCTCTCGGCCCGTTCGTTCATTCATTCACTCATACACCCATTCATTCATTCATCTAGCCAGCAGAGGTATGTTGAGCACCTCCGACGTGCAGGTGTGTACCAGGTGCAGGGCCCCCCCGCTGGGCACAGAGCCCGCAGTCCCGGCCCCACCACACCTGGACGCTGCTCTCTCCTGTGCAGCTTAATGACCCACGTTTGGAATCCTTCTCATAAAGAGACAAATCACATTAAGTGAGCCTTTTGCAAATCCTGGCTTTCAGATAAAAGGTATGTATTTAGGGCACGTGGGGGGCTCCGTCAGTTAAGGATCTGACTTTGGCTTGGGTCATGATCTGGGGGTCCTGGGATCAAGCCCCACGTTGGGCTCTGTGCTCAGCGAGGGGTTTACCCGTCCCTCTCCCTCCTTCTCTGCCCGTCCCTCCCCTCACGCTTTCAAAAGGATAAATAAAATCTTAAAAAAAAAAAAAAGCTATGTATCTGAAGGTCCAGCCTGGCCACGCCGGACACCACAGCCCACCCCAGTGATGAGGCTGAGGCAGACCTGCAGTGAGTCCTGAGCTCAGCCACATCAGCCAACATGGCCACGTGTCCCTCCTCCTTCCCAGGGCAAATGGGGCCATACTGTCCTTAGTGCACGGGACTGCTCGGGGCACCAAGACACTTAGCCAGAGCCCGGCACACAGCAGACGCTTACCCAATATTAGCTGTGACTGTGACAATCGCAGCCAGCAGCGCCCGTCCGGACCACTACCTAGTCCGCATCCCTGGCCGAGCCACCACGGCCCTTCCCAGCTGTCCCGCACCAGGTCCCACCATCCCCCGCCCTGCGGGGCTGAGGGGCAGCCACGAGCCCACTGCTTCTTCTGGAGCCGCTCAGCTTGGCTCACCCGCGGCTCGAGGCTGAACAGACTCACCGACAACCTTGGCCACATTCACGGCCTTCAGCCCCATCAGGTCGGGCAGCTGGTCGATGATGACGTCCCGGCCGGCCGTGACCTTGTGCACGCGCTCGATGCTGCGGCGCTGCCAGTCGGTCCAGTAGATGAAGTCGCCCAGCAGCGTGAACCCGAAAATGTGCGGGAGCTTGTCCTCCAGGAGCGTCCGCCTCTTTGTCCCGTCGACGTTGATCACCTGGGGGGTGGCAGACACAAGTGTGAACCGGCCTCGGGCCTGAGCGGCCGGAAGGGAGACAGGCCCGACGCCTGGGACGCTCAGCTCTGTCTGCACCCCGCGAGGCCGTGCTACGAAGGCAGAGCTGGACGAGTGATATTTCCAGGGGTGGGGCTGGCTCAGGGCTCTCCCCGCAGCCTCCCCTCCCTGGGTATGGACCCGGCGCTGAGAGGCCCAGGCGGAGCAGACAGCTGTCTCTCCCTTCCTGTTGCTGACGGATTAGCAGCACCGAGGTGCGGGGCTCAGACCAAGGCGGGCTCTGATGGCAACGTCCACCTGCCCCGGAAGGTGTCAGATCACACGCTTGATGCAGATCTGAGCTTCCATGAGCCTGGACTGCTCACACACCCTGGGCCCTGGGCAAGACCTTCCCCTGGTCTGTGGACCCGTGTCTTGCTTGGTCAGGCCCAGATGACCTCGGAGGGCCCGTCTGGCCCTGAGTCTGAGCCCGTAACTCTCAGGCGCTTTCCACCGCTCTCCCCACCGCTCCCCCCACACACACACACTAGCGGCCCTTTACTCTGAGATATGAAAGCTAGCTCTTTTTCTTGAAAAATCAGTGTTGATGAAAAGCATGAACCACAAAAGCCACAAAGGAAAGAAACTGCTGTCAGACATAAAACGCCTTAACCGACAGAAACACACAAACGGGGGAAGACGGGATTCCGATGACAGACGATCCTGCAGCCGCTTATGTTGAAAGCAAGACTCGATAAAACACAGCATCGAGCTTCTCTGGCTCTCAGGCCAGGATGAAAGAGACTCGACAGGTCCCAACAGGCCTCCGGCAGCCAGATCGCATCTCGAGCTCCACAGAAAAGCGACAAACACTCTGTTTTGCAGGCGGTGAGAACAGAAGACAGATCAGATTCATGCTGAACAGAAGAGGCTCCTGGTCCGTCAGCCATAGGCCAGCACGGGACAAAAGTGCCAGGTCACCCGGGAGGGGCCCAGCAAACCCCTGCGCCCTGTGGGCCTCAGTCTCTCCACCTGTAACTGAGGGGAGCAGCTGACATCGTCCAGGAAACGTAACCAAAGACAGAACAACGCCCAGGCCCCCGGTCTGGGGCAATTCAGGCGGAAGTGGAAGGTGCCGGCCCCGGTATGGATCCTGGGAGCGGCTCCCCACTGGGGGGGTTCCAGTGCGCCCCCCAGGCGAGAATGTGGAACTGGAGGAAGCCCTGGTACCCAGACTGGGGGTGATGCCAACTTCACTGGGAAGGAGGAGCTCAGGTTGTACCCATTTCTGTGCTCATCTCCGGGCACCTCGCCTGGCCCTGCTGGTTAGCAGCGACTGGCAGGTGATGGACTAAAGTCTTCCAAACGGCCCTCGGAGAACACTCTGCACAAAACTTGCCCCCAGGAGGGGTCTCATCCTGGGCTCGTGGCCCAGGAGGTGAAGCTGGGAGAAGAGAAAGACAGTATCCCCAGGAACACACCCCACCACAGGCGGGGCTCAAGCGAGGCCCGGGGTCTCGCTGCCTTGCTCCTTCCTCGGCTCGGGGTCACGGGGGCTGCGTGGGGGTGGTCCGCACCCGCACTACACGGACCCCGCAAAGACAATCATCCACGTCTAGAAAAAAAAAAAGACTCCGCTTTAACGCGCCAAAACGTCGATACTACCTCTATAAGAGATTTTTCTCTTTCTCCGATATTTCCATATTTTCTCGATTTTCTTTAATCACTGAATTCCAGACATAAAGGAAGTACTTTCTTCCTGGCTCGAGAGCAGTGAAAACGAGCCCACAGAGGACACAGCACCGGACAAGGGTGACGGTGCGGGCTGGCAGGGCTCCCTCTCTCCCCCCACCTCTGCCCCCTCCTGCCCCTCCCACGAATATAGGATCCCCCTCACTCGGAAGCCGCTCCCCACCCCCATCACCTTGGGCACCAGTCAGAGAACCCATGAAGCACAGCGCAGGCTCTCCATCAAGTGAGCAAATCCAGTCCATCCACCACAGTAGCTGCTGGACCAGGCCTTTCCCCAGTCCCAGGGCACCGGTGGCGCCTGTCCACGGGGAGCAACACACATTTCAGCATCCCTGCTCCCCTAGAGCCCTGAGAGGAGCCGAGGGTAAGGAGACCAGACACAGGGCCCGGGTCCACCGGACCCCCACGAGGGTACCGCGTCCAAACAGGATTCGGGAATGAAAGAATCGAATTTCCGCACCCAAGAATGTCGCAGCCAGGGAGGAGTGTGGGAGACAGATTTTCCAGGTCAGGGGCTGGCCGACTTTTCCTGCAGAGGACTGGAAATATTTACAGCTTCGCGGCCGTATGGTCTCGGGAATGCAAGAGCAGCCACACAGAGTGTGAGTGAGTGAGCAAGGCTGTGTGTCCGCTAACGTCGTCGTTTGTGCAAGAAACAGAAATAACTCTGTGGACGCTGAAATTTGGATTTGGTGGCATTCTCACGCGTCATGAAATGCTGTCTTTCAATTTTTCCCCCTGATCATTTAAAAGTGTAAAACCCACCCTGTGTGTGAAAGTGGTACAGACATGGGCGACCAGGCCCACGGGCTGCAGAGTCTAAGCCCTGCTTTACAACTGAGCATCTGTGCCCTTGATCTTCAGGGAAGGAAACTGGACGTCTCTCCAAGAAGTCATGTCGGGAACGATCACGCCAGACGCCAAGGGTGCCCGGGGCCAGCCTTGCCCTCTCTGACCTCTGGCTTCCATCCTCCTACGCGGGGCCAACTCCTCGCTCCGTGCTGGGTCTGGGGAGCGGGGAGGGGGCGGCAGAGAGGTGGGACAAGCAGATCCCAGGGAAGCCCACCCTCACCTGTGCTCTGAGGGGCAGCACCCGTGGGGGGCCTGCAGGGAGCCCCAGAGAGTCACCGTGCTGAGAGACGGGAGCCCACGACCAACCCTTGAAAGCGCATGTTTCGAGGGTAAAGATTTCTGTTTTCTGATAGAATAATTATCACAGTCACACATAACCCCCCAAAACCACCTGGTTATTTTGTTCCGTGTAATAAAAAAGATCTTAAGCACACACTTGCGTGCACACACACACGGCTCTAACTTCTTCCCGGGGGGACGAGGGACACACAGCCACCAGGCCTGGCAACCAGCACTCTCGTGCCAAGTATTGACCCTGGTTGTGCCAGAGGTCCCCTCTGCCGACCCAGTCCGTGTCAGGGAGACAGATATATGTGCAATTTCTTGGTGGGTCACCTCTCAGTCCGCCCGCCAGCCTGCCCCCCCCCCCCACCCCCCTGCCAGCTGTGTGGATCGGGGACTCTGTCAGAGAGCCGGCCCCGGAAGGCAGGTGTCCGGGCCAGGACCCGCTAGCTCCCACTGTCCTGGCCAGAGTGAGACAGCAGGGGGCCTCAGAGAGCCCAGGTGATGGGGGAGGGGTGCAGCAAGTCCGCAGCAAGTCGCACACAGGTGACACCCCCTGCCGCAGAGCCTGGGGCCGGCCTATGAGACCTCTGCCTAGTCCACCCACGAGTCTCAGCAACCTGGAGGAAAATGGCCGAGGACGAAGCTTCCAGAGACAGCTCAAGACGTCAAAGGGGCAGGACCCATCCCTGCTTCGATTCAGAGACGGCTGAAACCACCCTCCGTGGACACGCATCATGGAGTGAGTGCCCGGCTGTTGAAACGCTTTGCCTGCCAGCTTTGCTTTGAGGCACGATTCCTCCGTCTACTCTAGAAGCAGAAGGCAACAGAATCGGCACAATTAGTCAGCGAAAGCAGGGTGTCTAAATATATGCGGCTAGAAAATCAGCTCGGGCGCTGTCCGGGGAGCTAGGATTGTCACCCCACCCCCCGCGCCCCGTCCCCTCCCCTCGGCATCCCTCTGAGCACGGCCTGCCTCCGACATGCTGCAGCTGTCCTGTCCCCCCGTGTCTATCTCCCCTCCAGAATGTCCTCCCCATCAGGGCACAGGTCTGTCCCTCGCTGTTCTTCCAGCACGAGGTGGCGTCCGTGGATGCTTGGAACCAACAGGCGCTCACTGAGGGGTACAGAGGGGGCCGGGGACATGGCCGGAGCTCTGTCCAGGCTGAGCAGCTAATCGGCATGAGAAAGGGGCCAGTGAGAGCCACAGAGCTCTCAGAGTGTAGGAGCGGGCACTCTGCATACAGACCCCGTGTGTCCTGAGTCCCCACCCACCGGCAGCACGGAGACCCCCGACTGCAGGCCAGACCCAAGAGAGAAAGCAAGCAAGCGCGCTCCCGTCTGCTCTGGGAGACGAGGCCGACTCACCAACGAGTGAGGTGGTGCTCATGACCCAGTGGCTAGGCGGGAGCACAAGCACTGGTCTCGAAGGCTCTGCGGCTTCCGGCCGGGAGACGTTGCCTCCAGGTGGGAACCGGGATGTCAGCCCTCTGCAGAAGGCGAGTCGTCCCCATGCAGGAGACTGGGGCATGTGGCAGGGAGAGCTCTGGGCTTCCGAGTGAGAGGGCAGGGGGGTTGGCTGGGCATGTGGGCTCGGCGGGCACTCGGGAGGGAAGGTGGGGCCCACGACGGGCCGTCACGAGCGTGGTGTCTGCCAAGAGCAGAGATGTGCGGGGCCCCGGTGGCCACTGGTTCGAGACGGCTCAGGGAGACAGTGAGTCCTGGCTGCTTTTATGAACCCGGTTGACCCCTGTGACATGAGACCTAAGGCCTGCGGCGGGTCAGAGGAGGAGGGCAAGTGTTCTCGGGGTGGGGAGCCCCGCAGGGCATGGAGGGGGAGAGAGGGAATGTACAAGCAGACGGTGGGCCTTCGGGGCACTGGAGGCCTGGTCCCAAGGACGCGGCTGGGGTCCTGGGAAGGGCTGGGCCCCAGGGCTCTAGACCCGGGAAGGTGGGTGAGGAGGTATCCCGGGGAAGACCCAGCCAAGGAGGGTGGGACATGCAGCAGAGGCAGCTACGGGGACACAGAGGGGCATCGGGGGCTATGTGCCCGGACCATCCGCGTGGCTCCAGCCTGCAGGTGCTGGGGAAGTCGCGGCGCCTCCCAGAGTGAGCCTGGAGGGAGCAGCCGGAGCCCACCCTCCCCACCCTGGGGGAGCCACCCTGCGACTCCCAACGGTCACGATGGCAGCCAGCTGGCCAGCAGGGGGGCTGGCCTGAACCTGACGTCCAGGACCACTGTCCCAGACAAGGCTGGCAGGAGGGCCCACCTGCAGGGCAGCCCAGACTCGCCCACGACTCGGCCTGTCCCGTGAGTCGCATCTACGTGCCGCTAGTGCCCTCCAGATGAAGCCCCGTGTCATCAGTCCGGCCCTTCCAGACCTTTGTTCTCCTCCTGGTTCACCCAGGGATTA
>CM053613.1:2818664-2877996 GCA_028646535.1 Procyon lotor
AACCATCGTTAGAAGAAGAAAAAAAAAAAGTCGCAGGACTCAAACAGAGAGAAACTGCAGAATTCCCTTGACTTTGATGATAAAGCGCACCTCAGGGGCACTTGGGCTGGGGTGGGGGCAAGTGGGGGCCTCTCCTCACCCCCGGGGCAGGAAAGTTCTATTTCCCCTCTCAGAGGAAATGCACGAGAGGCCCCGATCAGGCTAAACTGACGGAGATCAAGGAGAAATCGGCGCGGTCCCCAAAAGTGCAAGTGAACTCGTCTCCCTAGCCCTGCGCTCAGAGAGGTTCAGTCCCTCACCTCCAAGTACAAGGAGCCTGCCCGTGATTGCTGAGCTCTGAACGCAGGGACGTTAAGATGGCTGGGAACGTCTGTGGCTTCACCGTGAGCGCCGATCTCAGCAAAACCTCACCGCAGCTTTTCGCGGCAACTTCTCGATTACGGTCGTATTAAATACCCAGACCACCTTCTATGTGGGCAGTTCCTCAAAACCGGGGACCTCTCCACCCCACCTTCTATGTGGGCAATTCCTCAAAGCCCGGGACCTCCCTACCCCAGGCCTCGGCCCTGGCGCCCAGAGCAAGGGAGGCACCCTGTCCCTGGGGACAGAGGCTGCGTGGGACCCCTCTTGCCACGGGGACCACCATCCCAGCGACAGAGCTGCACCTTCCCTCTGGGGCTCCCCTCCGTGACACATCCTGCAGCTCCTAAACGCTCTAAAGGCGAGACTTGACATTGACAACAATAATAAATGTTGGGTTTCCTTTAACCGAACAGATGTTCTGCCTTTTATGGAAAACTCAGGAAAGTCGAACTCGCGGCCTGAATGGGCTGAGCCAGAGCGGAAACCTCGATAACCTCTCCCAAAGCCCCGGGAAGACGCTGCTCCCCTAGCAGCCCCCTCACCGGCCCTGTCACAGCCCCTAAAGCCTCACCCACCCATCTGGGGATCTGCCCAAACGCCTCCCCCACCCCCAACCTGGTCCCAGCCCCCAGGCTTCCCGCAGGCCCCCACGGCCCCCAGAGAAGACCAAGGAGTCCCCCGCCTCCCCCCACCACACCTCTGTCCATTCCCACCCCCACGAGCCCTCCCCGGTCCCACACCCGGCCCAGGTGAAAGCGGGGTCCTCCGTGAGACCGCCCAGCTGGCGCCGTGTCCTCGGGGCAGGGAAGGCCGCCGCCCACGAGCCCATGCACAGCAAGGCCCAGCTGCCCAGGGGGACGCGCCTCCAAGGTCGGCCCCGGAGCGTGGGGCTTCTGGCAGAGCGCCCTCCTTCTGCCCTTCCCGTTCCAGGCGCTATCCCGATAACGACCCAGCCATCGATCAGGTGTGCTGACGTCTGCACAAAAATAATAAACCAATCTCCTATTTTGCTTCAAATCCAAAGCAGAAATGCCAAGGCTGGCGTAAGACCCATTACAAAGGACTGCTTATCCACTCCCCAAACCAAGGCTGCTTGGGATACAAAGAAAGGGCTTTTATTACAACCACAAGGGTGGGGAGTTCAGCACAGACGAAACTTGAGGGGTGCCTCCTGGGACAAGGAGGGCAGGGAAAAGCTAGAAAGGAGCTCGAGGAATCTTCCGGAACACTGGAAGGTCTACTCTCGAGCTGCACTATGAGGGCGAGCTGTGGACGCTCATCGGTGAATGTCTCTGCCGAGGTCTGTGCACATCACTGGGCACAGAAGCAAGGCCACCGCCTCCTGTCCCACCTCCCCCGTCCCAGCCCAGTCCTATGGGTCGGTGCCGGCCCTCAGGCCTGCCTCTCACCTGCCGGGTTCCCAGTGTCTCCCCACCTGCCCCCATCCACATGCTCGCCAGCCAGGGCTCACAGCGCCGCTCAGAGCCACCCCCTCCCTCCAGCCAGGTCGTCCCATTTCTGTTTGCTCCCCAACTGCTGTGCTCGGCTTCCTCACCCTAACACGTGCACACACACGTGCACACACACACACACAGGGCAATTAACTCTGAAGCCCAGGCAAGTTTCCCAAGTCCGGACCACATTGCAAAGGTCAGGGAAGCAGGCAGACAGACAGGAAACGACAAGGGCAGGTTTGGGGGCAGGAGGGCAGGAAAGAAGAAATCAGTTGCAAAGGATACAAAGAAAATGAAGTTTCAGACACCATAGAGCAAAAGCAGCTTAGAGGAAACCCCTTAATTAGGGTTTTCATCAAACAGGGAAAAGGACTGGGGAGGTCCCTGCATGAGGAGGGGGCTGTGCCCTGGGGCAGGCAGGATACCCCAGCCCGTGCTGAGGAAGAGCCTGGGCTCGGCTACTCCACCAAGTCCTGGGAGACAAGCAAAGGCCCAGGACCTGGCACAGACCCACCAAGACCTGCCGGTGGGGCCCCCGACTGCCAGTCTGGGTAGCCCATTGCCCCCAGGGGCCACTCTGAGGGTCTCAACCCTACCCCGAGTGACATGGCCCTTCCCAGGGATCACTGTGTGGCCCTAATTCCCACCTAGCATAGGGTCACCCCCAACCCAGGACACGTCTAGGGATGACCATCAGATGGTCACCAAGCTGCCCACCTTGCAAGTCCCGGAAACCCCTTCTCAAACGAAGCCAGCCCCCCAGCGCCACGCCCCCAACCCCCAGAGCCACGCCCCCAACCCCCAGAGCTGTGCCCCCAGCTCACAGAGCCACGCCCCCAGCTCCCACGTGGGTCAGCGGACCCCAGAGGGATGGGCAGGGAAGAGAAGGAACCGGCAACTGCTATCGGCCTACTGCCCACCCACCACCCTCTACCTTAACCCAACTCAACCTCAAAACACCCCTGCCGTGGCCTGACAGAGGAGCAGATTTATCTCTTTTTTTTTTTTTTTGGAGATGACGAATCCTTCCAGTAGCTCACTGAGGCCACATAGCAGGCGATGGGGGTGAGGCCCCTGATCCTAAGCTGGCTTTTTCCTCCACCACCTCCCACCATGCCACCCCTCTCACCCAAGTCTATTTGAGGGGACAAATCCCAAAAGCAACCAAAAAACAACTTCACAGAATGTCAAAGTTGACCAATCTCTTGACTCTGACCTTGGACTCAGACACGAAGCTGGGCCACTCCATACAGTCAGCAGAGGGAGACCACTGCCCGGAGGCGACAAGTGTGAAGAAGGCACAACCAAAGTGAGGGTGACAGGAAAGAACAGCGCCAGTGATGTCCCACGTCACTCTGGGCCCAGCCCAGTTCACACACCAGTAACCACCCTCTTTCTCCAACCTGTAAAGTGAGCCTAGGGAGAGAGGGACATAGTCTAGCATGTAATCGCCATTTTAAAGGCTCTGAGAAGTCCTGCAGTGAGGAAACCTAGTTCATGTCCTATACCCAGGACTTCCCAAGTGTATCTGATGAAAGAGCACCGTAGAGTTTTGACCTAGGGGACATATTTTGAAAAACAGTGGCCTAAAGGTAAAGTGAAACGGAAAACACAAAAGCAAAACCGAACAGGACCCATCAGCAGAGACTGGGCAGAGGCACCACAGATCCTGGAATGCTGGCCGTCACCAGCTCGGCACACTCGCTTCCTAGCCCCCAGCTACCTCCTCCCCTTCGCGTGGACGGAAGACTGATGTCCGAGGCTGGGGGCTCTCTGGGGCCACACGGTCTTCCGACCAGAGGATGTCAGTCCTAACAAAGAGGTTTTCTCCATCTGGCTACTGGGAAATCGGCTACAACCAACCACTCCAGACACAAATGATCCAACAAGCTCCACGACACTGGTCCACACGGACCTACCCACCAGCACAGAAATGACTCCAACTGCCTGGAACTCCAAGGCCACGTCCTTGAACCCAGCCCCAGAAGTGCACAGGGCCCCCAGAGCTGGTCCTGGGGCCAGTGAGGGAGGACACAGCCCACACCAGGGCCGGTTCCCAGAGACGAGTCGCCCTTTCCGAAACGGAGCCTATTAACGGAGCCCATCGGTGGTGGACGTCAGGATCTGATCACAAACACCGCAGAGACTTCCCTGGGAGGGGAAGTACTTCTCCCGGAAGCCATTTCCACTACTAATTACGTTTTGATTGGGCTAATGTATCCATTTTCTGCAGGGACCGAGGAGGCCAGAGCACGGGCCCAAGCACCTGCAAGGGAAGGAAGCGGACGGCCTGGGGCTCACCGGCAGGCAGCCCAGTGCCTCCCTCCCGTTCCCTGCGATCCCTCGCGCACGCGGCAAGCCCTGATTCAGCCCCCGGGGAACGCTACCAACTCAGGGATACCTAGGACAAGTTGGTAGGAAAGATGACATTTGATTTATGTTTGCAAATGTGCGCTTTTCACTAATTAGAAGGTTTCGGGCAGAGCAGGGAAAAATATGTATTTCAGAGTCCCAGTTTGACGTGCCAGAAACCAGCCCGTTACTAACATTCTTATTTTCGACAAAATATAGCATTCTGATTACATACCATTTCGGTTCAACAGCTCCCTGCTCCCGGAAGTGGCCCAGGGCCATGGCGGAGACTGACTCGGGGGCCCTGCGGGGCTGACGCTGCCGGCCCATTCCAGCAAAGGGGAGGGGGGCACTAGCTTCCACCAGGCATCCTGAAGGCCCCATGGAAACAGGCACCAGGTCGCCGCAGGTTCTTACAGAAGGTGGGGCCACCCAGGAGAGCCCTCTGGCCTCAGTGCCCTTCCTGCCCCCCCATAACGAAAGCTGCTTATTTAAATGCCCTGGGGGGCTCTGCAGCCTATTTCCTTTATAGACGAAAGAAAACACTTTCATAATTCAAATGGCAATTGAGGGGTGGGCGGTGGGGCCTCAGCCGGCCAGTTTTAGTCCCTGCGCAACCCCAAGCAAGTCTTGCAGGCTCTTCTAACCTTAGTCTGCTCGCCCAGTCCCCAGAGTGATTGCAAGGATTCAGTGAGTCCACTGACCTTCCCTTAGAACCTGCCTGACACACTAGAAACGTGCAGTAACTGTCGGGTATTTTTACTTACTAAGTCGAGACTGCTGTATCATGGGGGTTCTGAGTCAGGAGGCATTGACCAAAAAGTAGAGATCTCATGAAATGCACACCCCAACTAAAAACACACGCCCTGTAGAGAACGCTCCCGATGGAGACCAGTATCAAGACTGGCCTGAGTGCAGGCTTCTACGGGTCTCCACAGTCCGTGGAAATCACCCAAGAAGGGTGTAAGGGTACCCCAGGTGGGTGCACGTGCGTGGGTATTCCGTGGGAGCACGGGCAGAGTGTGCGATTCCCAGCTCCCAAGGAGCACACGCACGCCCCGTCTCAGGTGGAAAAGGGGACAGGCCGACCAGAGGCCCTGTGGACTCTGGTGATGCCCACCCGGTTCCACCTAGCTCTCTGGCCAGCTCGGCCTCTGCACTGGGCCCTGGACACCTGCCCCTCGGCCAGGGACCAGCACTGGATGCAAGAAAGAAGGGGCCAGATCAGCTTCAGGGAGCACAGACGGCCCAGGCTCCACAAATGCAGTCGCACATCCAAGAATTTAGTGCAAGGCCACACATAGAACTCAAGATTCAGGAACAAAGGTGCAGGGTGCTCGGGGCCTCTAAGCCCCCACCCTCGAGCTCCCACGGTGGGCAAGCGGGCTGCCAAACCGGCAACGGCCGGCGGGGGTCTCTAACCGGGCTGGCACCGGCGGGTCGTTTCCACTGAAGTGGGAGAAGGTGGGACCACTGTGGCCCTCCCCACCCCCCAGCCCCGCTGGCGAGGAGGACGGCGCTTTCCCCGTGTGGTCACAGAGATCTCATTGTTCTGCTCGGCAGAGAGGAAATGAGAACTGAGCTCAGAATGCATTTTGGAATTGGCAGAAGAGAACATCTGGGAGAGGAAACGCATTTTAGAAACAAACATACCTTTGTACCAGCTTTTATTTTCTTTAAGTGGTGCAAAAAAAAAAAAAAAAAGGAATAATAATAAAGGCGTGCCAAAGTTACCATCGCTCTACAAAATCTCCTTTTTAGGGGGCAAAACTGGGAGGCTCTGCTTTCAAATGATCTACTTTTGCTGAAAAAAGCAGCCCGCTGGCTGCCGAGGCCTCGAGGCTGCGGCCAGGAGCCCAGCAGAAGGCCTCAGGCCTGCGACACCCCTGTCCCAGGCCGGGCAAGGTGGATAGGCAGAAACCATCCTCACCGGGGTCTGCTTCAGCCCCTCGCCTCTTGGTCCCCACTGAAGCCTCTCCGAACATTAACTAACATTATGTATATATTATAACTTGAAGGGCTGGATCCTCTCCGTCCCGAATATCTTGTGCAGGCCTGGGGGCTGCCTGTGGCGCTCAGCACCCAAGACCAGCTCTGATTACCCTGGGAACAAGCCAGGGGGCAGGTCCGGCGGTTCCTGTAAATGTGGAGAAGCTGAGCTCTGTCAGTGTGCGAGGATGCAGGGACGTGGACCAGGGGACTGATGCACCAGGGGACGGGGTGCCCTGCCCAAAGTCACCTTCTGCTAATCAGCAACACAGGAGAGCAAAGAGCGCAGGTTCTCACCAAAGTACTTGAAGTTCATTCGTTCTGTTTAATGGGGCAACAGAATGACCCCCAAGATCTCTCTGCGGAAGGGTCAGAGGGACAAGGGAGCCCCCTCATGGGGTCCCCCAAGGCATGGCAGTGACCCTGCCGCATGCCAAGGAGGCGGCCCCATCCCTCAGCGTCTGTCCCTCGGCACGGTGGCCTTCTGCTACCTGACCACATATCCGGGTCCTGAGTTCCAGGACAACCCCTGCGTCCCCAGGGAGACAAGGAAACAGAACAGAGAGGGACTCCACGCCGCTCCTCCTCAGGCAGAGAGAGCAGGTCCCAGAAGACTGCTGCTTTGGAGGGGGGACCCACGTCAGATGGGTGAGCCAGCAGCCCCTCCTGCTCATCTCCGCGGCTCCGACCCCAGCCCCCACCCACGGTCATCCCAGCACAACCCTGTACGGGGTCCAGGGTCTCCTTAGATTCACCGTTCCCACCTATAGGAAGGGGGTAGGGACACACCAAGCATTAGAACCCCACGGCAACCCGGGAGTGGGAGTCCGCACTCCACGAGCACACCCTCACAGGGACCAGTGGGCTCTAAGTGGGGAGCTACACATCTCCCCCACGACTGGGCCCAACATTCCTATTGCACACTGAGCGGGGAGTGCGGGGTGGGGGAAGGGAGCGCCTGCCCCCCGACGGGCTCACCCTCCAAACCCACGCTGAGCCTCTCCGGTGACCACAGAGATGTGGCCAGCCTCCCTGCCTCCAGGGCCGCTGTGAAGATCGCAGCAGTGGAAGACGGCAAACGCTGCAGGGAGAGAGGTCCCCGTGCTCTCCCCAGGGGGCGTGAGCAACACCAAGGAAGCTGGGGTCCAGACCGCACAGGGTGGAGGGGTGCCCTCCCCTCACGGCCTCTCCTCCAGGGTGGTCACCGCTGGCAAGGGTCAGAGCATGCTAGTCCTGTCCCTGGCCTGGCCTGGGTTGGCGACAAGGACAGGGCCACCACCTGCCCTGTGTTCATCCTGTTCCAGGGGCCTAGCTCTGGGCCGGCACCTGCTAGGGGCTTAGATTACTCTCCGGTTAGACCCGACAGGAAGTCAGGAAAGCCAGCCCCGGCCGCAGAGGGGACAGGCAGGTCCCACCTGGGCTGGCGGCCAGAGGACAGGTGCAGAGTGGGGGCAGGAGCTCAGGGCGGTGGGGCCTGTGCCCCTCCTGTGGGCTGTGACAGCGGGGACCCGCTCTGGCACACGGGCTGGAAAGCAGCCTCCCTCACTAATTACAGAGTGCCTCCTGGGCACAGGGCCCCCGTTAGCCAGCTGGGGCAAGGGCACTGACCGTCCACATCCCAGGGCTGGAAAACCGGATGGAGCAGGGATCTCGCCCGAGGGGGAAGACTTGGTGCCCGGGCCCCCTCCTCTGCCTTCGGCGGGCAACTGACGGTGCGGGAAGGGGTGGCCGAGACAAGAGGACCAGAGACGACTGCTGGCCAGCCAGGCGGCCGAGCCACGGCCGAGGACACCCTGCCCGCAGCCCGGGAGGCTGTCAGAAGACGAACAACAGGGAGAAGCAAGCGGGGTCCCTAACGCCTTCCTGAGGAGGGACAGGCAGGGGACGTGTTGGCAGGACCCTACAAATCAGTGGGGGGGCCTCCAGATGAAGGAACAAAGCCCACAGCACCCCCTGGCCACGCCTCGGACAGAGCAAAGGCCCAGGAAGCATCCCCGCCCCCCCCCCCCGACACACACACGTGCACCTGCCCTCCCAGGCAGAGGACTTCCCAAGCCCACCCCCGCCAGGCTTCACCGAGGTAGGGAAGCAAATTCAGTGCAGATGGACCAGGCTCAATACGGCCATTAACGCAAGCCAGCGCCCCACTTTCCCACGAGCCTGAGCTAAGATGGTTTCAGCCAAGCCACCGCTTAGCTGGAGTTGAACCTGACTCCAGAGTCCCCTGAGGGCCCTCTCCCCGGAGAATGACAATTACGATTGTAATAATAACCCTAATAGCTAATAATTATTGAGCACTCGCCGGGAGCCAGCCCCGTGCTAAGCACTTTGTAGCCTCGTTGCATCCTCGGGCGATGATTACCTGCCCCCCTCCCCTGCCCCGACACGTGAGGAAACTGAGGCCCAGAGAAGCCAACTCACTTGCCCACGGCCACAGAGCTGAGAGCAGAGCCAGGGCCGGGGGCGGGGCTAGAACAGGTGGAGGAAGCCTGAGCCGCCCGGGGGGTTTCAGGCTCCCTGCTGGGGTCCCCCTGGCAGCCTCCTCAGCGGTTCACAGTGAACCCAGGGGAGGCGGTGGCGAAGGAGGCTGGGGTGCACATTTCCTCCGTCCAGGAGTACTCTGCTGGGGGGCCAGCACCGGAGTGGGGGGCAGCTGCTGGACGCAAGCACGCACCGTGCTCCCCATGCTAGGGTGGGCTGTCCTTCCCGAGTATTCACTGGTGACCCAGCTGGCCTTCAGCACTACAGATGGGCAAAAAGAAACGAGGCCCGCCTGTCTTCTTCACACCCACAAAGAGCGAAAGGGGGACACTTTAACCAAATGTGTCCCCCTGTCGCTTTTGATAGGGGGACCTTGTGGACTGTGGAGGGGAGCACGTTCCTAACTCTGCCTTCCCACCTGCTTCTGTGTCCTCCCCTGCTGCTGCGACCTCGTGCAACTCAGGGAAACCCCGAACCTCTCCTGGGCCCAGATCCCAGCCATCTGGGGGGGGGGAACCCTCCACCGTTATCGTGGTGACAGATCAGGGATGCCAGAGACTCTGTCCCGCAGGCCCGGGGTCAGGCAGGATCCTAACAGGATCCCTGGGCCTGCGTGATGCGAGTCCCGCCTCCGGTCCCTTTCCATCCCGATACAGGAGAGGCCCCGGCAAGGCCTTGCTCGGAGGAGAGGTCTCAGGACTGGGGATGCAAGAGCTCGGCTGGAGGGATGAAACGGGGGGACGGGTCTGAGCAGCTCTTACTGGATCCTCCCAGATGGAGCAGAGCAAGGGGGCTGCCAGGGCCCAGCACCCACTTCCTGGCCACACCTGCCCGGATCCCGGAATGATTCCACTTCACCCTCCAAGTGGGTTCGTCCCAGCCCAGGTCCGTGGCCCAAGGGACCACAGAGGCGCTTTTGGTGCAGAAAAATCTGAACGAAGACCCCTCCGTGAGGGCACTGGGAACCCAAGCCCGCTTCGGGTGGGCCTCGGGGAGCTCCGACCAGCTGCTTGGCCCCGTGTGTGGCCAGGGCAGTAAGCAGAAAAGGTTAATACTTAACAAGGGCCCCTTTCCCTGAAGGGAGACGATCTTTCCAAACAAAGGGAAAATGTTTTCGAGACTAGAAATGGTAGCCCAACAGACGAAAACTGCTCTTGGTTCTGCTCTTTCATTTTAAGGGGTCCCCCCGCCACACACACTTCCCGGCTGGTGGCACAAGCCTCCCCAGGAGGAAGGTGGGGATTACAGGAGACCGAGCGGAGCCCCAGCGGGCCCTGCTGCTCCCTCTGCTGCTCCCTCCCTCCTGGGGCAACACGGGCAGGGTGCCCCCCCCCCCCCCCCCCCCGCCGCGCTGCGGACAGCCCCGCCCCATGTCCTCCCCAGGGCCGCAGCGCTCTGTGCCCAGCCCGGCAGGTTGGGGACCAGGCAAAGGGTGACACGCTCCGGGGCTGTTCTGCCCCACAGAGGCCAAGCGGTCCCCCCTGCTGTGCAGGGAGAGGCAAGGTTGGGGCCACGCTGGCACTGAGACCACTGGGCCCCGCGCCTCTCAGGCCGGCGGTGCCCACACAGGTCCCCGGTGCCGGGGCCACTCCCTGGCAGGGCAGGGGACCCGGCCTCGCGGCCCTCGAGAGCCGAGACTCCGCCGGCCCGTGGGAGCAAAGAACTGGGCAAACATTACACGGGGACAGCCGGCACGAACCATCCCCCACGGGGGGTAGGCAGTTCATGGACATGGGACCCCGTGGTTAGTGGTTATGTGTGTCCAGGAGGCACCAGGTTTCTTGAAGTCAAGAAGCTTATTTGGAGCGGGCCCTCTCGGGGGCCATGCCTCAGGAATATGGGTTTCTGTTGGTGGACCGGGTCCTGCACTCGGCCCCACAAGCCCTCTGCTATGTAGGACAGGTGTTCCGTGATCCGGGGAACATGGTGGCGCTGGATACCAGGATGAGGTGGGAGCTTACCACGCTGCGGATCTGAGGGTGGGAAAGACTTGCTCCCTGGACAGACGAGGCCTTGGGACGCCTCGGGACAGGCACCGCGCATCTACCCCCCACCAGACAGCAGGCAGAAGGACAAGCACATAGGCAGCCTCTGTCCCCAGGGCCCTCTCAGCCCGGGTGGGCCATGGAAGGTTCTAGACTCAGGAGACGGATCTGCCTGGAGAAGGGCTCAGCCCAGGGAGCACAGGAGAGGGCTAAAGCCAGCCCAGGGGCCACACGAATACCAGGCCCAAAAAGTTCCAACTTCAGATGTTGGGAAACCGGCGTCATTTTCTGAGAAGGGAAAGGACATGATGAAACGAGTTTTGGGAAAATGTAATCTGGCCAGAGTGAAAGGTAAATGGGCAGGGGGAGGTTCTAGGAGACCTGCTAGTGGGGGTCTCCCACTCTGAGGGTGAGTACCGAGGGGACCAACAGGTGAGGCCTCAGAGCTGGAGAAGTGGGGGGGAGGGGTGGAGAGGAAAGGGCACCCGGCTTGCCAACGTGCAGGAGGGAGCAGAGACCAGTGTCAGGGTCGGCCCTGCGCTCTGGCCTCAGTAAGGAGGAATCTTGGGGGGTTGGGGGGGCCGGACAGCGCACGCTCCCACCAGTCTCTTTCTGGAACCGATGTTCTGGAGAAAGTTCAGAGAAACGGCCTTCCCCCCAAAAAAGCAACCTGAGAACACAGCTTGCTCTGAACCACCCTGCAGTGGGGCTGTCCCTTCGGGTCCTGTCGTGGAGAAGGCCGGCTCCTCCCAAGGCCAACTCCGGGGTGGCAGCTGCCGGGAGCGGGCTGGCTGGAAGGCACCCAGGCCCCCGGCTGACATGTTCTGGCCAGGGCCACGCGCTCGGGCGGGTTTTAATGCCCGATTGAGCAACTCCCTAAGACTTCTGCTACAGGCAGGCACCGCCTCCCCATTGGGCTAATAAGGGGGTGCAAGCCAGGTAAGAAATTAAAGTCACTCACATTTTGTTCTGGAACGAATTCGGGGAGGGGAGCAGTAATTTACGCGGTAATTATATTTGCCTTGGGGCTCATGCTGGAATTCGTTGCAGCAGAGCTGGTCTCCCAAGCAGACGTTGGGGAGAGCCCGGGGACAGGAACGCGGGGGGCAATCCAGCCCCAAGGTCGCCTCTAAAGCACTCCGCGCAAGAGGAAGCAAAAATATGAAGACCAGGTCGTTGGTGGCGGAAGACGAATTTACTTCCACAGCCGGAGGCCAGCTTGCTTGCCGGAGACCACTTCTGAAGCCCAGCCCTCTGACACCTGTTGAATGTGGCCATTTACTGTCTCCAGATCAAGAGATCAAACGATGGAACCGGAGAGGCTGACTGTGAAGTTTATCACGAAAGAATGAAGGTACAAGGAACAGTCGACGCAACTTTATGAAGACAACAACGAAGGCGGCGTGGCACGCTCAGTCTCTAATACACGGTGATGCTACACAGGTTAAAACCACACACTGGAGAAGAAAGACGCCCACAGGTCCATGGGGCAGAACAGAAGGCACCAGGATATGAGCCACGCCATCCGTGAACACTGCACACGAGATGGTGGGTGGTGTTTTACACGAATGGGGGTAGGACGGGCCTTTCCTCAAGGTGTTGGGACAATTCCAACAATTCCCTATCCCGTTACGGGGGGGGGAGCACACATCAGGGACAGTGCTGATCCCTACCTCATACCACAGACCTCCCCAAAACCAGATAAAATAATGTCTGACTATAGAGCACAAAACAATAACAGCCCTGGAAGAAAATAAAGGAAAAGGCATTTGTAATCTGGAGGGAGAGCAACGAAGCACAAAACCCAGAAACCGTAAGGAAACAGACGTAGTTTTGATTACATGAAACTTTTTAATGCCTTTAGGATAATAAATTCCCAGAAATCAGGGCGAGAGACTAACTACAGATCAGAAGAAGAATGTGGAACAAATTTCACAAAGAGCTCCTGTCCACGTCAAAGAAACAGCTCCTACAAATCAATAAGGAAAAGATAAAACAACTCGACAGAGAAATGAGCTCAGGATAAGAGTAGGCAATTTACAGATAAACACATACAAAGGGCTAAATGGCCAAGAAGCTAGGCAGGAGGGATATGCAAATCAAAATGTGTTATAATTTTTAAACAAACTGATTTAAGTAAAAAGGCATCTGGTCCTTGCCAGTAGCGGCGAGGGCATAGGACAGCACACACCTTCACACACGGCCTCCTTGGAGGGATTGGTATCTTTATCAACTTACAAGCGGATATACTCTCGGACAAGGAACATATCCTACAGAAATGCCCATGCACAAACGCATTTATGCGTGAACAAGGGGGCAGGTCATTGCAGCCTTTTAACAACAAGAAAGCCTGAAAAAAGGTGCATGTTCCTCCCAGGGATGAAAGCTATGAAGGATGAAATACTGCTTAGCTTTTAAAAAGAATAAAGATCTGAAAGTAAAGATACAGAAAATGTTTAAGACAGCAAGTAAAAAAGGCTACAGAATCAGGGGTAGAGAGTGATTGGGCTTACGTAAAAAAAAAAAAAAAAAATAGGAGCACTGGATTCAAAACAATGTGATACGTTTGTTACAATCTGTGTTCTAGGTCGCCGGCATCTCCAGGAGAGAAATAAAACAGGCAATACACAAAGAGACTCATGCTCAGGGCAACAAGAACCCTGGTAAACATTTAAGGAGTGTGTATGTATTCACGGAGGTCTTGCATTGAAATATTTCACCTATTTGTAAAAGAAAATGGCCAATAAGTACAAGGAAAAAAAAATACAAAAGGCAAAGCAAAGCAAACAAGTGTGGAGCAGCATGTGGAGAGCCTGGAACTCCCAGCTGCCGGCCACTTACATGGGCAACCGCTGACCAACACAGGCCGATGGAGCCTCAAAAAATCCAGCGCAGACCTACCATATGGCCCAGCACTGCCACTCCCAGGCATGTGCCCCGAAGTCAAAGCAGGGACTCAGAGCAATGCTCGCACACCCAGGTTCTTGGCGGCGGCCAGAGGGGTGAAGAACCCCGGGGTCCCCCGACAGGTGCGTGGGCAAACAGAACATGCGCTGTCCGTATGGGGAGACAGGATTTGGCCACAAGAGGGACTGGAGTTCTGCCACATGCTGTGGCCCGGATGACCCCGAAAACATTAGGCTAGATGCAATCAGCCAGCCACCGAGGGACGAACACGGTACGAAGCCACGAAGAGGCGGCAGGGAGAACAGGCCGATTCGCAGCCACAGGAAAGCAGGACGGGGTGAGCAGGGGCTGCAGAGAGTGACAAAAGGGGTATGATGGCTCCGCGGACACGGTTTCTGTCTCAGGCAATTAAAAAAAAATTGTGGAAATAGGGGAGCTTGAGTGGCTCAGTCGGTTAAGCATCTGCCCTCGGCTCAGGGCATGATCCTGGGGTTCTGGGATGGAGCCCCGCAGGGAGCTCCCTGCTCAGTGGGGGTTTGCTTCTCCCTCTGCCTGCCGCTCCCCCTGCTTGTGATCTCTCTCTCTCTCTCTCTCTTTCTGTCAAATAAGTTAATTAAATCTTAAAGAAAAAAAAAGGAAACTTGAGGTTCATGGGAGGGAAGTGCAACCCGGACCCCACTCTTGCTGGCTCCTTCCAGCGAGAGGAGCCTCACTATATTCTCAGAGGGGCACCTGAGACCCCAAAAAGGCTAAAAACTACTTTCCTCCTTGAGCGAAACTTTGCTTCCCTTTAAGCACTAGAAAACTGCAATGAGACAAACTGAAAGCACTTAATTAAATATCGACCAATAAAGCAAATAAGAAAATGCGCAGAAAGTACAGTATGTCCCACCCCTGCAACGGGGCTCAGATGTGACATCACCATGATAACCTCCGGGGGAGGTGGGGTGGGAGAGGAGAGAGTCCCTGGCAAGAGAGACCCCGAGCAAGAAGGACACAGTGGACATGCAACTCTGGGCACGGACTCCATCTGGACCCGAAGTTCTGGCGCGCGCAGCCACTGGGAGGGAGGCGCACAGGAGACGGGGCTGCTCAGGGCTCGGGAGCGGCGGAGTGGATGTGCACCGGGGCGCCGCATAAGGCTTCGGGGAGCAGGACACCCTTCCTTACTGGGGTTGGATCAGCGGCCAAGTCTGCTCCCGGTTGGAACTCTGGACAGGTCCAGGGCTACCAGGCACCCCTCGGGGACAAGTCAGCCCCAAACCCAGGCTCCCAACACTTCTGGCCCCCCACCGGGGAAGGCACTCTCCAACTGGACTCTGACCGTGCCCCCAGCACACTGAAAACACAACCTGGGAACCTAGGGCAGGACCTCTTGCTGTCCCTCCCACTGCGGCCTGTCTTGGGGGAAGAGCCTCCCGGTCCCTCCTCCCGGACACGGGCTCAATGAACCCCACAAGCCAGACGCACATCCCACTTTTGCGGATGACGAACCTGAGGCCAGGGGCTAGCACACCGCTCCCCAGAGAAAGCAGAGACCAGCCTGGTGCCACAGGCAGGACCTGGAGGGCCAGCTCCCCGCCAGACCCGCAGCTGCCTCCACAGGTCAGCACTGGGACCCACGCTGTCCCCAGGACGGCCCCCCAGGGGGCCTCAGTGTGTCGGCGAGCCCGGGACACAGCCCCTCGCTCCCCTCAGAGCCTCCCGTGCTGACAGCGTCCTAAGTGACGGTCCAAGAAACCACACAAGCCACAGATGTCCAGTGTCTCTCCGGGCTTCGGCAACACTGAACACGCACGAAGCCCACCTCCCGGGGTCCCTCCTCCCGGAGGCCAGCCTCGGCCCTCGGGCTGGCCCCAGCCTCGGTCACAGGCTCCCACGTCTCTCAACCGAGATGCCGATCTAAGGACAAATCTGTCTGCTCCCGGCCCAGCTTCCAACCGCTTCCACTGTTCCACAGGCCACGGGGACAGCGCGGCCCGCAGCTCCTGCCGGCCGCGCAGGCCCCATCCAAGTCACCCCATCGACGGGTGAGTGGATAAGCAAAATGCACCCTGACCACACGATGAGTACCCGTTCAGCATCGAAGAGGAATGGAGCGGGGACGCACGCTCCGGTGTGGATGAACCTGGAAAAGGCGGAGGCTCGGGGACAGGAGCCGCCAGACACAGACGGCCTACGCCTCATGTGACTCCACGTATAGAAATGTCCAGGGGCGTCTGGGGGGCTCAGCGGGTTAAAGCCTCTGCCTTGGGCTCAGGCCACGATCTCAGGGTCCCGGGATCGAGCCCCGCATCGGGCTCCCTGCTCAGCGGGGAGCCTGCTTCCCCCTCTCTTTGCCTGCCTCTCTGCCTACTTGTGATCTCTCTGTCTCTCTGTCAAATAAATAAATAAAATCTTAAAAAAAAAAACGAAATGTCCAGAACAGGCAACCCCGTTGAGACGGAAGGCGGGTGAGTGGCAGGGGAATGGGAAGCTCTTGTTAACGGGTGTGGGTTTTATTTTGGGGAGACAGAAATGTTTGTCACTAGATTGAGTCGGTGGTGACACAGCACAGTGAATGTACTAAACACCAGCAAACTGTATCCTTTCCAACAGTTCCTTTTATGTTACGTGATTTTCACCTCAATTAAAAGAAAAAAACAAAATCAACTCAGCACCTTTCACCTAGGACAGCCCTGACGACCCCAGGCTGCATGTCCTGTCCTATTTCCTAGTCCTGACTAAATTCTTCCAGAAGCTTCCATTGCCTTCTGCAGCACATCAAGGCTCTGCATGGGGCTCTGGCCTCTTTCAGTGGAGACCACCTGGGGCTGGGGACAGGACTCTAGGGCTGTGAGGGAGAGACCCGCCCACCCCCCTGGACCTCCTTCTCCCACTGCTGCATGAACAGCTTCCGTCTGCCTGTCCCCCCATCAACACAGATCACCCTGACAGCCTCGTCTGCCATTCTGTCCCCACGCTTCACACGGCATCAGGGGCCAGAGAGTCACAGCAGCGATGAGAAGAGCTGACGGGGTGCCAGGCAGGCCTTAACTCACTGAGTGAGTGGGAGGAAGTATTAGTATCCCGTTTCACAGAAAAGTGGGGCGCACAAGGTGGGCTTGGCCAGCCGAGCCCCTCCACGCAGCGAGCACCCTGGCTGACATCAGCCCCCTGGGGAACTCAGGCTCTGTCCCCCCTGCTCATGACCTCAGGGGCCCCCACCAGGGCTGTGGCACTCAGCGAGTCAGGACGCTGGACTAGATATCCAAGGTCGCACGCGGAAGAAAAGTCCAGATTGTGTAAAAAGCGCTTTGGGACCTCTAGGCCAGAAAGATCAAGGACCCTATGACACAACAGGCCCTGCATTTCGGTTACCCCAAGTCCCACGCCCCGGCCGGGGATGGCACGAAGGGTTCTCATACACGACATTTCGTGCCCCTGAACTGCCCGGGGAGGGGGGACCAGGTGAGCACGCTGGACAGACAGAACAGCTAAGTAAGTCAGCCAAAGTCGAAAGGCTCCTGAGCATGGAAACCCAGGCTGGGCTGACCCCAGAGCCCCCATCCTCAGCCCAGGCCGTGGGGGCAAGCCGCCATGCTACGTGCTCCTCACCTGACTGCACCCCGCACCCCCACCCCCCCCCCAAACAGCAGTGTGCAAATTCTGCTAAATGCCTGAGCGGTGATATAGTGTGGCTGAAATTAAATGGGTTCCAAATGCGACAAGAGCTCCACAGCAAATGTGGGATCATACGGGCTGACGGGGTGAATTCTTGGATTTGAACAGGGAGGGTGAAAAGCACGTGGGCCCTGCTTTGAAAACCAGGGGTGGGGAGGGTGGGGGGGAGCAGAAACCTCTCTCAGTGGACTCCACACAGCATTCAGTCATGAACTCAGCACCCACCTGCTGGGCCCTTCCAGTGGCATCTGCAGGAACCACCCTCCGTAGGGGGGCCGGGGGGGCGGGGGTTGTTCCTGGACAGGTGGTCCCCTAGCAAGTGCTGTGGGGCCGGAGGGGAGAGGCCTGGGCCTGGGGAGCTGGGGAAAGCCATTCCCAGCTCCGGGACCACTAAAACAAAGGCATTTCCGCAGGCTCGCAGCTTCAAATTGCAACAGGAAGCAATCAGGAAAAATAATTAGCTACCAACTTACTGGCTCCACTTCGGACCGAGGCATAAATCTAACATAAAAATCAGGGGCACAAAACAGCAAGCACAGTGGAAGCACTTGTGCAGAGGGAGTCCTCCTCCTCCTTCCATTTTAGGATTGGATTGCCACATTAACTGGTGCCGTCGACATGCTTCCTAATGTTAAAATAATCAACTCTATTTTTGCCTCCTACACGACTAAACTCCACGGATGGGATTCCTTCTCCTTAGGGGCTCGAACCACAAAATGACAGGCATTCGGCTGCAGCAACGTCACCCCAAAAGGTACAGGAAATCCAAAACAGCAACGAAGTGAAAAGCAACATAGCCCGCTGAGAAACCCCACCTTTAAAACAAACATCTTCCAAAAAAAAAAAACAAAAAAAACCTTTTGCCTCCGTGATCCAGGCATTTCCGGAAAGAAAAGCAGCAGCCTTGGCCTGAACTACCCAGATACTGTCATTGTTTAGTCGTCACCTTGTTTTGCTAGTATCAGACACGCTGGAGAAATGTAAACACGCTCCTGAGGGAGATAAATTTGGGGTGAACCCGCCAACATTCTGGAGGCTTGGGCTGGGAGGCAAAGGCACCAGGGGGAAACTATCTCCTCCATGCCCCTCCAAACCTCAGCGAAGGTTCCCGCAGCGCTGGGAATGTGACCACAGCGCCTGGCAGGGACACCTCCCTGCAATGTCCCACACTGGAAATATTCAAGGAGACAGCTGTTTGTCTTAAAGAGGCCCAGACAAAGGGACCTGAGCTACCCACCACCAGCACCGCCCCCCCCAAAATCTGCTCCCAGCAGCAGAACAGCAGCCAGGGGAGCCCAGGGCTCCGTGGGCCTGCCGGGTTTGGCCAGCCACACTCCAGAAAAACAAAACACTCACGTCCAGAGAGAATGATTTAGGTAGCAAGAGATTTGCTTCGAAACCACATGGCAATCTCCAAATTAAAAGAACATGTGTAGCGTTTCACAGCGCGTAAGGTTTCCTGAGTCCTCCTGACCTCAACTCCACCCCTTGGGACACACCAAAAGTTGGAGAGAAAGGTCCCCAGCCCTCGATCCCCCAAAGGGTGTGCACCGGGGAGGGCACCGGCGCGCCTCCCGACCACGCCGGGCTCCGCGACCACGTCACCCCGCGCCGCGGCCCCACGAGGCCACCCCTGGCCTGGACACCGGCCCGGTGCCGCTTCGGGGCGGTGAAGGGGCGGGAGGGCCCGGCGGCCAGACGGGTCCTCCGGGCACCTGGCAGGTGTCGGTCCGCTTGGAAGCCGACAGCCTCGCAGCAGGAAGGGGGCAGCGCAACAGGCCAGGCCGCCCGGCGCTCGATCTGAGAACTTTTCTCTGCAACTTCAATCAGTTCTCGGGGCCGGCAGGCCAGCCGCGCGGCCATCGGAAACGGGCTCGCCGAGGAGTCCCCGACGCAGGGCGGCAAGGCCTGTCTCTGGGCCGAAAGTCCCCGGGCTGCTCCGGCCCGCGGCCCGGGGTCCCCACGGTCCCGGCGCGGCCTCGCCCGGCCGGCCACACGCGGCCGCCCTTCGGAGCGCGCCCGGGGCCGCGGGCAGGTGAGGACCCGCCCGCGCCGCACCTGGCGGGGTCGGCGCCGCCCGCGCGCCCTCCTCGCCGGCCGGGGACGCGGGACGGGGCCCGGCCTTCCCGGGAGGGGCCCGGGCGGGCGAGACAAAGGGCCCGCGCGCGGTCGCCCCCCTCCCCCGGGGCTGCGGCGGGCACCCGCGGCGCGCGCCCCAACTCGCCCCCAACTTGCAAAGTCGCTTCGGCGCGCCGCGCACTTGGCCGCCGGGCCATTGTCCCCGCGGCCCGCGCCCACCTACCCGCGGCGGGGGCCAGGCTGCAGCAGAGCGCGAGCAGCAGCAGCCGCGGCGGCGCCGCCTCCATGTTGTCCGGGGCCGGGCGGGCCCGCGCGCGCTCACTCGGGCTCCATGGCGCGGCGGCCGCGGCTCCTCGCGCGGCTCCCGGCGCCTGCCGCCTCCCCTCCTCGGGCGCCGCGGACCAGGACGGCGGGGGAGGAGGGAGGAGGCGCGGGAGCGGAAGCCGCGCCGCGTCTCCGCCCCCCGCGCCGCCGCGCCCTCCCGCGGGCGCCCCCCGGAGCCGGCCCGCGGCCCTCCCCGCGCCCCCGCCTCCCCGGGGTGGGGGTGGGGGGCTCCCGGGGAAGGCGGGGGCGCGGGGTCGGCTCTGGCTCGACCGCCCGCGGGGGAGGGGGGCTCCGGGGCCGATCGAGTCCCGGAAGCAGGTGTGTCACCTGTAGAGCCGCGAGGACCCGGCCTTCACCGACGGGGAAACTGAGGCACGGGGGGCGGGGCGTGGGAAGGGGGCACATCGCGGGGCGATTCTGGCGTCGGAAGCCAGGAGCCCGGAGCCAGGGGTGTGCGCTTTCTCGCGACCGCAGCCACCTCCTCGGGGCGGCCCCAAGACACCTGTTCTCACGGGTGAGGGCGCCTGGGAGGGCAGAGGAGGAGGACCGAGAGTCGGTCGGGGCAGGGACAGAAGCGGATGATGGACAGAGGCGGGAGCTGCCGGGGCTGAGAGTGCGGGTGAGCTTGAGGTTATTTATTTATTTATTTTAACTAAATATATACCCTCTATATTCTAGTACACGAGCGCTGAGCGGTAGACACGCTGTTCTTCCAAATAATGCTTCTAGACTGGCTGAGGCAGAAAGCCCCTCGAGGATGGCAGACCTCACCTTTGGCTCATAAAGCAAGCACAGAACCAAGCTCCCCCACATCCTCCCGGCTCTGCGCCAATGGAGCAAGCAGCTCTGAACCCTCAGGGCACAGGAGGGCCTGGGAGGAAGCAAAGCCAGGGCTCTGGAACTGGTGGGCCCAAGTTCACACCCTGGCTCTGCTGCTTCCTAGAACCGGGTGTGCCCTTGGGCAGACCTAAATATAACCTCTGGGGTAGTCTTTCCTCCCTTCTAAGATACCTATAGCGATGCATGCCTCGCAGGTGCTGGGACAGCAGGCTGTAACTCACAGGAGCAACCACATACTGGAGGATAAGCACACTCTTGGTGTATTTGGGACAGCTTTACAAAGCTAGGGGTCAGGCAGAAGTCTCTGTCCTCCTGGGGCTTATGTTCTAGAGAGGGAGACAAAAAATAAATAAATAATAAAATAAAATAAAAAAGATAAAGCAGAAAAAGAAAAACACCATTAACAGACTACTAGGAATGCCGTGAAAAATGGATGGTGTTAGGCTGCAAAGTCTTGGGACATTGTGACTTAGGGAGATGGGGACATGCAGGCTGCAACTCAGGACCAGGCACGCTACGGGGAGAGCAGTTCAGGCGGAGACAGCATCAAGGGTGAAGGCCCTGGGCAGGGGCCCGCCTGGATGCTGGTCGTGGGTGGAAGCCCAAAGGCCAAGGCTGCAGAAGTTGCTGGTTGGGGTGCAAAGGGGCAGTGCTGCAGTAGGAGAAGCTGCCGGGCCTGGAAAAGGTGTCCACAACTTATCATAAGAGCAAAGGAAGCCGTTACAGGGGTTTGAGTAGCAAAACCTGTCTCCTTGCTATTCCTCACCGGGGCCCCATGCACAGGTCCAGGAGCCCGTCCTGCTGCCTCTCCTGGGGTCGGATGCAGACTCCCCGTTCTTTTTTTTTTTTTTTTAAAGATTTTATTTATTTGACAGAGAGAAACACAGCAAGAGAGGGAACACAAGCAGAGGGAATGGTAGCGGGAGAAGCAGGCTTCTTGCAGAGCAGAGAGCCCAATGCGGGGCTCGATCCCAGGACCCTGGGATCTGACCTGGGCCAAAGGCAGACGCTTAACGACTGAGCCACCCAGGCGCCCCGTAGACTCCCTATTCTTATAGCCTGTCCACAACCAACACCTCCCACACCCTGATGGGTCTCCCTCCTCTCCCAGCATCCAGAGTGAGCCTGTTGAAACAAGACAGATCACGTTCCCTCTTCTGCTCAAGAATCTGCTATGACTCCCACCTCAGAAGAGAAGCCGAAGGCCTTATGGCACCTAACGACCTGATCCGGCCACATCTGTCCCTTTATCGCTCCGACTTCCTAATGCACTCTCCTTCCTCTTCCTCACCCTGCTCCAGCCACAGAAGTCTCCTTGCTGGTCCTCAAATACACTAGACACACTCCTGCCTCAGGGCCTTTGCACTTGCTCTTCTTGCCGCTGGTACGGTTTTACCCCAGTTTTCCACCTGATTTATTCCACACATCTTCAGCTTCTCAGCCAGGCCCTTCCCGACCCCCTTTGAAAATAGTAAACCACAGCCCCTCCACCACCCGGCCCGGCCCCGGCAGATGCTTCCTGCTCCTTTTCTTTGTTTCACTTTTCTCTTTGGCTCTGACCAACATCTGACATACTGCTGACTTACCTTTCTGCCCTCCACTAGAATGGGAGCCCCAGAGAACAGAGATTTTCATTTGTTTTGCTCCCTGTGTATCCTGAGTCCAGACCAGGAGATAGCCGGTGCTCAATAAATGTTTGTTGAATGACAGAAGGAAGCAAAAAGCTCTGACTTATGTTCATAGAAGGAAAACTCTGGCTTCTGAGTGGAGACAGGACAGGAGAGAAAAGGGGCTATGGGAGACTGGTCAGCATATGGGTCCCATGGCAGCAGCCAGCAGAGATGATGGCCTGGACGGACGGGGTGGGGGGACAGGAGGCTCCCAAATAGTGAGGAGGAACTAAATTCAGCATGTTTTAGGAAAAGCTAATGGGACTAGCTAAAGGCACTGGGGAAGAGCCCCAGGGGCTCCGCTAAGGGGACGCCTACGACAGCAGCTGCCCCAAAGTTTGAATCAAGGTTCCATATCTAAGAAGGGATAGAGAGAGGCTGAAGACCCTAGTCCCAGTTATACAAATGATTAAAAGGAAAATCAACCAGGGGCGCCTGGGTGGCTCAGTGGGTTAAAGCCTTTGCCTTTGGCTCAGGTCATGATCTCAGGGTCCTGGGATCGAGCCCCACATCGGACTCTCTGCTCAGCGGGGAGCCTGCTTCCGCCTCTTTCTCCGCCTGCCTCTCTGTCTACTTGTGATCTCTCTCTCTCTCTGTCAAATAAATAAATAAATAAAAAGGAAAATGAACCAGAGTAAAAGGGCACGCAGACAGACATCAAGATTCTTGGTTCTCAAGGAGGGAGATCCTGGAAAGCTTGACGCCAGGCCGGGCAGGGGATGGCGGGGCCCGCAGCAGGCATGCCCCACGGTTTCCTGGGCTGACCCCGAGAGGCCAAAGGTGAAGAACCACCAGAGACCACCCCCCTCCCAAGAAGGCAAGGACTGAGCCCCAAGTCTCAGGGCATCAGAACAAGATCCTAGCTTGCCTGACTCCTATCAGAACTTCAGAAAAGTCATTTGCAGTGAACACAGAACGCATCCCGATTTGATTCCGCAGGATTCCGTCGTCACAAGGGCAGTCATTTTTAGACTCCTCACTCATTTAAGAAGCAACCTGAGAACGTGCTAAGCTCCCACTTCCCCAGAAGACAGCCCATCCCACCGCCGACCTTTTCTCAGGCCTCTCATTTGGAAGCGTTTGCTCTCGGTTCACCCCTCGGATGCAAGTTCCGTCCCAGTGAGGTAACGCGGCTCGGCACCTGTCGGATTAAATCGTTTCCGGGGACAGGGGCTCAACTAGGGTCCATTTAGGGCCCATCAGAGGATGACGTCTCAGCCCTGTGACACTTGGGGAAAAGTGCCTTTTTGGTTTCCCTCCCAAGCTGGAACATGCTGACGCTGGGGAGAGTTATTCTGGGCCCGGGAGCCCTCCTGCCCTCGGGCCAGGCTACTGTGACCAGAGGTGTGCCGTGGGTTCCGGGGCTCTCCCATCCTACCGAAGGCTGCTTGGTAGAGTCGATTGCGCAGGGGGGCGGGGGGAGGGGGGTGGATGTCACTGAGCCCCGCCGGCCTCTTCCCTGCACCGCCCCTCCCCCCAGCCACCTGCGCCAGAGACAGGCGAGCGACGGTGGCCACGGCTGCGTGGGGGTGGGCAGTGGAAGGGCTAGGTCGTGGCAGGCATGGTGGCACGGAAGCCGCTGGACTTCACCCCTCTGAGCCTCAGTGTCCCCATTCATAAAATGGGATCGGTGCTCTCTGATCGACTTCTTATCTGTTGGGGCTGACGTGAACCTCGACTAAGAGGAGACTCAGAAAAATGCTCTTTAGGCTTGAAAACCTCACCCGAATGTGGATTGTGATTAACGTGGGCCCCAGACAGGGCAGGACAACGGATGTGCTGGTGCCCACTCAGTGTCACCTCCCCACCTCGCCCGCTCCCTCCGATAGTTGTCACCAGCCCTGAACTTTTGCAGCCCTGAGCTCCAGCCCTCCTGAGGGTTTGGCAACCGTGCGAGCTGCGTCCTTGGGGACCATGTTCTTGACCGAGCCACACGAGCGTCTGGTCCACCTCGTTTTCTTTTTGCCACAGATTAAGAAGCTGATGTTCCGGTTTCGTTTTCCTTTTAAGGCACTTTAAAGACACCTGTAGTGGGTTGAGTCTGCAAAGCCCCACAAAAGACATATCCACATCCTAATCCCTGGAACCTGGGACATTAGCTTACTTGCACAAGAGGTCTTCGCAGGTATCATTAAGTTAGGGATCACAAAATGAGGAGATCATTCTGGATTATCTGGGTGGACCCTAAGTTCAGTGACGGTTGTCATTATGCCAGAAAGAGGGTGATTTGAGACAGAAGAGAAGGAGCAGCCTATGTGACCACAGAGGCAGAGGTGAGAGGGGTGCAGCCACGAGCCCAGGAGCACCTGGAGCCCCTAGAAGGTGGAGGAGCCGGGCACGATCCTCCCCCAGAGCCTCAAAAGGGAGCACAGCGCTGCTAACACCTGCGTCTCGGACTTCCGGCCTCCAGCCTGCAAGAGAACACACTCCTGCTGTTTTAAGACCTCCAGCCTATGGTTTGGTACAGCACACACGGGTAAGTAATACAGACCCTAATTTTCTCCAACCCATTTTACAGGGAAGGAAACTGAGGTCAGAGAGGTAAGCGTTTGTCCAGGGTACCATCTCCCAGCCATCTTCATACCATAAGGGCGAGTTCGAGGCATTGCGGCAGAGACGGTATGCCTGCAAAGCCTAAAATGTTTGCTATCTGCTCGCTTACGGACACATCTCCCACCGGGGCTCTGGGGAGTCGTATGGTAATGCCCGTTCTGGAAATAATAAAGCAGCGTAAGAGGATCAAGGGGTACCGACGGCAACATCCACTGGCAACATCTGTTGACTGGGAGAAGGGAGGGAGTGAGCCTTGCAGCCAGCGGGGAAGGTCAGTGCAAAGGCCCAGAGGCACGGTGAGGGGCCAGAGGAGCCAGGCAGGGAGAGCCAAGGTCAGAGAGGAGTGGGCCAGCTCTGTGGGGTCTTGGAGGCCTCACCTCTTTGATTGAGGGGGTTCCCGGAGGGCCCGGAGCAGAGGGAACACAGGATCTGATTTCCCTGTTATGGATTCTCTCTGCTACTATGTGGCAAACAGGCGGGGGTGTGGGGGGGGGGCAGGAGAGCAACCAAGCAGGCCAGTGAAGGGGCCACTGCAGGGGTCTAAGTTCAAGGTGGTGGGGACAGTGAGAAGTGGTTGTATTCTGGGTCTCTCTGAGGAGCAATAAAGAGCAATATTAAGACTGAGAGAAGGAGTCAAGGGTGCTGGTACCTGGCCTGAGCACCTGGAAGGCTGGGCTACCCTTCACTGAGTTTGTAAGTGTTGCTGAATGAAAGGCAAGAGACCCCGGGCTCAGGGTGTGGTGTCCTGCCTAGAACTGGTCTAGCTATTGACTTCCCAGCGGAGGAGTAGAATGGGAGCATCTGGGGTTCAGGGAGGAGGGCTGGGCTGGGCATAGGAAGGTGGGAATCTTCGGTGTTAAGGCCACGATCCTGGAGAAGCATCCAAGCCAAAAGAGGTCCGAGGTGGCACGTTGGGGCGTCCAAGCTCAGGGGTGAGGGGATCAGGACAGAGGGGCTCCCAGAAGCCAGGGAGAAAGTGAGTGGAGGGCCAGGGCCAAGTATGGCTGCTGCCCCGATGAGTAGCCTGGGGATGGAGACTTGTCCCCCGGACTCGGCAGATGGCTGGTCGTCTGTGACCTTGAGGAGCCATTTGGAAACTCACATGCACCTGGCTTTTCCCCAGGGCCGGGCATGCAATGTGCATGGAGGACTCCCCCAGTGGAGGCAGAAAGCACCTGGGCCCACACACCTGGGTGGAAACTGAGGCAGCTGCCACACCGCTCTGGTCGCTCTCGGGTGCAGTGAGGTCCCTGGGTCACTTCTGGTCCCCAAAACAACCTTGGTTAGCAGCTGCAATCCCAGTGCTGGCTTAACGATCAAAACTAAAGTTTATCCAAAGTCACTGCTTCTCCCTCCCTCCAGCTGGACTGGGCTGGGGGCAGGGGAGCCCCAGCGGGAGAAGGCCAGTTGGCCTCTGCTCTCCTCCTCAAGGCTGGAGCAGGGGGAGGGGGAGACCTGGGGGAGGGAAAGGGTGGGGGGGGATGGGCAGGTGTCCCTGTGACCCAACCGGGTGCCTGTAGGTTTGGGGCTTCCAAATGTCGATTCTTTCCCTCTTGGGGTCTCTGTGGGCACCTTGGCTCTTTCTCAGATGCCGTCTGACCCCTGGACACATGACTCTGCCCAGTTGCACGGCTGGCCAGGCGGGTACAGCTGCCTTGACCTCTGATTCATCAGGCACGGAGCAAGCACGTGGGGGACCAGGGGAAAAAAGTACAAAGCAGGCCCTGCACCGTGCCTGCCACCTGAAAGTTGAAAATCCTTCTCAAACACGTCAACGTTGGATTTTTTTTTTTTTTAAGTAGAGGGATTTTCCTGAATAAAAAGAGACGAAAGAGATATCCCAGCTGATCGTATCCTGCTTAAAAAATAATTTTGATGGTATTAAAAATCACGAGCATTTTTTTAAAGATTTTATTTACTTATTTGAGAGAGAGACAGAGCGAGCGGGGGCGGGGTGCACGAGCAGGGGGAGGGCCAGAGGGAGGCACTGAGCGGGCGGCCCCTATAAAAGCTGAATCAAGAGTGGGACGCTTAACCCACTGAGCCACCCAGGCGCCCCATAAACATTTTTTCAGATGTGACACACTATTTGCAGGAGAACTTTGCTAGGAGATCTCTTCCAAACTATTCAGTGGAGAAACACCGTCTGTCCTCAATATTTATATTTTTGGCAAATGTGGCAACAAAACCTCAGCAAATTTAGAATCTGGGTAGTAAAGTTCTGGGTGGTCACTGAAAAAAAAAAGTTATAAATGAGCCCCCAGACTATGGAACATGGAGTGTTCTGTCTTCGGGCCGAACAAACACACCTTCCTAACATCAGGAAGGCGGTGGCGCGGAGTGTTCGGATTCGCGGGAGTTCTGCTTGGAATCTGGCAGCAGGAGTCAGGTGAGCTCACCTGACTTGGCCCCGGGGGACATGGGCAGGTGGCAGGGTGGGTCTGAGGGAGCCGAGCACACAGCCGGGACTCTGAGCCCGGTGCTGTTGGAGCAGGGATTCGGGGTCCAAGGTGGGGTGGGGGTTGCTCCTCATGCCAGGCTCATCCCCTTCCTTTCACGGGCGCCCTCGCCTTCACCGGGAACTCGCCTCCTGCCACGACCCCTCCTGACACCTCCCCTCTTCCTGCTCGACCTGCTCGGTTTCAACCCGGAGCGAGGGTCTGCCCTCTTAAGAAAGCACAACCCAGGCTCACCATTCCCCTGCATCCTTTCCTCTCTGTCCCCGCAGCCTCTCCTCTCCAACCCACCGTCTACATGTGCGCTGCCTCCCGTCCTCATCCCCACTGTCATCTTCCCATCGCCAACCCCAAAGGCCATTCCTACTGTCTCTTGCTTTTGGATTCTGCCTTTCTCCACCCCAGGCCTCCCTCCTGTGCTTCCTGGAGTCACCTCGAACCCCCCTTCTGTGGCTCCCCTCCCCCAGTCCCGGCCCCTCCCGCTCACGCACTCCCCTGCTGCAGGCTTGTCCCTCCGCTGTGCCACTTTTCTCTTCTCCACGGCTACGGGCTCTCAGGCTCTCCGCATCTCAGTCTGGCCATCAGCATAACCAGCCCGATGCTGGCTGTGGCCTCTCTACACATCAACCCTCTATGGCTCCCCAGTGCCCCACGGCTCCTGCTTCTGCCAGGTCCCAGGTCTGGGACACCCTCTCCTGTTGGCACCCATCTCCTCCCCACCGGCCAGGCACAGACCCTCCAGGCTGGTCTCCCAGGCCCTAGCTCTCGGGGTCTAGTGGCTGACCTTTTGCCGGCGTGATGGTCACTGGGTGAGGCCGAGGGGGCTCAGACGGAGACAGAGGGAGGGGCAAAGAGAAAGTAGGTGCTGCAGAAACTCCGCATGGGGGAGGCCCCCACCCGCCATCGGTGAGGGTGAACCGGATGAACTATGACCTCACCGAGGGTCAGCTGGGACGGGCAGCCCTGGAGAGGCTGGGTGCCCCTGGGAGGAGACGGCGTGTGTGCAGGGAATGCTGACTCCCAGGTCTGGGGCCATGCACAGCTGGTTTCTGGGGTGCAGAGGGGAAGAGGATCTGTAGGTTGGTGGGCTGTAGGGCAAGGACCCACACAGGGGATCCCCCTAAGGGGGGCTTTGCATTGTTGGAATACTGTGCATCGTCCCCTCGGGGAACTCCAGGAGCCCAGCCAGGGGCTCAACCCCTCCCTTCCTGCAGGACGCACTCCCTCCCAGTAGAATCCTGGGATGTGGACACCCCGGGAGCCGTGATGGGAAGGGAAGTCATGGAAGGCACCCAGGGCAGGAGGCTTTGCCTGGACCAGGTGGAGGAGGGTGTGGGTCTCAGGGCTGTTTGTGGCTGAGGGCGCACCCAGAGGGTCTTGTGTCCCTACTAGTCCCAGGAAGGCCCGCCGTCCCCCTGCTGGGGTCTCGGGAAGCAGCAGCGGCCTGTGGCTCTGGTGAGAGTGGCCTCAGGCTCAGCAGGTTAGCTGGGCCAGGCATTGCTGGAGCGGCAGGGCAGCGAGGACATGGAGCCCTCACAAAGCCGGCGAGTGAGACCCTGGGCTTGCTTGCACCTCTCTAGGCCTTGGCCTACAGCCCTTATCGGGTGCAGGAGGCAAGGCTGAGAGCCTGAGGCTTGGAGGTGCCTGGCCACGGGGTACGTGCCTCCCACCAGTGTCCCCTCCCAGGCCAGGATCACCCGTCCTTCCTACTTTTCTGTGATTGTCTGACCAAAGATCACAGTGGGCATTGGACAAGGGCATCGGGCGCCTTTGATGGCCGGCCCCCGCCTCTCAGTCAACAAAGTGCCGCAGACTTTGTACCACCCTGTTTTCTCCCTGCAAGGAGGAAGCGGACCACAGGCCTCTCAGTGCTCCCCCTGTGCCAGAGGCTACAGGATGATCCCTCCAGGAGCCCCGCCGAGCCCCTGGCCTCCTAACAGCCTTTCAAGGAGGGGGCTCACTTCTTTATGCCCATTTTACAGAGGGGGAAACTGAGGCCAGGGGCAAGGTGGGTGACTTGACTGAGGCTCCTCAGCGAGCAAGGGCTGGAACTTCAGACTCAGACTCCTTCTCCTCTTAACAAGGCTCTGCGTCTTTTCTGGGGAAAAGCAGCTGAGGACTGGGAGGGCTCTGGGCGCTCCGGGTCCTCTGGCCTGCAGTAACCCATGCGGCCAGGAGGGGGCAGCAGCATCCTGGCTCTTCCCAGCGCTGGGGGAACCAAAGAACCCGCTCTTGTGAAGGCGGACCGGCGGACCTGCCCCCCCCCCCCCTTCAAACCACAGCACACACCAGATGTTGTCATGATAAGAGGAAAGAACGCGGGCTCCCTGATCAGTGGACGCTGTTGGAATGACTGCTTGGGCAAGTCGTGTACACACACACACACACACACACACACACACACACACACGCCCTGGGGTCCTCCCTCAGGCTTCTAGTCGGTGTTAATGGTGGCTGTGTTGGGGCCTGAGATAACAGGGTAGCCAGACCTGGAAAAATCTTGCCTGAACGCCTAAGGTTCCCATTCAAAAAAGAAAGAGAGAGAGAGAGAGAGAGAGATAAGGAAGGAAGGGAGGGAGGGAGGGAGGGAGGAGGGAAGGAAGGAGAAAGAAAGGGAGAAAGGGAGAAAGAGAGAAAGAAAGAAAGAAGAAAGAAAAGAAAAGGAAAGGAAATAACCAGGTACCGCACATAATAGTTACCCGTGGGGTTCAGAGGGCCCCTGGGCGGGGTCAGCAGCGAGGACTGGGGCTGGGCTTCCTGCATGTGCCCCGAGGAGGGGTTCTGGGCGGCCAGGCTGGAACCTCGCAACACCTGGGTCGGTGCCCTTCAGGGCAGGGCCACTCGGAGTCTGCCTGGTCTGCCCACGACCTTCACACGCAGGGCACCTTGTTCCTCGGCCCACGCTGGGGACCGACGCGCCTAGAGATCGGTGAGCCTCTGTCACCGCCCCACAGGCGGACTCTGCTATCTCCTTTTTGTGATAAGAAAACAGGCTGAGAGGCTGGAGCCCAGCTTGCCTCAGCCAAGGATCCCAGGAGCGGGGATTTATGAGCGAGCGTGGGGGTAGCACCCCCAAATCCTGCACAAACCTACATTAAAACCTGTCCAAGTGACCTCTGCAGGGTCAGGGAGGTTAATATCCTTCCAAATCCCCTCAGCCAAGGTGAGCAGCTGCCCATGGACACTTTGAGGGTTGGCCTTCCTCATGTCTGCCCCGGAAAGGTTTGTAAGATTGCCTGGGAAAAACTCCAGGGAGAGCTCCACTGTCGGCCTGCCTTGCCCCCTCCCTACTGGCTCAGGACCCTCAGCCAAGGGCAAGACCATGGGCAGGTGGGAGAAAGACGCAGTCAGGACTCCCCCTGCCCCACTCATCCCTTTCCAGCCTGTGGTCAGCCGCTGGCTGGCTGCTAAAGGGACCCGTTGAGCCCGGACTCGTGACCCCTGCCCGAATGGGTGGAAAGCGGGCGCTAGAGAATGGGCTCGACAAGGGGCCTCGAGGCCTGCTGGTCTGTGACTGGTCATACCTCCCTGAGGGACAAGCTGCGCAGGTTGTGACTGTTTAGATCATTAAACTGCAGCAATGCCTCTGAAGCATGTGCACGTGCTACCCGTAGTCTTACCCAGCCTTCTTGGAGCCTGTGATGAGGGGAGCTTGTTTGGATGTGTTAAGAACAAATTCCTAGAACATGGGTCTCCCAGGTGTAATCGTTTTTTGGACTTGTTTTTCACACACTATATAAGAAGGTGCGCTCTTGAATAAAGCCGAACGCAGTCTGGACATCATCCGTTGTGTTCCTCCCGCTCCCATACTTTGTCTCTTTGTCTTTTTTTCCTCATTCCCTTACCCTCAGTCCCGGTTCGAGATTGTCGCGCAGGCCGCGGCACCAGCCCCAATAGACTGAGGAACGTGCAAGTGGCCTGGGGCAGCCCTATGATCATTACAGTAAGGCCGTGAGGCTAAAAGTCACGGAGGAGCCCTGTTTGGTTTCAATTAGGTTAATGGGATTTATTTTGTATTCTGATTATAGAATTCAATTCACGCTCATTGCAGCTAGGAAAGGATAAAGAGGATAATAAAAATCATATAGAATCTTCGGACAGAGCTCTCACTACTATTAGCATTGTTCTTTATTTCCTTCCAGTCTTTTTTTCTTTCTAGGCATTTATGTGGAGGTGACTTTTTTTTTTTAAGATTTTTATTTACTTATTTGAGAGAGAGAGAGAGATAGAGCGAGCGCAAGAGAGGGAGAGAGGTCAGAGGGAGAAGCAGACTCCCCACTGAGCAGGGAGCCCAACGCGAGACTCGATCCTGGGACTCCAAGATCATGATGGAGACGAAGGCAGCCGCCCAACCAACCGAGCCAGCCGGGTGCCCCCGAGATGACGCTTTTACTGCAAAATTGTGGTCCGAAGCTTCTGTTTCCAGCAGAATGACAGGCTAGATATCCAGAGGGCACCTCTTGATACAAAACATGTAAAAATATTGACACGATATTAATTTTTAAAAACATTTTAAGGCATGGTGGAGTTGGCGGGACAGTAGGGGCATCTTCCAGGCCAGACATAAAAAGAAAGCCATGTCTGTATTTTTGAGACAATGGGCAAGTTGAGCAATGATTATAGCAGAAATGGAAACACTGATGATACTAGGGAATTATTATTCTAAAGTTTTGGTGTGTGAATACAGATGCCGTGGCTCTAGTGTTGGGAGATACGTACCGAGGTATTTTCAGATGGAAGAGCATAATGTCTAGAATTTGCTTCAAGACCATACTGAGGGCAGGCAGGCTCCCAAGTTGGCCGTGTACTTAGTTCACTGGAATCGTAGCATTGTTCTTTGTATATTTATGTATATTTGGATTTCTCCATTAAATGCAAGCACACTCATGGAGGACTGCAGCTGCGGGGCTGAGAGGGAGAAGACTTCCTTACATTGACCTTAGCTCTGAGTAGAGCAGGAAAAGAAGGAAGAGAGAAGTCCCCCTGAGAATGTCTCAGCACAGCGCTGTGCTCACAGGGGCTTGGAGCAAGAAGGGACATCAAGTTTGGAGGTGCGGGTGTAATCGAAAGTGGTCCCCATCGGTAGAGCTCCACAGAGCCTGGCAAAGCAAAGGAAATTCAGTCTGTTAAGCACCCGACTCTTGATTTCATCTCAGGTCATGATCTCAGGGTTGTGAGATCAAGCCCCACGTCGGGCTCTGTGCAGAGTGGGGAGCCTGCTTAAGATTCTCTCTCTCTCCCTCTGCCCCTCCCCCTGCTTGCATGCTCTGTCTCTCAATAAGTAAATAAAATCTTAGAAAGAAAGAAAGAAAAAGAAAATGGGATATGGAAAGTACAGCAAAGAAGCAAGAAACCATCACATTTTCAGAGAAATTACGGAAAAGGACTAAAGAAGGATTCCAGAAATAAAAATTATCATTGCAACTAGGAAGCGAATGGCCAGGTTAAGGATCTGACAGGACCAGCGAGTGTTCTGGAGACAGATGGGAGAGATCGGCCGGAGTGAAGTCCAGGGAGAAGAACAGGTGGAAAGGAAGTTAGCTCCACGTTCCTGGTGGGAACGTACAATGGTGTGTTCCACCCTGTTTCTACCGGAAAACACTCTGGAAGCTTCTCCGAAGGTTACACCCAGCACCACCCCGTCCCCGGGCATCTACTCGAGAAACGAAGGGAAAAATCCACATGAAAACGTGTACCTGAAATTTCGCAGCGGCGTTATTCGCGATAGCCCCAAAGCAGAAACAACCCAAACGTCCTGAGGTCCAGAATGCGATTTATCGATACAAGGGGATACTACTTAGCAATAAAAGGAACGTAGTGCCGATACCCACGACAATGGGGAGGAACCTCGAAACTCTTATGCTAAAGGAAAGAAGCCAGGCTCAAAAGACCACATATAGTATGATTCCGTTTATTCGAAACATCCAGGAGAGGCAAATCCATAGAGACAGAAAGTAGGCTTGAGGTTGCCAAGAGCAGGGGGCGGGGATGGGAGGGTGCAGAGCAGTTGCTCGTGGCCGGGGGTTTCTTCTCCGGGTGATAAAATGCTCTAGCATCAGTCGAGGGGATGGTTGCACAACTCTGTGAACGTACGAAAAACTGTTTTATTCTCCGCCTGAAATCGGTGACCTGTATGGTATGTGAATTACAGCTCAACAAAGATTTTTGTAAAGGAGATGAAGAGACACGGGCTCGGGGGTATGCAAGGAGACCTAACACAGCACCTGCCCGCAGAAGGCAGAGCCACAGAGGGGGGAGGCGATACTCACTGGGCTAATGGTTGAGTTTGCAGAAGTTTAAAGGAGTGACCACAGACCCAAAGTCCTGGGACTCAGAAAACCCCGGGAATCCCAAGCAGGACTTTTTATTTATTTTATTTATTTATTTTTTAGTCTTTTATTTATTTATTTGTCAGAGAGAGAGAGAGAGAGAGCACAAGCATGGGGGAGAGGCATGCAGAGGGAGGAGCAGGTTCCCCGCTGAACAAGGAGCCTGATGTGGGGCTCGATCCCACGACCCTGGGATCATGACCTGAGCCGAAGGCAGAAGCTTAACCGACTGAGACACCCAGGCGTCTTTAGTATTTTTTAGGAAATTATTTCCTGAGTGTTTATTTTAAGATTTATTTATGATTGGTTCAGGTGAGAGAGAGTGAGAGAGCATGAGTGGGGAGAGAAGCAGAGGGAGAAGCAGACTCCCTGTGGAGCAGGGAACCCGACGTGGGGCTCGATCCCAGGACCCCGGGATCATGACCTGAGCCGAAGGCAGACGCTTAACCGACTGAGCCACCCAGGCACCCGGCAAGCAGGATTTTTTTTAAGAAAGAAAGGAAAAGGAAAAAAGAAATCCACACCTAGACACATAGGGATACATTCGGGCCCAGCCAAGAAACAGAAATCGCATAGTCACTGAACAAGGAAAGTTTATGCTAAACAACAAAATAACAGGGAGGGGAGAGGGGAGTGATGGGGATCGGGGAGCAAGACGTAACAAGAACACCAAAGAACACAGGAGGAGCAGATACAAGTTCTGAGACAAAGGGCCCAGCAATCCCTAGGCAGAGACCCAGGCTTCACCCAAGAAGGCAGAAGATGCTGGAGAGGTCACCGAGGTGTGACCTCCAGTGAGCAGCACTCCCTGGAAATCCACCCTCGAGTGTGTGTGTGGGGGGCTGTCGTGCTGAGGTGTCCCGCTGGTGGTCTTCCTGGAGGAAGCTGCCCAGGGGGGCGGGGCAGAAGAAAGAGCTCCCAAAGGTGGCCAGAGGGAAGGATGGAATGCAACTGGGGCAGCGCCGGCCAGCCTGGGGGAGGGGTGGGGGGGCAGCGGGGGCAGGACCTCAGAGCAGAAACACCTGCACCGCGCATCCCAAACCCAGCAAAGCCATCTCAGAGCTCGGGGCCAAAGAAAACCGTAGAGTTCAGGTAGAACGAGGAGAGTTTGCCAACACACCCTCAGCAGAGACACTGCTTGTGGGGGGCAACAGAAATGGTAAACATTTGGTTAAAACAAAATAAATGTATGCAGTAGCGGTCACATCCACTGTGTGTGTGGGAGGAAGCCACATGCGCCTGAGAAGCCATAGGACAGCGCTGTGGGTTTCTTCCTTTTTCTCAGTTATGGAGACGAGTGTGGACCCACGGATATGGGTTTTATTCTTTGGGTCATAATCTCAAACTGCCCTTATTTATTTTGGGAGGCCAGTTGTTGCGGCCCTGGTCGTGGGAGCTCTGTACTTGGCTCCTGTCCCTGTAACGTGACCCCCTCCCCGCCCCCACCCCGTGCTTCCCCAATGTCTGGCCCCATAAACGCTCCGGGACCATCTTCAGTTTTCCCTGGCCCAGAGCTAAAATCATCAGTTCCCCCAGGACCCCTGGCTCCTTTGATGAGAGAAACCAAGTATTTAGAAACCAAGATCTGAGTACCAAGTCTGTCCTGTTTCATCTTTTTTTATTTTAATTTCTCATTTATTTACTTATTTATTTATAGAGAGAGAACATGCACATCTGCGGGGTGGGGAGGGGCAGATGGAGTGGGGGAGAGAGAGAATCCCAAGCAGGCTCCACACCCAGCGTGGAGCCCGACTCGGGGCTCGATCTCATGACCCTGAGATCATGACCTGAGCCAAAATCAAGAGTCAGATGCTTAGGCAGCTCCTGTATTTTAATTATTTAAAATTTTCCTATCTTGGGTTTTCTATCTGTTTAATCATATTAGCTACCTAAAAGAGAGAGAGAGAGAGTTTTACTCCCTCCTTTCCGGTATGTCTACATATTATTTCCTAAGCGTTTGCCTTCGGCTCAGGTCCTGATCCCAGGTACCCAGGATCAAGTCCTACATCGGGCTCCTTGCTCAATGAGGAGCCTGCTGCTCCCGATGCCTGCTGGTCCCCCTGCTTATATTCTTTCTCTTTCTGACAAATAAATAAAATCTCTTAAAAAAAAAAAAAAAAGTCAGGTGCCTAACCGACTGAGCCACCCAGGCACCCCCAGATTTCCATAGTTCTACCTAATGTTCTTTTTCTGTTCCAGGAGCCCACGTGGGACGTCACCTCACCTTTAGTCGTGTCTTTGTAGGCTCATCCGGCTGGAACAGTCTCTCTGCAATTTCCTTGCTTCCTCTCACCTTGAAAACTTCCAGGAGCACTGGTCACGATTCTATAGAATGCCTCTCCTTTGGAGTTTTTTTTTTTTCCCTCATGATTAGACAGGGGTTTGGGGCTTGGGGGCGGAAGACCACAGAGGTTCATCCCATCACATGCAGGGACCGTCAACATAACTGACCTACCACCATTCGTGCCGACCTTGACCACCTGGCTAAGGCGTGTGCGTGCACTTTCCCCACGGCAAAGTCACTCTCTCCCTGTTTCCACACTCTCGTCTTTGGAAGGAAGTCCCTCGGGGCAGCCCACATGGAAAGAAGGACGAGGTTCTCCACCTCCCTGATGGTGGGGTATCCGTATAAATTGTTTGGAATTCTTCTGCATGGGGCATTGAACTCCCCCCCTCCCCCTGCCCGCTCCTATTTACTTAGTCATTTACTTATATCACTCAGGGATATTTATTTTATACTTAGGATTTAGTTCAATACTATTTTACTTGTTTTCTTCCTCAAATTTCTTCAGCTTCGGCCATCGGGAACCCCTTTGGTGGGCTCCTGTGTTCCCTTGACAAACACCCTCCCTTAGGAGTACTTTATAATCATTTGTATTATTTTTAGCGTTTCCCTACTTGTTGGAAAGACCCTTCAGGATTATCTGGAGTATTCCCTGCCCAGCCCTAGAGTCAATCACTTAATCGTTTCTCCAGGGAGCCTTGCTCCTTTTACAAAGACTGGTATTTAGGGGCACCTGGGGGGCTCAACGGGTTAAGCATCTGACTCTTGATCTCGGCTCTGGTCTTGATCTCAGGGTCATGAGTTCGAGCCCCGTGTTGGACTCCATGCTGGGTGTGGAACCTACTCAAAAACGAAAAAAAAGAATGGTATTTAGAAACCAAGTAAATAAATAAGATCGAGGGCAAGGCGCATCTTCTTTTTTTTTTTTTATGTTGATTACCTTGGACTTTCTAGCTGTTTAATCATTCCAGCTAAAAAGGGAGAGAGAGAGAGAGAAGATGATTTAACTACTTTTTTCCTACATTTATATTTTTTCATTCTTTCAACTGCATCTTTTATTTTGTTCTTTACATTTGTAAACTGGCAATACAGTCATATGAAATCCATGGGGTACAAAAGGCTAATGGCATTGTATATGCAATTTCTATCTTGGTTTTTTTTTTCACCTGATATTGTGTCCTGAGGCATCTCTCCCTATTCTCAGCTGTTCTTCGCAGACACCATTTTTATTTTTATTTTTGGGTTTTTTTTTTTTTAAAAGAATTTATTTATTTTATGTATTTGAGAGAGCGAGCGAGAGAGAGCACGAGCCGGGGAGAGGCGGAGGGAGAGGGAGAAGCAGGCTCCCCGCTGAGCAGGGAGCGGACAGGTGCGGGACTCCATCCCAGGACCCTGAAGTCATGACCCGAGCTGAAGGCAATCGCTTCACCGACTGAGCCACCCAGGCGTCCCAGCACCATTTTTAATAGCTGTTTCATAATTTTTCTATGGAAATGCTACAACTTACTTAAGCATTCTGCATGGCATCTAGCCCTCTCCGTGTTTTCAGTGTTGGCCCTGATACGGCAGCTGATGTCCCCGGGTGTGCGTCTTTGGGTGTCTCTCTGGTTCTGGCCCGAGGTATGCATAAGAGCCTGACTTCGCTGAGACCCCAGGTGCTGAATGTAGCCACAACACAGGGCTGGAAGGTGGGAAAGACGTGGGGATCGGGTTCAAATCAGAGCTGAGACAAGGGGTCGTACACAACCCGCAGGTCCTGTGCACTCTGTGCGTGTAGGACTTGGATGAACGTTTCTTCTATCTACCAACCTGGCATCCATTCATCCCATATTTACTGGGCACCTATTGGGCACCAGGCACTATTCTGGGAGCTTTGGATTCCAAAAAAAAAGGCCACTGCTGTCATGGAACTTACACTTTAGAGGGGGCGAGACAGATAATAATACCTAAATTTTATAATGTGTTTGAAAAATCATGAAAAAAAAAGAAAATGTGAAGCACTGTTAGGAGATCAGAACGTAGGGTGGTCAGGAAAGTCTCACTGAAAAAGCAGACTAAGAAGCAAAGACTAGGAGGAGCAGAGGATGGGGTCAAGAGGACCTCTGGAGGAAGAACATTCCAGACAGAAGGAACAGCCAATGAGAAGTTCTTGAGTTGAGAATGTACCTTTTGAAATTTTATTTTATTTTTATTTTTAAAGCCTTTATTTATTGATTTGAGAGAGGGAGGGAGAGAGAGTGCGAGCCCACAAGCAGGGGAGCAGCAGGCAGAGGGAGAAGCAGGCTCCCTGCTGAGCAAGGAGCCCCCACACGGGACTCGATCCCAAGACCCTGGGATCACGACCTGAGCCGAAGGCAGACGCTTAACCGACTGAGCCACCCAAGCACCCCCAGTGTTGTTTTAAATGCTCACCAATCTCTTTAATGTCTGGTCCCTTGTATCTGTGTGGGCATTCCATGTATTACAAAATGTTGTTTGGGTTGAGTATGTGAAGAAAACAGGGCCTCACGTATTCACAGGGCTGGCGAGAGAAGAGTGTGTTGGCAACCTTTCAAAAAATTGGGGCCCATCTCTCTGGTTTTTCACTGGGCCCCAGCAGGTGGTGGTTTCGCAAAGGTCACCGGAGGCTCGTAATCGGAAAACCTATGACTCAGCATTCTGAACGCTGTAACACGAAGTCCAGTGGGGTTAAGCCACTCTCACAGCAGACGGTTTTGTCCTGATCCCAAACTGGCCCTGCAAGCGGGACCACTGATCAAACAATAAACAGGAGGAGCAAACTGAACGGTATGGTTCCAGCTCAGCAGCCAGCCAGCGGGCAGGGTGGAATGGGTCCCAGACAGACCCGCGTAACCCAGAGGCAGACGTTAAGTTCAACGGTTGCCCGTGAGGACTTGGAAAATCAGCTGTCTACCTACGGAGGCTGTGGACCCGCGGGGAACGTGGGAACCAGAATGCTAACAGTGTTAGTGGTAACTCAGCTGTTACCAGTCACTTTTAGCCAAGAGTTGGAAGGCAGTGATGGGCTCAGGCAAAATGAACCTATTTTCAAGCAAAAGGAATAAAATAGTAAGAGTCCGGAAATTTGGAGCCTTGTGGATTAAGAAAGTCCAATTGCTCCTAGACATTTTGTAGCATGAAACAAGGCCGCCAGAGGTTGTAACTGCAAAGACCCCCAAATGCTCAGCTCCGGGAGGGAGACCAGACTCTTTGACAAAGAGCAGCTCGGGCTGGTCAGAGGACAAAGAAATGTAATTCCAGATGAGTGTGTTTAGGAAAGCATTCCGGGTGGGAGAAGATATTCACAAATGACATATCAGATAAAGGGCTAGTATCCAAATTCTATAAAGAACTTATCAAACTCCACACCCAAAGAACAGATAATCCAATAAAGAAATGGGCAGAAGACACGAACAGACATTTCTGCAAAGAGGACATCCAAATGGCCAACAGACACACGAAAAAGTGCTCCACATCACTCGGCATCAGTGAAACACAAATCAAAACCACAGTGAGATACCACCCCCAGCAGTGAGAATGGCTAAAATTAACAAGTCAGGAAACAACAGATGTTGGTGAAGATGCGGAGAAAGGGGGACCCTCCTACACTGTTGGTGGGAAGGCAAGCTGGTGCAGCCACTCTGGAAAACAGTATGGAGGTTCCTCAAAAAGTTGAAAATAAAGCTACCCTATGACCCAGCAATTGCACTACTGGGTATTTACCCCAAAGATACAAATGTAGTGATCCGAAGGGGCACGTGCACCCCAATGTTTATAGCAGCAATGTCCACAGTAGCCTAACTATGGGAAGAGCTCAGATATCCATCGACAGATGAATGGATAAAGAAGATGTGGTGTATATATACAATGGAATACTATGCAGCCATCAAAAAATGAAATCTTGCCATTTGCAACGACATGGATGAAACTAGAGGGTGTTATGTTAAGTAAAAGAAGTCAATCAGAGAGGGACAATTATCATATGATTTCACTGATTTGAGGAACTTGAGAAACAAGTCAGAAGATCATAGGGGATGGGAGGGAAAATGAAACAAGACGAAACCAGAGATGGAGACAAACCTTAAGAGATTCTTGGTCTCAGGAAACAAACTGAGGGCTGCTGAGTGGAGAGGGGAGGGCTGGGGTGGCCAGGGGATGGACACTGGGGAGGGCATGTGCTACAGTGAGTGCTGTGAACTGTGTAAGGCTGATGGATCACAGACCCGTACCCCTGAAACAAATAATACATTACATGCTAATTTTAAGAAAAGGAAAGGAAAGCATTCTGGGTATGGCTACTTGCTCAGCAAACAGCCTGAAAACAAACAGGTCAGAAGGCAGCCTCTAATGCTCAGAGGGCACTGTTTTTGTTTGTTTGTTTGTTTGTTTGTTTTTTAAAGATTTTATTTATTTGACAGAGAGAAACACAGTGAGCGAGGGAACACAAGCAGAGGGAATGGTAGCTTGAGAAGCAGGCTTCCAGCCAAGCAGGGAGCCCAATGTGCGGCTCAATTCCAGGACCCTGGGATCATGACCTGAGCCGAAAGCAGACACTAACGACTGAGCCACCCAGGTGCCCCAGAGAGGGCATTGTTTTGCCAAAGAACTCATGAGACCAGACTTTAAAACCCTCTGCAGGAGCACCAAGGTGACTCTGTCCGTTAAGCGTCTGCCTTCAGCTCAGGTCATGATCTCGAGCTCCCTGCTCAGCAGGGAGCCTGCTTCTCCCTCTCCCTTTGCTGTTCCCCCTGCTAGTGCTCTCTCTCCCTCTCTGTCCAATAAATAAATAAAATCTTAAAAGTTAAAATAAAATAACAAAACCCCATTCAGATGGAGCATCAAAATAAAAGTGACCTGGGGCACCTGAGTGGCTCAGCCAATGGGGTACCGCATGACTTGTGGTTTTAGCTTGGGTCAGTATCTCAGGGTGGTGAGATCGAGCCCTGGTCAGGGCCTCCGTGCTCAGTGTGGATCTGCTTGGGACTCTCTCCCTCTCCCTCATTTTCTCTCAGAAATAAATAAAATATGAAAAACAAAAAACCAAAACAAAACCCTAAACCGAAAGTGACCCATGGGCCCACAAGCTTGTACTGGCAGGACATCCCCCACGGAGGGCCTAGTCCCCAAGTGCACATCTCAGGTGTGGCTGCAGGGGACCGTTATTATTATGGCGCTGTTATTCCTGCCATCCCTACCCCATCTCTACCTCATCTCTACCCTCCCCTCCCTTCTGGAACTTCCATCCTTCACGGCAGGTGACTTCCAGATCTGACTTGCAGATGTCTGCTCTCTTTCGTGTTAATTTCCATTTTCACTATAATTTTTCTTTCTGTTCTCAGCTTTTCCATCTGATCTTTCAGAAGTTTCTCACCTGTGACTATTGGATTTTTTTTTTTTAATATTTCCTCTTTTGAATGATTAATGTTGGAAATGCTGTCTTTTTGGTTTGGGGAAACTGTCCACGGCCTATGTGCACCCACTTTGAGGCTCCTGTTAGCCTCTCTCAGCCTCTTGTGTGAGCTCTGACTCCGTGGGAGCCCCCTTGTTTGGCTTGGCCTCACTGCCTGGGGGCCCTGAAGTCCACAAGCCAACTGCCATTGTTTTCTTCACTAGTGCAAATGTGCAGGTTCCTTTGGCTTCTGATAGGGCTGGCTTTGGGGTTCTGCAGTGCACCCCTACAGACCCCCCCACATCCCTCCTCCCCCGGGACTGAAGCACTCGTTCCCCGGCAGCTTAGAGTGTGGGTGGCCGGCTGCTCCCAGTAGAGTCCCTGTCCTGAACTTGCTCTTGGATGAGGGAAGCTGCCTGTCCCAAGGTCACGGTCCCTTTCTGGGGCAGCTGCATTCAATGACTGGCTGATGTCAGAGCATGATGGCTCCGGCCCCTCGTCCCCGCTGCAGAGAGCCCTGTAGGATGACCTGAGTCTGTGGTCTGGCCCCATCTCGGTCCAGTTGTCTCTTTTGTCCATTTCTGCATCCTGCACTTCCCCATGACTGTGCATCTCAAAAAGCTCCGCGATAATCTCCCGGGCATCTCCGAGTCTAACTTCCAGGGAACCAAACTGCAAATGTGTCTCTTGGTCAGCAGAAAGCCCACGCGGAATGGACGGCAAGGGAGCCTTTGTTGGAGGGGCCTGGCCGCAAAGCACTAAGCAAGCTGGCCCTCCGCCGAGGTGTTGCTGGGCAGGGCGCTGTCTTTTCTCAGCTGCAAGCCGAGGGGCCCGTGTGATGGACAGGAACACTCTGCAGCCCCCGAAGAGGGTCGCTTCTGTTGTAGGGAAAGAGATGAACAGCACATGTGGAAATAAATGAAGATCACCCAAATAAACAAGCCGAGGCTACTGGTCAAGCTTGCTACGGCAAAGGAGTCAACCACCGTCGATTGCATTTAGCCAGAGACTCAGGCCGGCAGAGCAGTGGGGAGGTTTTACTGGGGGGGACGGGGAGGCTCCAAGTGTGCCCTAAATGGAGGCTGCTGGCCTGGGAAGTTGTAGGCACACTGACTAGAAGTGGGGCGTCCTATTTGACTGGCAAGGGGAGCATCCTTGGCTTCCGTGGTTGGCCTTAAGTGGGAAGCAGGGACAAAAATTATGGAAATGGGCAGTTGTTAATCAAATCCTGGCCATACCCGGCTGGTTGTTAGAAAGTTATTGTTTAGCTTCCTACATTGTTGCTAGAGATCTCAATGTGGCTGCCTGCAAGTCTGACTTAGAGCAGGCTGCTTTCCTGGGTCATGATCTCAATGTCATGGAACTAAGCCCCACGCGGGGCTCCTGCTTGGTATGGAGTCGGCTTTACAGTCTTCCTCCCTCCCCCTCTGCCCCTTCTCCTGCTCACGCTTTCTCTCTCTCAAATAAATAAATAAAATCTTAAAAATAAATAAACCACTACGCACCTAATAACACAGCCTTTTAGTAAGTAAAGCAAAAAATTGATAGAACAGCAAGGAGAAATGGAAACCTATAATCCGCAGGATATTTTAACCCTTCTCTCTCACTAATTGACAGAACAAGTAGACAAAAATCAGTAAGGATATAGGAGATTTGGAAAACAAATACCCAATGGTTTGATTTATGGGCATAGAGCACTGAAGATCATACTTTTTTTTTTAGGCACACTCAGAACATTTGTGCAAAGTGATCATATACTGGCCCATAAAGCAGTTTCAACAAATCTCAAGGGACTAAATACTACAGAACATACTCTCTGACCGCAGTGCAATTCATCTAGAAATAAAAAACAAACAAAAAGTTGGAAAACCCCTATTTGTTGGGAAATTAAGAAACACACATTCAAGTAACAAATGGATCCAAGGAATAATTCAGATAGGAATTGAGAAATATTTTGAACTAAAAAAATAATGAGACCACTATATCCCAAACCTGTGGGGTACAGTGAAATAGCACATAGAGGATAGTTTTAGTCTTAAACACATATCTTAGAAAAAAAAAAAAGACAGGGTGGAAAGTTAATGGAATAAATATCCATCTCAGGACGTTAGATGAGAATCCGAGTGTTGGAGGGGTCATGGGAAGACGCGGGGAGAGAGGGAGGGACAGTTGGATCAGACAGAAGGGAGTAGTTAGTTGGCAGGCTCGAGTTCTACAGGAAACACTTGAGACCAGGTGAGGAGATCGTCTTTCACGGGAGAGAACTCCTCTTCCAACTTAAGAGGAAAGGGTGGCTGTGGGCCAGGCCTGCTTGTGTGCAGGCGGAGAGAGTGAGGAAGGGGCTTTGAAGAGGGTGGAAGGAAGTGGAAGCAAAGGGCCTCCCAGGAAAGTGTGGGATTTCTGGCAGCCCAGGGGGTCCCCGCCAAGGCCGGACACCACGAATCTTCTTCAGCACTCAGGTGTAGGCAGGAGAGAGGTAGACAGCTGGACTCATCGGGGCGTGGTGTCGCCACACTCACATGCTGAAGAACACGGAAGTTAAAGTTGCAGCCGACGAGTGACTTCCTTGTTGGATCGCAGAATCCCAGCTGGAGGATGGCAGGGCAAAGGGCTTGAGAGCAGAGTGGGGAAGGGGCTACAGGTGGGGGTGAGGCTCACGGGCAGGTGCAGGGGGAGTAATGAGGTCAGGGAGCTGGATGGACGGCTCAAGAGTGGGGCGCCTCTGCATAGGAACGATGACAGGGCCCCGACTGTGGCCTTGCCGTGGCCGAGTGGGGTGAAGCCAGGAAGGTCATGTTCAAGTAACAAATGGATCCAAGCAATAATTCAGATAGGACTCCAAATCAGAGCACACAATCCATGGAGTCCTTCTTCATCGTATCAAAAGAGGGGTGGGGGATGACAGTGGCCTGACGCCATCAGAGGTGGGATGGGGAGGTTGGTAGAAGGCAGCGCCCAGGAGCGGTAGACGGCGGGGCAGCTTGTGTTCCCTGCCGCTGAGAAAGAGAAGCACCTCCATGTGCATTTTTCAAGGCATGGGGCCTTTTTAGGTAGGCTCTGTGGCCAACATGGGGCTTGAAATCAAGACCCCGACCTCTAGAGTCGCACACTCTACCAACTGAGCCAGCAGGCAGCCCAAATGTCAGAATTATTCTCTCAAGTTTTAAAAGAATCCAAAATGAGTTTTTTTTAGAATCGCATTAAACCTGTGGATTAACTTGGGAAAACTGACATCTTATGAGATTTCATTTTCCAGTCCAGAAACATGATGTACCTCTTTATATATTCAAGTTTATTTTTAAGTTCTTCACATAAAGCAAATTAGAAAGCCTGCTTAAGGCCTGAATATTTCTACTAACCTATCCCTATGTATTTTTTAAAATTTTTAAAAGATTTTATTTATTTATTTGACACAGAGAGAGAGATCACAAGTAAGCAGAGAGGCAGGCAGAGAGGCGGGGAAGCAGGCTCTCCGATGAGCAGAGAGCCCGATGCGGGGCTCGATCCCAGGACCTTGAGACCTGAGCTGAAGGCAGAGGCTTTAACCCACTGAGCCATTCAGGTGCCCTGTATTTTTTAATTTTGTTATCAGAGTAACTGATGTCAAAATTTTTTTAAGAGTGCCTGGCTGGCTCAGTAGGTAGGTCATGTGACTCTTAATCTTGGGGTCGGGAGTTCAAGTTCCACTGTGGGGTGTGGAGCCTACTTTTAATTAGTTAATTTTTAAAAATGTTTTATCTCGTTACTGTTGGTATACACGAAATCTACTGACATGTATTTATTTTGCTTCCAGACAGATGATTGACTTGTTCTTACAACTTTTAATTGATCTTTAAGTTGACTCTTTTAGACAGTTTAGGTAGTTAATCCATATTTCATGTAAATAATGAAAGCTTGTCTTTTAAGGGAAAAAAACCTTATAGGGGTGACCGGGTGGCTCAGTCGGGTAAGCAGCTGCCTTCAGCTCAGCTCATGATCCCTGAGATCAAGCCCCACACCAGACTCTCTGCTCAATGGGAAACCTACCTCTCCCTCTCCCATTCCCCTTCCTTGTGTTCCCTCTCTAGCTGTCTCTCTCTTTCTCTCTCTCTGTCAAATAAATACATAAAATCTTTCTAAAAAGATTTGAAGTGGGGCGCCTGGGTGGCTCAGTCGTTAAGCGTCTGCCTTCGGCTCAGGTCATGATCCTAGGGTCCTGGGATCAAGCCCCGCATTGGGCTCTCTGCTGTGCAGGAAGCCTGCTTCTCCCACTACCATTCCCTCTGCTTGTGTTCCCTCTCTCGCTGTGTTTCTCTCTGTCAAATAAATAAAATCTTTAAAAAAAAAAAAAGATTTGAAGTGACACTCTTTTAAAAAAAATAAGATTTTATTTATTTGAGAGAGAGAGAGAGAGGCAGAGCGCACAGGCAGAGGGGAAGGGCAGAGAGAGGGAGAAACAGGCTCCCCACTGAGCAAGGAGCCCGATGTGGGACTCGATCCCAGGACCCTGGGATCATGACCTGAGCGGAAGGCAGCTGCTTAACCAACTGAGCCACCCAGGCCTCCCCCCAGTGTGATTTTTTTAAAAACCAACTTTATTGAGGGTAATTTACATGCAACAAAATGTATCCATTGTAAGTGTTCAGTTCTCCTTATACACACAAACACACTCATGTAACTGCCATCACAATCCTTTCATTTTTGCCTTTCTTTACAACAGAGCATTTGTTTATTCAGTTAAATGTATTGAGGCATAGTTTACATTCAGTAAAATTCACATTTTCATGAGTTGTAACAAATGTATATAGTCCTGCTGCCATCACCACAATCAAGATAAAGAATATCTCCATCATCCCCCCAAAACTCTCTCACACTCCTTCGTAGTCAATCTAGAGTTGCCAGATTTAGCCAGTTGAGCTGGGCAGCCTGTACTTTATTTGGCAAGTCTAAGCCAATTGCTGTTTCCTCTCCATCCCCTGTTGATTACTGATTTCTGTCTCTATACTTTTGTCTTTTCATGAATGTCTTAGAAATGGAATCATAGTGTGCGTGGAGGCTGGTTTCTAACATCTTTAGGAGCTTCCTATGTATAAACCGAAACTGGCCCCCAAATGCAGAGGGTAGGGGCGCCTGGATGGCTCAGTGGGTTAAAGCCTCTGCCTTCAGCTCAGGTCATGATCTCAGGGTCCTGGGATCGAGCCTCACATCAGGCTCTCTGCTCAGCGGGGAGCCTGCTTCCCCCTCTCTCTCTGCCTACTTGTGATCTCTCTGTCAAATAAATAAATAAAATTTAAAAAAAAAATGCAGAGGGTAGGAAGAGACCAAAGAAAGAGAAAGGCCACTCTGGGTTGGTAGGTGGCATTTTTAATAAGAGCAAGGAACTTACATAGGAGGCTCGTCCAGAGTGGCTACGATGTAAGTGAATCCCTACACCAGCTGTCGAGTCTTGGAAGTTTGTATAGAGAGACCTTAACTCGGTTCAGGCCCATATACCATGCAGGTGTTGTCAACATCATGCCACTATCTCAAGCCTATAACCTTGGAGCAGCGTCTTGGAGAGGGAAAGGCAATCAGTAACCCACATTCCAAGGACAGGGGAGAGGCTGAGGAGCCTCTGAGTGCCTGGGTCCAGCTCACAGTTCAACCGGAGGTCACGTCCTATCAATTGACCTTCCTCAACAGTAGTTTCTTTTGTCTTCTTGGTTTCTCTTAGCATAATGCTTTTGAGATTCTTCAGTGTTGGTGACTGTTCTCAGTAATTCTGCTTTCTATGGCTAAGTAGTAGTCCATTATATAGATGTACTGAAATGTTAAAACTTCTCACCCACTGATTGTCATTTGGGTATTTCCAGTGTTTGGCAATTGTGAATAAAGTGGCTGTAGACATTCATGCAGGTCTTTGTGGGTGCATATGTTTTCACTTCCTTTTGGTAAATAACTAGATTGCCAAACTTATTATTTCTGAACACTATAATTGACAGATCAGGAACAGCAGCCCAATAATGCATACAGAATTATATTTCTTTTTTTTTAAGGTTTTATCTATTTATTTGACAGAGACAGTGAGAGAGGGAACACAAGCAGGGGGATTGGGGAAGGGAGAAGCAGGCTTCCCACCGAGCAGGGAGCCTGATGTGAGGCTCGATCCCAGGACCCTGGGCTCACGACCTGAGCCGAAGGCAGACACCTAACGACTGAGCCACCCAGCTGCCTCCAGAATTATATTTCTATCCTATTCATTATCCATCTTTATTCTACAAAGTCTCATAATTTTAACGTCCTTCATTTTCTGTTCACGGAGTAAAAAGGAACCTTCTATTAATAATGACAATGAAGGATTGAGCATGAAGGGCAATTTTGCACTTGTTTTTTTCCCCTAGGAGTGATGGTTTGGAATCCATGAAGTCGGTCTACATGGAGACCTGGCTGAACAGAACTACCGTGAGTAATGATAAAACTGAGGCACAGAAAGTCTAAGCCTCTCGCTCACTGTCACTCAGCTAAAAAGTGGAGCTGGGGTTTGAAGCCAGGCAGGGTCACTCCAGACCTCTTTCCATGTGGAATCAAGCATGGACTATATTCAAATAATAATGTAATTCAAGAGCACTGGGCTCTGAGTTCATCATTAGCTTTTTTTTGCATAGAAAGCACCCGAGATGATCTCTACCCTGAGACAGGAGCTTCTCTTAACTTAATCCACTGCCACCAACAGCATCGTATCAGACCTATTCTACTCTTCATAATACTCTGCAGAAGCGCCTACGCAGTTCCCAGAGCTGTGCTCAACACTAGGTTCCAGGTGACCCCAATCCACTGAAAAGGTGCAAGATTCCTCTACAAGAGAATGAATTTCCCTATACTCTGGACCATCCATTGTTATCTGAAAATCATTTTCTAGTAACACCTTAGGTTGGGGGCTCACAGATATATTTCTGTAAAGGACCGGGCAGTAAATATTTCAGGTGTTGAGTCATACAGTTTTTGCTGCAATTATTCAACTCTGCCCTTGTGGTGTAAAAGCCCAGACAATATATGTAAGGTGTAACCGTATCCCAGTAAAACTTTATTTACAAAAGCAGACAGAGGGCCAGCAGACCCTTCCCTAGACTATGAGGTCTTCAAGGAGGCTAGTGCCCTTATCTTTTTAATTTCAGCCTCAGCAATAAAAATTGTCCTGATCTTACCAAAGAGGAAAACAGCTACAGACATTGATTTTTTAGGAAGTCAGGCAGAGAAATACAACTGGCTATTTGGGCATACGTTCTCGTGAACATAGATACTGCACTTCTCATGTTAGATCTGAGCGAGCTGGGAAAATCCAAGCCAACAAAAAGCACTGTCTTCACAAACCCTCCCAACTGGCTTGGCTCTCAGCAAACTTGTTTTTGCAGGTTAAGTTCTACACAACTTGAAACAATGAGGTTGAAGGGAAGACGGCAGCTCTAAACCGCCTTTCAGGTGCTCCCAGAGCTCAGAGCAGGGAGGTGATCTCGTCTTTACACACCCCCTGGTTTAGTTTCTTAGCCCAGGACCCCAAGACAGGTTACACAACGGTCTGAAAAGAAAGCCTTTTGTTTTTTCCCAGGAGATCATCCTTCACAGGCAGGCTTTCTTTGGACTTGGGGATGCCGAGAGTTTTACCCAGCGTGGGATTCAGTCACACAACTAGTCATTTGCAAGGCCTACTTCTAAGTCGAATCCTATACACTTTCCTTGATGCTCGCTCCATTTGGCCCCATTGTTACCCCGCGCCTTAACAACTGCTGAACATTGAGTCTCAGCTTCTGCTTCTGTAAAGTAGGCACAAAGCCCCTATAGTGCTGTCGCAGAATTACATCAATGAGCTTGCAGGTAAATCAGGGAACACGGCGCTGGGCTTGGCACGTGGTAAGCGCTCAAAGCCCGGTGGCCACCCCCCCTCGATTCCTTACTGACTGGACCCCCCCACACCCCGGGGCTGGACCCCGTGGGAGGGAGGAGGGCAGCACTGTGGGCCACCCCCCAGGGCTCGAGCCCCCGCGCATCGTCGGGGTACGTCCGAGCTCGCACAGCCCCGCGGCCGAAGCAGAGAACCACCACTTCCGCCGGACACCCGTCCGAAGTAGCCGTTTCGGGCCGCTTCCGGCCACGAGCGCCACGGAGCCGGAGCCGCCCCGCGGAGGGCGGAGCCTGATGGCGGCCACGCCCCTCCCTTCCGGCTCCCTTTCGGCGGCTCCTGGTACCGCGGGCCCCCCCCCCCCCCGCTCCGGGTCCGAGCTGCCCCGCCCACCCGGGCCCGCCTCCGGTGACGTCAGTTCCGGGGCGGCCCGGGCGGAGCCCGAGCTGGGGCGGCTGCCTTGAGCAGTCTTGGCTCGGGTTCTCTGTTCCGCTGCCGGCCACGTCTCCACGCCCGGCCGCGGGCACTTCCCCGCGGTCCGACGGCCGTCCGGCCGCCGCAGGCCTGCCGCGTCCGGGTAAGGGGCCCGCGCTGCGGTCTGGGGAGCTGTTGTCACGGCTCCCTGAACCGGCTTGCGAGCGAAGGAGGGAGGTGGGGGCAGAAGGGGGCTTGAATGGGGGGCACGAGATGCACGAGGGGGACCGGGCAAAGATCGGTGGGGGCACAGGTGCAAGACGAGGAGGACAGGAGAGAGGAAGGAACGGAGGGAGTCAGTTGGGGGACCGAGAGGCTGGAGGGAGGAGGAGGGCTGCAGGGGGGATCCCAAACGGGGGAAGAGGCCCGGCTTGTTGGAGTTTGGGAGCGCAGGGTGGGGGAGTCGGACACTCCCAAATGCGCGGGGAACTGGGAGATTTTCCCGGTGCAAGGCTGGGCCCCAGAAGTTCGGCCCTCCAAGGAAGAGTTGGCCTTGTGGGTGACCCAGGCCTTCCCCAGGCCCTCCACCTGGGAGGGGGTCGTGCCTGTCCATCTGCCTGCCTCCCTCCCCCGTGTGAGCCGGGTGGCTGCTTACGGTGGTGTGCAGTTCCCGATCAGGCTGAGAGGCGGAATCAGCATCCACATGGTTTGCCATAAGACATAAACATCATGCTTAGAAATCTGCCTATACCAACGTGCAGTTATTTTTACTCCCTGCAGGAAGCATCTCTAAAAATTTCTGTGAAATCAGTGAGGAAAGTATTTAAAATACGAATTTTCCACCTATATGCTGGACTTGCTTCGTGAACAAGGGAATGCCAGATTTGCCCACATTGCCACCAAAAACTAGCCTTTGATCAGCATTTAGCTGTGACACCAAAATGTATAGAAACTTACGGAACTTAAACTTACGCAAGCAAGCAGAGTAATTAAGATGATATCCACTTCAGGTTCCCCATCTGCCACGAAGACACATCCTTTAGACCACAGGGCGGTGTCTACACACGCAAAGCCACAAACCTGTGTTCCTTGGGTTCTGCTGCCAAAGATCACCCAGATGACGTGTTGGGATTAGGTATCTCGGATTGGCCCTGTATTTGTTTCTGTACTTCCTGCTCCTTGCTTTATATAGCTTCTCCAGCTTGGAGTAGGGGCCCAGGCCGTGTTGCTGCTGATTTAAATCTTACTAGAGTGATGGAATGTGGGGGTAACACTTATATAATCCCTTACCAAGCCTAAGGACTACTTGTATTAGATTTTAGGAACCTGTCTAGGCCAGGAAAAGGACTCCAGCAATTTGGAGTGCGAGTTCGTGTAACCTAATAGCACTCAGCATATAACAGGTTCCTAAAAGAGTTTTTGTAGAAATCAAGCCAAGGGGCAACTGCGTGGCTCAGTCAATTTGAGCATCTTTGCCTTTGGCTTGGGTCGTGATCTCAGGGTCCTGGGATCTAGTCCTATGTCGGGCTCCCTGCTCAGCGGGGAGCCTGCTTCTCCAACTCCCTCTGCAGCCCCCCCTGCTCATGCTCTCTCTCTCTCTCTCAAATAAATAAAGAAAATCTTTTTTTTTTTTTTTTTAAATCAAGGGGCGCCTGTGTGGCTCAGTGGGTTGGGGCTTCTGCCTTCAGTTCAGGTCGTGATCTCGGTCCTGGGGTCAAGCCCCACATCAAGCCCCACATCGGCTCTCTGCTCGGCGGGGAGCCTGCTTCCCTCTCTCTGTCTACTTGTGATCTCTCTCTCTCTGTCAAATAAATAAAAATATTTTTTAAAAAATCAAGCCAAGGTTGGGAACATAATAATTCGGAGACAGGAGGTATTGGAAGGCATCACGAGATCATGGACCAGAAAAGGACCAGGAAGTTGACACCCAGGGCCACAGTCCAGGGGTGCCTTTCTGAGGGAGGGTCACCTGGCTCAAGCGGTGCTGCCCCCTCCCAGTGGGACTTGTGGGGAGCTGACCGCTGAAGAAGAGGGGCTCCCAGCACCAGCCTAACTCCTGTCTCTCCATCTGCGGGTCTTCCAATTAATAATAACTTAATTCTTTCTTGTTCATTCCCTTCTTGCCCCGGGGTCTGTTTTCTTGCCATCTATTATAGTCTGAGGCCTCGGCTACCTAGTCTCCCTGCACCCTAGTAATGAGAATAACTGGCTGGCCCCTCACTTAAGGCTCACTGAACCCTTGCAGGACGAAGCAGTGTTTTAAATCTTGCTCATGGCTTGTCCATTGCAAGTCAGCTTACAAAGATTAGCGCAGGTCCTCACACGTGACTCTTGACATTTAGAATATGCTTTTGGAAAGTGGAGGCAGGACCCTTCCAGAGAGATGAAGTCATGGCCCATCGAGGGCCCGTTCTGGACTCTAGGGGCGGCCAAGTCCCATCTCTGTGGGAGTGATCGCCAGCCCCACGGGCTGGGGCTGAATAAGTGGTGACAGCGTCCAATAGAAGTTTCCAGAGAAACTTGTGGAGTTTCTTTGACATAGTCTTAGCAAAATGCTCCCTCTATCTATGCACTCACGTTTGTGTTTGTAACTGCACACACATGCGTGCATGTGTATGTGGCTGTGTGTGCCCCTGTGGGTGTTTATATTAGAGAGTGGCCCATGGGGTCCTCACGCGTCCCCACCTCCTAAGGAGGTAAGGAGCTATTTTTTAATCTTCCAAGTTTCCATTAAATAGTCATCAGTGAGAGAATCATTCGTTGCCTTACAATGGTCCTCCTGGTTCCTCTGAAGTCGTGGCTAGCCCCTGGAAGAATGCAGTTCCTGATATGTGAATTATGGAGTTACTCTCAATCATCAAAATTTACACATAAAACTATATCCAGCGGGGTTACTCTGTGCCTTTCTGCCCCATGGCTCAAAATACCTGAAGAAAATCAGACACTGGGGCGCCGGGCTGGCTTAGTGGGTTAAGCGTCTGCCTTCGGCTCAGGTCATGATCTCAGGGTCCTGGGATCGAGCCCCGCGTGGGGCTCTCTGCTCAGCAGGGAGCCTGCTTCCCCTTCTCTCACTGCCTGCCTCTCTGCCTACTTGTGATCTCTCTTTCTGTCAAATAAATAAATAAAATCTTTAAAAAAAAAAACAAAAAAAAAATCACACATCGTTTTCTTTCATGGGTCTTTCAGAAATGTTTTCCCGAAGCAATATATGCTTGTGCAAAAAATAAGTAAATAAGAAATTTAAAAATATATACATAGGAGGTAGAAAATGAAAATCACCAGTAAATTCATCCCCCGGCATAACTATCATTAATGCTCTGGTATAAATCTCTCCAGATCCCTTAACAAATGTCTATATTTATTTATTCTTTAAAAAAAAATTTATTTAACTGACAGAAAGGGAACACAAGGGGGGGGGGGAGAGGAGAAGGAGAAGCAAGCTTCCCACTGAGCAGGGAGCCTGATATGGGGTTCTATCCCAGGACCCAGGGATCATGACCTGAGCCAAGGTCAGATGCTTAACCAACTGAGCCACCCAGGTGCCCCAACAAATGTCTATTTAAATAAAAAGAGAATCATGGTGTGTACACTGTTGCGTGAGCTGCTTTTTTTCATGTAATGACACATGCGGCCCGTGTCAATAAATAGAAAGCTATATATTTTTTTAAGACTTTATTTTTAAGCAATCTCTGCACCCAGTGTGGGGCTCGAACTCAAACCTGAGACCAAGAGCCACACGCTCCAACGACTGAGCCACCCAGCCACCCAGAAATTGTATATTTTTTTGAACAGCTGCTGCAGTATTTCATATGTGGAGAAGACCGTATCTTCCATAACCATTCCAGTGGTTTTGCTGTTATAAATAACGCCGTCATGAACATCTTTTTAGACCTCCGTCTTTAAACATCTGTCCACTTGCTTCCTTGGAAGAAATTCCAGCAGTAGAAAGTGCTACATCACCAAGTCTTGACATGGAAAGTTCTGACATACGTTGTCAGTTTCCCAGCACGATGGTCTGTTTGAGGCTGTTCTGTCCGTGCCTCCCTCGTCCCTGGGTTCCACCCCCCTGCTTTACCTAAGGAGTATTTACTCTTTTTCAAACCCTAGATGCATCTGTTCCTGGAGTGGGGCATCTGCCCATGTCCCACGTGGGCCACAAAGCATGCCGTGGCCTGCGCTCCTCGAGGCTGCTCTCCCCTCCTGCAAAGCCAGACCTCACCCCGCGAGCACACGCTGCCAAGCCCGCCGCTCCCCAGGGAGGACAAGGGTCCAGCGCGGGAGCACGCTCTGAGCAGCTGCGTCTGGTGAGTGTCCGCAGGCCTGCAGGCAGGGCCACCTGCGTGGCGTCGGGACGGTGAGCCCCGGGAGGGCCCCGCAAGGGCTTTGCTGCAGAGTTGGGGAGAAGGGCGGACAGCAAAGCCCAGGGGGGCCTGTTCTGTGGCATTTCACCGACAGCGGTTCTAACTTCCCAGGTAGATCAGGAGGGCGGGCTGGGGCATGTGGTCCTCTGTGGCCCCCTGCTGTACTGCAGGACGTTTCCTCTTGGGTTGGTGTTGAGATATCGCAATGCTTGCCCCTCACCGATGCTGTGGGGGGAGGAGGAGCCGCCTAGCAGCAGCCGTTTCAGAAGGAGACAGGCTAGCGGCTGTCCCCAGACCACCAGGGACACAGTCCAGTCCGTGTCTGTTCCGCATGAGGAATTGGAAGAGGAAGAGGAAACCCATGCGGCACGCTGACTCGGGTCCTCTCTCCCTAAGCTCCATTATCCGCTCTGGAGTCCGTTCCAGTGCTAGAGCAGGGCTGGTAAACTATGGCCCCCCGGGCCAAGTCCCGCCTCCTGTCGGTTTTTGTAAATAAAGTTTTATTGGGACACAGCCCATCATTTACAAGTATAGCTGAGACAGAGATGGTATGGCTTACAAAATCTAAACCGTTTGCTCCCTAGCTCTTTTTTTTTTTTTTAAAGATTTTATTTATTTGACAGAGAAACACAGCGAGAGAGGGAACACAAGCAGAGGGAATGGTAGCGGGAGAAGCAGGCTTCCTGCCGAGCAGAGAGCCCGATGCGGGGCTCGATCCCAGGACCCTGGGATCTGACCTGGGCCGAAGGCAGCCGCTTAACGACTGAGCCACCCAGGCGCCCCTGCTCCCTAGCTCTTTACAGAAAAAGTTTGCTAACACTGGCCTGGAGATTTGTAGCGAGGGGGGCAGCAGAAGGCCCTAAGGCCTGGGGTACATGCGGGAAACCTGGTCACATCATCCCTACTCCCAGCAGAGCCCAGATCCGCGCAGGGAACTTATTGGGCTCAGCAGTGGTAGCATTTTAAATACATTCAGTAGACGTGACTGGCCAAAGAAAGAGCCATTTAGATACATTTATTTACTGAGCGCCCAGCTGCATTGCCTCGTTCATGGCAAGTGTGGGTTCTTTGTTCCTGAAACCTTCCAGCTTCAATTCTTCTCATGACATTGGTCTGTGTCTTCTCTCCCCACCCTGCCCCCACTTGTTTCTGTCAGAACAAAGAATGCCTTTTGCACTCCAGAAAACACGCAGGGGCGCCTGGGCGGCTCAGTCGTTAAGCGTCTGCCTTCGGCTCAGGTCATGATCCCGGGGTCCTGGGATCGAGTCCCGCACGGGGCTCTCTGCTCAGCGGGGAGCCTGCTTCTCCCTCTTTCTCCGCCCCTCCCCCTGCTTGTGCTTTCTGGCTCTATCTCTCTGTCAAATACGTAAATAAAATCTGAAAAAAAGAAAAGAGATGCGGGTCGGTAGCTTCCGGGCTGGGTCCTCTAGACCCTAAGCGCCCAGGAACCCTCAGGGACACTTTTGGATGGAAAGTACAACTTGAAACTAGAATGAAGCTGGGGACTGTTGCAAAGGGGTGAGATGCGTCAGGGAACGCGTCAGCCTCCAGAAGCGTTTATGCTCGAGGGACTTTCCAGTCGTGACGCCCCTTTCCCACAGTCCCCTCTGATCACAGGAGCCAGAAAGCCACCGTGCGGCCACTCTCTACACGTCCCTCTCTGCCACGCAGGGGCTGCGTGGCGGAGCTCCCAGCAGGGCCGATGGGCTTGTTGGGGCAGACTGGTGGCTAAGCCCTGCGCGGGGCTGGAGCCTGCGGGGATCCCACGTGCCTGGCGGGGCTGGGCCCATCGGGCAGTGGTAGCCGGGCCAGATTTTGAAGGCTACCTTGGCCGTGTTAATGAGTTTGGGGGTTATCCTGGGATAGTGGGGGGTCTGAGCAGTGGAGGCGGGGTCACCTTTGTGGATCCCAAGGATCTTTCTGGAAGCTGTGGGGTGGCATGCCGATTGGGGCCAGGATGGGGATACGTGAAGGTGATTCATTTGTGACTCAGGGCTCACGAAAAGACGGCCGGCCTAGGGGCTGGGCCATGGAGGGTAGCAAGTAGCCTCCAACCTGGGCGAAGAGCCAATCAAGATGTTTTCTCTTAGTATGACTTGAGCGCTGCCTCCCATGATGTTCTGTGCAACTCAAGAACTTTGTGGTAAGGGCCACTGGGAAGACCAGAGGCCTTGGGTGTTTTCAGGCAGGTGGTCTCAGGAGCCCCCGGCTCACTGCCTGCCCTCCACTCCCAGAAGGCCTGTGTCCTGTGTGCCCTGTGCCCAGATCAGGTGTTTAGTCATGGGACCAAGCATGACTGTGTGTGACTGGTTGTTGTCTGGAGAGGACCTGGGCCTTGCAGGCAGCCACGCGGGTCTCGGGACAGGATCAGGGCCCACCCAGGACCAGCAGGGCATAAGGACCACGCTCGAGGCCAGTGGGCCCCTCTGCTCCCCAGTGTACCCCTGCAGTGAGGGACCCCAGCCTGCCAGCACACGGGAGGGCCCCAGGTGAGGGTGGGGAGACCCTTGTGCGCTCAGGAAGCCAGCTCTGGCTGGGCCTGGTCCTCCTCTCGGTGAGGCTTGGCTGTCGTGGCATTTCTGGAAGTTTCTGCAGACAGCTGGGTGACCAAGTCCTCGCAACTACTTCTGTCTCTCGCAGTGGCACCCCCTGGTGTAGTCCTTCAGCCTCCTGTGGCCTTGTCCCCTCTGCCTGCATTGTTACCCCTGCTGCCTCCTGGCCAGACTCCTCTCAGGCCTGCTCCTCATCTGCCCTTCCTGCCCAAGCCCCTTCCTGCACTGGTAACTCCCATGCCCCAGCACCCCCGCAAAACCCAGCTGCCCAGTGGTGGCCCTCCAATCTCTGGTCTGATCCCAGGTCTCAGTGCACTGTCCCCCAGCCTCTGGCCCCCCTGCCGTCACCTGCTGCGCTCTCCCACCCGCCTCCCCCGCCCCTTCCCCACCAGGGGGATCCCATCCATCCTTCAGAACGTGGCCCACCTGTTGCCTTCCCAGGAAGCCTTCCCTGGCCACGCCGCCCCACCGACCAGAATTCAGTGCCTCCTCTGGGCCCACAGCACCTGTCCTCCGCCACCCACCTTTGGGGCCTCCACACAGAGGACCGGCCTCCAACTTACACATCAAGGCCTTCCCTGCGCCATCCCTCTGCCTGCTCCAGGGCACTGAGTCACACCTCTCCTCTATGCTTGCAACAGCATGGAGTGACCTCTTTTCTGTGGTTCCTACTGGATGGCAGGCTGCCCGGAGGACAGAGTTGTGTGGCTTTCGTCTTTTTGTTCTGCATGCACTGCCCGGCACATGAGCAGGCACTCAGAATGTTGGATGGATGGATGGGTAGATGGATAGTGGATGGATGGATGATGGGTAGGTGGATGATGGATGGTTGACAGATGGGAGGATGATGGATGGATGATGGGTGGATGATGGATGGGAAATGGATGGGTGGGTGGATGATGGATAGATGTTGGATGGGTGCATTGATGGATGGGCGGGTGGCTAATAGATGGGTGAATGGATGACACATGATGGATAGGTAGATGAATGGAGGCTAGCTGGCCGGCTAGCTAAACAATATCGCCCATGTGAAAGGTGTGGTCAGCTATCATTGGGTGCACACAAGTACACTGGGCCTGATATGTGACCTTGGCCGATCTGGGTTATCAGAAGGCCTTGGCCCTGTGAGCATGGTCAGGTCTTGGCCCTTTCTCTCCCGCTCTTTCACACAAGGAACTCTGGGTGGGAAAGTGGGCACTTGCAGAGGTTGAGACACAGAATGAGAGTGGTCAAGGAGTCCTTTAAACCCACCAAATGCAGGCGCAGGGCAGATCACTAGATCGCTGTGGTTGAGACGCATCACACTGTTCCTGGGTGCCAGGCCCTGGTCAAAACACTCGGCTCGGTTTGCACCCTGGCCCTTCTAGAACCCTCCATGGCAGGCACCACGCCGTGCCCCATGGCCCAGGTGAGGCTGTGCATTACTGACCAGACACCTTCTTGACCACAGATCCTTCAGCCAAGTAGCAGGGAGACATCAGAGCCTGAGGAGCAGCCAGTTGGGAGCCTCAGGAACTGCCCAGCCTGGCGCCTGGCTCACCCACAAGATGTGGACAGCCCTCGTGCTCGTTTGGATTTCCTCCTTGTCCTTATCTGAGAGCCAGGTGCTATCCCAGGATGCACGTAAGTGAGAAAGCTCTGTGACTGCCGCTCAGACCCACGGGGATCCCGAAACACCCTGAGCCAAGGGATGTGTGCAGGCCCGGTCCAGCGAGTCGCGAGCCCCAGAGCCGCCAGCTTGGGGAGAAAGCCCCCAGGGGACGGGGCCTCTGAGCTCTGAGTCCTGCGAGGGTCACTCGCTTGGCCCTGCACAGTTTCTTCTCTAAGCCCGATCTTCACCGGGGAATTGGTCTGTTCACACATCAAACGTTTCATCACACTCCTGCTCTGCGCCAGGCACCGCTCGTCTGCAGGAATTCCTGCCGCAAACCCTTCCAGAAAGCCGAGAATTGTTTTATGGTGGGACTGTCTAGGCCGTGATGTGTCTGGTTTCTAGAGCGGGGTGTGTGCGTGCTGGGTTTCGTTGATGGTGAATCACACCTCTAAGGTGAGACTTTCACTCCGATGCTTTGGGAATTGGATCCAAGAGTGAGGCTGTTGAGCCTTCCGCGGGCTCAGGGTTCAGAGGGCGAGGGAGTGCTCACGTCAGAGCGCCAAGGGCGCCTCCTCGGGGCCGCGGGCTCCGTGTGCTCAGGGGGAGGACAGGAGGGGAACACGTTCACACATCACCTCCTTCGTTCTCTCTGGGCTGACGGCAAAAGGCCACCCGGGCCGGGCCGACGGCTCCCAAATTCAGACACTCCGAATCATCCCCCTGCTCAGGGTGGAAAGTGATGGTATCTTTTTCTCCTTTTCTGACTTTAAGGGCACTTAGTCCTCAACAAGACAGATGATCCAGCCGAGAAAAATGTATCTGTGACGGCAGTTACGAGAATCCTTAATGAAACATCCGAAACAATGACCACAGTAACACCTCCTCCTGTCCCATTGGCCACAGGGACCCCACTGGCCAACGCCAGCTCTCCTGCGGTCACAGCAGGGAGAACACTCAGGACAGACGCGGGGACGGAAGGGGACCCTGAACGAGTGACCTCCAGGGCGCCCCTGCCCCCTGCCCCGGTGGCGTCACAGCGGACCCCGCCCTCCACCGCCGTCAGCGTCCCCCACACGCAGGTGCCAAGCGGCAGCCCGCTGCCGGGAACAGCAGCTCTGACGACACTGGCCACCGGTGCTCAGCCCGCCGCTGGGACTGTCGTGACTACCCGCAGCCCGACGGGCACGCAGAGCCCTTCCCGGCAACCCCCCGGCAACTCCACAGCCAGCCCCAGGCCCCCCTCGGGTCCCCAAGCACTTAACGTGTCCACACCAGCCCCCGCCGCCCAGGCATCGACAGCCCGGCCCGCGGCTGGCACGACCAGTGGACCCACACCTGCCCTCTCCAACACAGCCTCGGAGCCCGCCCGCCCATCCGTGGCTCCCGTGGCCACCACACCAGTGGCCCCCACCACAGCCCACGGCCCGGAGCCGACCAC
>CM053613.1:2878496-2894997 GCA_028646535.1 Procyon lotor
AGAAAGGGGAACCCCCCTACACTGTTGGTGGGAATGCAGGCTGGTAAAGCCACTCTGGAGAAGAGTATGGAGGTTCCTCAAAAAGTTAAAAATAGAGCTACCCTACAATCCATCAATCGCACTGCTAGATATTTACCCAAAGGATACAAGAATACAGATTCGAAGGGGGTACATGTTAAGTACATAGGTACTTAACTATCCCTTAAGATAGTTTAAATAAAAATCTAAAAAATAAATAAATAAATAAATAAATATTCCACGTATTTATGAACTTGGCAGTTTTTCTTCTGTCATTGAATTTCAGTTTCATTCCCTTGTGATCAGAAAGATACTTTGTATCATCTCAGTCTCTTATGACTTATTAAGACTTGTTTTGTGGCCTAACACGTGATCTGTCCTGGAGAACGTTCCGTGTGTACTTGAGAAGAACATGTATTCAGCTGTTTTTAGGTTGAGTGTTCTGTATATCTCTGCTAGTTCCAATCGATTTATAATACTATTCAGGTGTTCTATTTTCTTTCTTTTTTAAAAAAGTTTTATTTATGGGCCTCTGGGCAACTCAGTCAGTCAAACATCTGCCTTCAGGTCAGGTCATGATCCCAGGGTCCTGAGATCAAGTCCTCTGTCAGGCTCCCTGCTCAGCGGGGAGCCTGCTTCTCCTTCTCCCTCTGCCTCTGCCTCTCTCTCTCTCTCTCTCTCGTCTCTCATGAATAAGTAAATAAACCTTAAAAAGATCAATTTAAAAAAATAAAAAAAAGTTTTATTTATTTAAGTAGTCTCTGCACCCAACATGGGATTTGAAATCACAACCCCAAGATCAAGAATCATATATTCTAGGAAAAAAAAAATCTTAAAGAAAAAAAAAGGAATCGTGCACTCTTCCAGCTGAGTCAGCCAGGTGCCCAAGTGCTCTATTTTCTTATTGGTCATCTGTTTCATTGTTCTATCCCTTATTGAAAGTGAGGTACTGATACCCCCAAGTGTTATGGTAGAATTGTCCATTTCCTCTTTCAGTTCTGTCAGTTTTTGCCTTATATATATTTCAGGTCTCCTTTGTTAGGTAGGCATAGGTTTATAACTGTTCTATTTTCTTGCTGGATTGCATCTTTTATCAGTATGTTCAATATATAATGTCCTTATTATCTCTTGTAACCTTTTTGGCCTAAAGTCTATTTGGTCTGAAAATAATACAGTCTTTTGGTTACTGTTAGTGTTGAACAGAATAACAATACTGTTAGTGTTGAATATTTTTATTTTTCCATCCTTGAACTTTGACTTCTCTGTGTCTTTGTATCTAAAGCGAGTCTCTTATAGATCGCATGTAGCTAGATCATGTTTTTATGCCCAGTCTTCCCACTTCTGTCTTTTAATTGGAGAATTTAAGCCACTTACATTTAAAGTTATTGCTGATAAGGAAAGATTTACTGTGCCATTTAGCTATTTGTTTTCTGTTTTGTAGTTTTCTGACCTTCAATTTCCTCCTTTACTGCCTCTTTTTGTATTTGATTATTGTTGTTTTTTTGTAGAAATCTATTTCTATTCCCTTTTTTCCTTTTCTTTTTTCTTTACTTTTCCTTTATTTTTGAGAGAGAGAGAGAGAGCTCATACACACACACACACGCGCACACACACACACACACACACACACACACACACACAAGCCGGGGAGAGGGGAGGGGCTGGGGGAAAGGGAAAGAGAGAATCCCAAGCAGGTTCCATGCCCAGTGCGGAGCCCAACATGGGGCTTTATCTCACAAATCTGAGATCATGACCTGAGCTGAAATCAAGAGTAAGCCACCCTGCTACCCAGGTGCACCCCCCACCTTTTCTGTATATTTTTTAGTTATTTTCTTAATGGTTACTTTGGGGATTACAATTAATCTCTTAGCCTCATAGCAACCTAGTTTGAGTAATTCCAACTTTATTTCAATAGCATATCGACATTCTGCCCTTGTGAACCCATGTCCCCTCCCCCTTTATGTTGTTTTTGCCACAGATTACATCTTTATTGCCCATTAACATAGATTTATAATTATTGTGTCATGCACTTATTTTTTTTTTTAATATTTTTATTTATTTGACAGAGAGAAACACAGCGAGAGAGGGAACACAAGCAGAGGGAGTGGTAGCGGGAGAAGCAGGCTTCCTGCCGAGCAAGGAGCCCGATGCGGGACTCGATCCCAGGACCCCGGGATCAGGACCTGAGCCGAAGGCAGCCGCCTAACGACTGAGCCACCCAGGCGCCCCATGCACTTATCTTTTAAATCATATATGAAAAGAAGATTGGTTATGAATCAGAAGTATAATCATATTGGCTTCTATATTTACCTATGTAGTTACATTTACCAATGTTCTTTATGGCTTTAAGTTACAGTCTGGTGTCCTTGCAACTAAACCTGAAGGACTCCCTTTAGCATATCTTGTAGGGAAGGTCTACTGGTAATAAACTGTCAGTTCTTGTTTATCTGGAAATACCTTAATTTCTCCTTCACTCTTCAAGGAGAGTTTTGCTGGATATAGAATTCTTGGTTGAGTTTTTTCTTTCAGGACTTCACGTATGTCATCCCCTTGCCTTCTGGCCTCCATGGTTTCTGAAGAAAAATCACATAGCTATCTTTTGAGGATTCTTTGTATGTGATAAGTTGCTGTACCCTTGCTACTTTCAAAATTTCCCCTATCTTTGGATTTTGACAATTTCACTATAGTGTGTCTCAGTGTGGATCTCTTTGAGTTTATCCTGCTTGAGCTTCTTAGATATATATATTCTTTTTTTTTTTTCAGATTGGGGAAGTTTTCAGCCATTATATCTTCAAATACTTTTCTGCCCCTTTCTCTCTCTCTTCTCCTCAGACTCCTATAATGCATTTGTGAATATGCTTGGTAGTATCCTACAGGTCCCTTAGATTCTGCTCATTTTATTTATTCTTTTTTCTTTCTTCCCATCAGATTGTATAATTTCAATCACCTTATCTTTGAGTTTACTGATCCTTTCTTCTGCCTGGTCGAATCTGATGTTGAACCTCTCTAGTGATTTTTTCATTTCAGTTATACTTTTCAGCTACAGAATTTTTTTTTAAAGATTTTATTTATTTATTTATTTATTTATTTATTTATTTATTTGACAGAGAGAAAGAGATCACAAGTAGGCAGAGAGGCAGGCAGACAGAGAAGGAAGTAGGGTCCCTGCTGAGCAGAGAGCCCGATGTGGGACTTGATCCCAGGACCCTGAGATCATGACCTGAGCCGAAGGCAGAGGCTTAACCCACTGAGCCACCCAGGTGCCCCAGCTCCAGAATTTTTATTTGGCTCCTTTTCATGTCTCTTTCAGTTGATATTCTCATTTTCTTCAAACATCATTTTCCTGATTTCTTGTAGTTCTTTGTCCATGGTTCCCTTTAGCTCATCAAGCATATTTAAGAATTGATTTCATGTTCTTGACCAACAGTGCCGATGTCTAAACTTCCTCAATGATGTATCCTGTCAAGTTTTTTGCCCTGTGAATGGGCCGTTCCTTCCATTTCATTTATATGTCTTCGAATTTTAGTTGAGAACTGGATGTTATGACTATCCTAATGAGGTCACTCTGTAAATCTGATGCTCCTATTCCTCTGGGATTGCTGGTTTTTGCTTGTTACCACCTGGAACTGTCCATTTGTGACTTTTCCAAACTGTTCTTGCAATGTGTGTATTCCTTGTGGTGCATGGCCAGGGAAGTTTCTGTTCCATTAAATCTGTGGTCAGCCAGTGACCTGACAAAGATTTCTTTTAATGTCTGGCTCAAAGAAAAAAAAAAAAAAAGTTCTTGTCTCTTTAAATCTCCCCATAGATCCCACCAGCGGATCTCAGCTGCTGCAGCTGAGAGGTCTGAAACCAAGACCAGCATCTGCACTAGCCTCTCAAAAACACTGTCAGACCAACTGAAACATACAACCCCAAGATATTTGAAGAACAAGGACACTACTCCCCACCCTGGCACAAGCCAGTCACTCCAGAAACATGGGCCCCGACCCCCACAGCTGTGGCAAAATTGAGGAACAGGGGAGGGTACATGGTTATTGCCCACTTCTCTCTTACCAAAGAATAACAGCTTCTCCCTTTATTAAACATTCCTCTGATTGTCCAAGTAGTAAGTATCCAATCAGGTTACTTTCAGAGTTGCAAAGTGGTTGGTTCCAGTCTCTCTTTCCTACTACATCATTGCTTCAGTGGAGGGATCAATTCCTAGAGCATCCTACTCTACCGTTTTGTGTGACATCGTATGTAATATAATCACTTACCTATAATCACAGACATTCTGTCACCTTTGCTACATTCTACTGGGTATAAGAAGCAAGTCTCGGGTCCTTCCCTCACTCAAGGAAGGGGCTTACACAAGGTCATGAATACCAGGAGGACCATTGAGGCTACCTCAGTCCATCCTCCATACTGCTTATGTGTTACATTATTTCTAAATAAACGAATATATGCATATATATCAAAGAATGGGGAGAGTTCTGGGAAAAGATGCACTGAATTCTTACATAAGAGAAGTCAAGGGACAAGAACTGTTTGCAGAGCATGGGGAAAAGTAAGGAGGTCAAGTTTTGCTTTTTTGAAAGAAAATATATTTAAATATTATGCAAAAAAATGGCTAAAGAATTGTAAACATCTCCTCCAGAGAAGGGATAAACATTAGTATTTGAGCTGAGTCTGGAGTTCTTCAGGAAGAAAGAAACATCTATTAATTTAAGAACGTCCACTGATTCCCTTTGCCCCAGACATTTGCAGGGTCTAGTCCAAGAAGGCAAATGGGAGCCCTGAAAACGTGCTAAATACTTAGATGTTAGGAGTCTCTTCCAGTTTCCCTTTTGGTCTCTTCCCATTCTAAACAATTCAGCCCATAAGCCATTAGGGAGGTCAGAAAATGAAAGGCATTCATGTGAGGGTATGGCCCGGTGTGGGTGTCAGAAGCTGACCAGAGTCCCTGAGATGTCCACATGGGTGACAGCTCAGCATGGGGATTCAGAGCCTGAGTGAGGAGGGTGTCCACATAGGAGGGATCTTGGTCCAGAGTGTCAGAGTCTTGGCTAGGTGAAGAGGACACCCACACAGTAGTAGCCAGGTGCAAGGGGCTGGACCCCAAGAAAGGTGAAGAGAGTGTTCGTGAAGGAGGGAAGACCAGTGCAGATTTCTAGAACCCAAGGGGGTTGAGAAGAGCTTCCAAGTGGGTATGTGCATCCTGGCCTACGTCATCAGAGTCTGGGTGTGTGAAGAAGGCACTGACATTGGGGAACATCAGTAGCCAAGTTGGTTACATTGAAAGAAATTGATTAAGTAAAGAGATTGAGGATTTAGAGAGACATGTTTCTCACAGTTGGAGAAGGAGGTACAAATTGAAAAGGGAGAAATCTAGACTGAGACCTACTGTGTTGGAGGGATACTGGACATACTGGTGTGAAATCACAATTTTCTTCTTCTTTTTTAAGATTTTATATATTTATTTGTGAGAGAGGGAGAGAGGGAGAAGCAGACTCACCTCTGAGCAGAGAGCCCAATGCGGGGCTCGATCCCAGGACCTAGAGATCATTACCTGAGCTGAAGGTAGATGCTTAACTGACTGAGCCACCCAGGCCCCCTAACATCACAATTTTCAGTAAACTTCTAGTTTCTGCATTTCATCTTTTATGCTAAATTTTTGCCACACAGCTAACTTTTACATATTCTATAAATTATATACATTGTTGGGGCACCTGGGTGGCTCAGTTGGTTAAGTGTCTGGTTCTTGGTTTGGGCTCAAGTCATGATCTCAGGGTCGGGAGATCAAACCCTGTATTGGGCTCCACGTTCAGTGGGGAGTCAGCTTGGGATGCTCTCCCTCTTCTTCCCTCTCTATCCCTCCCCCTGCTCTCTAGCTCTCTCTTGCTCTCCAAAATAAATAAACAAATCTTCAAAAAAGTACACATTGTTACTATTTTTGCTTTAGATGGTTATGTTTTAGGGAGAACAGAAAAAATGTTTGAGTCTTTTAATATCTACCTTCAATTTAACCATCTCCAAAGTTCATTTTTGTGTGTTGGCCCATGTTTGGTACCATATTCCTTACATCAGATTTCTTCCCAAAGAACTTCCTTTACAGGTTTTGCAGCAGAGGTCTGCAGACAATGAGGTTTTCTCAGATTTTAGGTTTTTCTTCAGAAGTTTTTACTTCACCCTCATTTTAATTTTTTTTAATTTTTAAAAGATTTTATTTTATTTATTTGTCAGAGAGAAAAAGCACAAGCAGGGGGAGTGGCAGGCAGAGGGAGAAGAGGCTCCTGGTTGAGCAAGGAACCCAACACAGGACACATGGGACTCAATTCCAGGACCCCAGGATCATGATCTGAGCCAAAAGCAGATGCTTAATTGACTGAGCCGCGTAGGTGTCCCTTCACCTTCATTTTTAAAAGACATTCTCTCTGTACAAAGAATTCTAGGTTGACAGATTTCTCCTTCAGTGTTTTAAAGATGTCACTGTATTTTCAGCTTGCCTATTTTCTTTCTTTTTTAAAGATTTTATTTGTTTATTTGACAGAGAGAGATCACAAGTAGGCAGAGAGGCAGGCAGAGAGAGAGGGGGAAGCAGGCTCCCTGCCGAGCAGAGAGCCCGATGCGGGGCTCGATCCCAGGACCCTGAGATCATGACCTGAGCTGAAGGCAGAGGCTTTAACCCACTGAGCCACCCAGGCGCCTCAGCTTGCCTATTTTCTGATGAGAACTTGGCTATAAGTCTTATCTATGCTCTTATGTAAGCAATGTACTTTCCCCCATAGTTGTGTTATTTTCTCTTCTATTGGTTTGTCAGTGGTTTAAAATATGCCGTGTGTGTGTGTGAGTGTGAGTGTGTGTGTGTGCGTGTGCGTGTGTGTGTGTGTGTGTCGGGCTTGGGATTCTCTGAGATTCTTGGATCTAGAGTTTGTTACCTTCCTTGCTTTTGTAAAATTCTTAGAGACATTCTTTAAATACTTGTTCTATTCCATTCTTTCTTCTTTTGGACTCCAGTAACATTATTTATATATCTTGTTATTATCCCGCAGTTTTTTGATGGTCCATTCAATTTTTTCCCACTCTTTTTCACTTTGTATTTCAGTTTGGGCCATTTCTGTTGACATAATTGTGGTTTACTGATTCATTCCTTGGCCATATCAAGTCTTCTGATGAACTCGTTGAAGGAAATCTTCATATCTGAGACTTTAAAAAAAAATTAGGATGTTTCTGTTTGATGCTTTCTTTTGGTTTCCATCCCTCTGCTGGAATTCCCCATCTGTTCCTGCATGTTGCCTATTTTTCCACGCAATTACCTTCTGCAATTACTGATTAGTTTGCATTTTCTAAAGCTTTATATTAATGGAACAGTACAGTATGTGTTTTCTTTTTGTGTGGCTTCTTTCATTAGTATGTCATGCGTGTTAATGCTTCATTCCTTTTTATTTATGAGTAGTATTACATTGTACCAATATGCTACAATTTCTTTGTTCCTTCCTCTATTGGTAGGTATTGTGTTTTTCCAGTTGGAGCTATTAAGCTCTATCAATATTTGTGTACAAGTCTTTTTATGGGCATTTGCTTTTGTTTCTCTAAGGTAGATAACTAGGAATAAAGTGGCTGGATCATATGGTTGGTGCCTAACATTTTTTTAAAGATCTTATTTATTTATTTGAGAGAGTGAGCATGAAAGAGAGAGAGAGAGAGAGCATGAGCATGAGCAGAGGCAGGGGGAGGGGGAGAGGGAGAGGGAGAAGCAGACTCCCTGTTGAGCAGGGAGCCCGACCCAGGGCATGGAGATCATGACCTGAGCAGAAGGCAAACACTTAACCGACTTAGCCACCCAGCCTTCCACGTTTATACCATTTTAAATTCTCACCATCAGTATATGAGCATTCTAGTCATTCCCGTATCCTCACCAACATTTGATACTGTCAGTCTTTCTACTTTTAGCCATTCTAATAGGTATGAGTGGTATCTCGTTATAGTTTTAATTTGCATTTCTCTGAAGTCTAATGCTTTAAGCATACTTTCCTGTGCTTATTTGTTATGCATGTATCTTTTCTTTGGTGCATCGTCTATTCAAATCTTTTGACTATTTTTAATTGGCTTATTTCTTTCTTTTCTTTTCTTTTTCTTTTTTTTTAAGATTTTATTCATTTATTTGACAGAGAAGAAGAGATCGCAAGTCGGCAGAGAGGCAGGCAGAGAGAGAGAGGGAAGCAGGCTCCCCACTGAGCAGAGAGCCCGATGCGGGGCTCGATCCCAGGACCCTGAGATCATGACCTGAGCCGAAGGCAGAGGCTTTAACCCACTGAGCCACCCAGGCGCACCCCTTAATTGGCTTATTTTCTAATTACTGAGTTTCAAGACATAAATATATATATGTACATATGATTTGCAAAGATTTCCCCCCTAGTATATAGCTTATCTTTTCACTCTCTTAATGATGGCTTTTGGCACAGATTTAAATCTTAATGGCACAGCTTTTTTATTTTGGTGAAGTCAAATCTATTTATTTATTTATTTATTTATTTAAAGATTTTATTTATTTATTTCACAGAGAGAGAGAGTAAGAAAAGGAACACAAGCAGGGGGAGTGGAAGAGGGAGAGGCAAGCTTTCTGCTGAGCAGGGAGCCCAGGACCCTGGGATCATGACCTGAGCCAAAAGCACATGCCTAATGACTGAGCCACCCAGACACCCATGAATTACACTAATTTTCTTGTAGTTCTTATTGTTAAGCCAATCTTGCATTCCTGCAGTAACACAACTTGGTCATGATATGTTATCTTTTCAATATTCCATTGGATTTGCTTTGCTGAAAATATGTTAAGAATGTTTGCATCTGTGTTCTCGAAGAGAGTGGTCTGCAGGGTTTTTACATTTGTTTGTTTGTTTGTTTGTTTTTCCCTGTGATGTCTTTGTTTCAGGGTCAGAATAATTCTGGCCTCAAAGAATGAATTAAGAAATATGTTCACCTTTTCAATTTTCTGGAAGATTTTGCATAGAAGTGGTGTTTTTTATTTCCCTAAATGTTTGTTAGAATTTACTAGTGAAGGCATCTGGGCCTAGAATTTAATTTGTGGGAAGAATTTTAACTGCAAATTAAATTTATCTAATAGATATATGGCTACTTGGGTTGTCTATTTCTTCTTGAATGAGTTTCAGTAACTTGTCTTTCAAGGAATTTGTCCACTTGGTCTAGTTGTTGAATTTTTAGGATGTTGTTCATAATTCTTACTTATTGTTCTTTTAACATATATGAATCCTATAGTGAATTACCTCTTTCATGTCTGAAATTGGTAATTTGTATGTTCTTTCCTTTATTTTTGATCAACGTAGCTAGAGATTTAGAAATCTGACTGATATCATAAAACCACTTTTGGATTAGTTGTTTTTTCTCTATTGTTTCTGTGTGTCCTCTATTTCCTTGATTTCCAGTTTTATCTTCATTATTTCCTCTCTTTTGCTTATTTTGGGTTTAATTTAATCTTCTTTTACTGGTTTCTTAAAGTGGAAGCTGAAATCTCAGAGACCTTTCTTCTTTTCTAATGTACATATTTAGTGCTTTTTAGCTCCTCCTAGGTACTACTTCAGGTACACATTTCGATATGTTGTGTTTCATTTTCATTGAGTTAAAAACAGTTTCTAGTGTCCATTCTGAGTTTTTGATCCATTTATTATATATACGTGTGTTGTTTAGTTTCCAAATATTTGGAGAATTTCCAGAACTATTTCTGTTATTCATTTCTTTTCTTTTTTTTTAAGATTTTATTCATTTATTTGACAGAGAGAGAGATCACAAGCAGGTAGAGAGGCAGGCAGAGAGAGAGGGGGAAGCAGGCTCCCCACCGAGCAGAGAGCCCGATGTGGGGCTTGATCCCAGGACCCTGAGACCATGACCTGAGCCGAAGGCAGAGGCTTTAACCCACTGAGCCACCCAGGTGACCCTTATGTTATTCATTTCTAATTCAATTCCATTGTAACCAGAGAGCATACTTTATATAAACTGAATCTTTTTAAATTTATAAAGACTTGTTTTCTGGCTCAGAAGTTGGTCTAGCATGTGAGCTTGAAAAGAATGTATTCTGCTGTTATTGGATGATGAGTTCTATAAATGTCAATAGAGTCAAGCTGTGTGATAATATTGATTTTCCATTGACATGTTTTATCAACTACTGTGAATGAGGTATTAAATCTCCAGCTAAAATTGGGGATTTGTGCATTCCTTCTTATATTTCTTTCACTTCTTGCTTAATGTATTTTGAAGCTCTCTTATTAGATGCACAAACATTTTGGATTATTGTGTCCCCTCAATGAACTGACCTACTTTTCACAATGAAATAAAATTATTGGTACCTAGTAATATTCTTTACCCTAAAACCTACTTTTTATTTATTTGTTTGTTTGTTTGTTTTTAAAACCTACTTTTTTTTTTTTTAAGATTTTATTTATTTGACAGAGAGAGACACAGCGAGAGAGGGAACACAAGCAGGGGGAGTGGGAGAGGGAGAAGCAGTCTCCCCGTCGAGCAGAGAGCCTGAGGCGGGGCCTGATCCCAAGACCCCGAGATCACGACCCAAGCTGAAGGCAGAAGTTTTAACTCACTGAGCCATCCAGGCTCCCCTAAAACCTACTTTTTAAAAAAGATTGTATTTATTTATTTGAGGGGAGAGAGAAAGAGAGAGTGAGTGGGGGGAGCGGGAGAGGGACAAGTAGACTCTCTGCTGAGCACAGAACCCCACAGGCGCTCCATCCCAGGACCCTGAGATCATGACCTGAGCCAAAGTCAGATGTCAGATGCTTAACTGACTGATCCACCAAGGCACCCCAAAAACCCACTTTGATACTAATAGAACCTCCCCCAGATTTCTTTTTACTGGTGTTAACATGGTATATCTTTCTCTCTCTCTCCCTCTCTTTTGCTCTCTCTCTCTCTCTCTTTTTTTTTTTTTTTTTGCCTTTAGCTTAGTTGTGCCTTTATATCTAAACTTGATTTCTTGGAGGTGGTATATAGGAGGGTTTTTTTTAAAAAACATAATTTAACTATCTGTGCCTTTTTATTGGGAAATTTAGACAATTTAAATTTAACGTGATTATGGATATATTAGGTTTAAATCTATCATCTTGTTATTTGTGTTTTATTTGTCCCATCTCTTTTTTGTTCCCTTTTTACACTTGTTCTGCCTTCTTTTGTACTAATTGTATATTTTTTAGAATTCCATTTTATCTCCTCTGTTGGCTTATTAGCTAAAACTTTTTGGTTCTGTATTTCAGTGGTTGCTTTGTAGTATATATCTTTAACTTATCAGGGGTCTACCTTCGGGTGCTATACGCCACTTCGTGCATATTGTAAGAAATTTACAATAGTGTATTTCCATTTCTTCCATCATAGTCTTTTGCTGTTGTTACCATCCAGTTTACTTTTATGTAAATCCCACTACAAATTGTTAATATTTTTGTTTAAATAGTCAGTTTCCTCATAATGCATTCTAAATAATAAGAAAACATCTTATGCTTCATTACCATTTCCAAAGCTCTTCATTTCATTCTGGTTTCCCTGAGGTATCATTTTCCTTCTGCCTGAAGGACTTCCTTTGACATGTTAGTTCCCTAATCTTTGCTTCTGCCATGCCTAATCTGCTGTGAATCCTATCTAACGTATGTTTTGTCTCAGACATTATAGTTTTAACATTTTTTTTTTTTTTTTTTTTTTTTTTAAAGATTTTATTTATTTGACAGAGAGAAACACAGCGAGAGAGGGAACACAAGCAGAGGGAATGGTAGCGGGAGAAGCAGGCTTCCTGCCGAGCAGAGAGCCCGATGCGGGGCTCGATCCCAGGACCCTGGGATCTGACCTGGGCCGAAGGCAGCCGCTTAACGACTGAGCCACCCAGGCGCCCCTCAGACATTATAGTTTTAATAGCTGCAAGTTTACGGGTATTTTAACAAATATTTTCCATGTCTCTACTGAGCATTCCTAATCTTTCTTTTAGTTTCCAGTCTATGGGACACAGTTATAATAACTACTTTAATGTCATTCTGTACTCATTCTATCCTCTGTGTTATTTCTGTTTCAGTGCAATTGATTGAATTTTCTTCTCATTATGGCTCATAGTTTCACACTTCTTTGCATACCTAGCAACATTTTTTGGATGCCATAGGCCATTTACGCTAGTTTTAAAAATAATTTTACTTTGTTTTGTGCTATTTTATGTTCACATAAATATTCCTGAAATTGGTTCTGGGACACAGTTATGTTCCTCAGAGTTTGATTCTGCCTAGTCTTGTTTTTTGAGGCAAGATCTGAGCAGTGTTTAGTCTAGGGCGAATTTTCCCTACTACACAGGCTGTAACTTTCTGAGTACTTTACCCAAAGCTCTGTAGGTTTTCCCCTCTGGCTAGTGGGAGCAAGAAATCTACTCCTGGCCCTATTTAAGCTATTCTTACTTTTGGGTGTTTCTTTCCCTGGCCTGAGCATTTCCTTCACCTGCACTCTTGATCTCAGGGTCTTGAGTTCAGGCCCCATGTTGGGCATAGAACTTACTTTAAAAAAAAAAAAAACAAGAGAATAAGATATAAGACATAGACTAGGGGCACCTGGGTGGTGCAGTTGGTTAAGCTTCTAACTCTTGGTTTCAGCTCAGGTCTGATCTCAGGGTGGTGAAATTGAGCCCCACCTCAGCTCTGTGCTCAGCAGGGAGTCTGCTTGAGTTTCTCTCTCCCTCTTCCTCTGCCCCTCCCCCTTCCCCCCTCAGTGAAATAAATAAATGATCTTAAAAAAAAAAGACATAGACCAGAAAAATACTTACAAATCACCTATCCAAAAAGGACTTGTATTCAGGGTATATTATAAAGAACTCCCAAAATTAAGCAATAAGAGGGGTGCCTGGGTAGTTCAGTTGGTTAAAAATCCGACTCTTGATTTTGACTTAGGCCACCTCAGGGTTGTGAGATCAAGCTCCACGCTGGGTGTGGAGCCTGATCAAGATTCTCTCTCTCCCTCTTCCTCCGCCCCTCCCCCCTCCCTCTCTTGAAAAACAATATAAAATAATCAATAAGAAAACAAACAATCCAATTTATTTTGTAATATTTATTTATTTAAGTAATCTCTACCCCCAATATGCGGGCTCATGATCCCGAGGTTGAGTCCCATGTTCCGACGACTGACCCAGCCAGGTGCCTCACAAATAACCCAATTTAAAAATGGGGAAAACATTTGCACAGACACTTCATCAAAGGAGATACAAGCATGGCAAATAAGCCTAAAAAATTGCTCACCCCCATTAGTCCCTAGGGAAATGCAAATTAAACCCACATGACACCCCACTCCAGACCTAGTAGAATGGCTAAAATAAAAAAGACTGACAGAACCACGTGTGGATAAGAAGGTGGGGAGCTGGACCTCTCATCTCACACTTGGCTGGGATGCAACACGCCAGAGCAACTGGAAAATGGTTTGGCAGTTTCTTATAAAACAAAACAACACCGTTTGGCCCAGCAATGCCATTCCTGGTTGCTCCTTCACACCAACACCTGTTTATAGCAGCGTTATTCATGGTAGTGAAAACCCAGAAACAACCCCAACAACCCCTTGACAGGAGAGCAGATAGGCAAAGGGACAAACAGCGACACAGCGGAATACTAGTTAGCAGCCTAAAGGAACCAACCCTTGGTACACTGACATCATGAAAACCTCTCAAAAGCACTACGCTCCGTGAAACAAGCCAGTCTCAAAAGGTTATTACTGAAAAACTCCATTTATAGGACATTCTAGAGAAGGATGGGGAACAGACTAGGGGCTGCCAGGGTTTAGGGGATGGACTGACTACAAAGACCATGAGGGGCTCTGAGGGCGACGGGGCTGTTTCATCCCTCACTGTGGTGGTGGTTGCCCAGATACGTACCTGTGGAATCTCACGGAAGCATATACCAAAATCAAACCAAATAAAATGGCGTCTAATTCAACAAACAAACAATCAATCAATCAAAAAACCTCAGCGGTACATTAGAAATGATTTTGAATATGTTTTATTCAGCATTTCCGGGTGTTTGTCAGCAGACGAGTTTTCAGGTTATCTTACGCCACCTCCTTGCCAGCGCTGGGCAACTTCCTGGTACTTTGACCTGTTTATCTCTCGGGGCCTCTTCCTGCCTCCAGTGCCACCACCCACTCCCATGGCCGTGCCTGGGTCTTCCTGCCACCAGGAATTACTCTGCCTCCAAATTAGCTCGTAACTCAAAGCAACCACTCTCTAAGCCAGTGACTCTTCCTCAGGCGTGACCTTGTTCCCAGAGGGCATTTATTTGGCCATGTCTGGAGACATTTTTTCCTGACTGGGGATGGTGTGTGTAGAATACTGCGTAGCGTCCTACATGCAGGACAGACGCCACGACAAAGAATCGTTTGGCCACAGATGTCAAGAGAACCGGCGTTGAGAGCCCCTCCTCGAGCCCGCAGAGACCCCACCTGAAGCCCTTTCAGCTTGATCCGGACCTCCCCCCACAACTCTGGTCTTCTATCCTCTTTCTCCAGCTTGCAGCCCATGGCCCAACATCAGCTCCACCACTCCTTGGTGGACACTCTCATCTTACTCAAGGTTCTTATAATTATAAGAATCATTTTTAAAAAAATCAAAACAGGTAGGGCCCAGGGGTGGGACTTTATTGGAAGAACTCAAAGGTGAAACATGGTGACTGAGTGGGAGCTGATTCTCACTGAGCACCTGCACAACTGCCCCCAATCTCCACAGTTGTCCTTTGAGGTAGATACCATTCTGTCCCATTTCGGGGGTGTCATATGGAACCCACAGGTGGAAAGGGCTGCTAGCCTGCCCCAGAGTTGGGTACAGGAAACTAGACAGACAAAGCAACAAAAGAGGCTGTTCTTTAAGCTCCGTCTGGGACACCCTCCTCCCGGTCTCGACTTTCTGCCTTTCCCTGCAGAGCTGCTCGTCTCTAGGTAGACCAGTTAGCTCCATTTGCCCTGGAGCACAGCATCAGGGAGCCAGCTGAGGACTGCTAGCTTACGTGACTCTAATTTAGGAGACAAGCAGGGTACAAATGACATTTCTGGCCCATAAAATCAAATCCTCTGTTCAGTTGGTTTTTTAAATTAATCGACTTGCTTGCTTGCTTGCTTGCTTGCTTGAGATTTATTTATATGGGGGGAGGGGCAAAGGGAGAGGGAGAGAGAATCCCAAGCAGACATCCCAATGAGTGTGGAGCCCGATGCCAGGCTCGATCCTACAACCGTGAGATCATGACCTGAGCTGAAACTAAGAGTTGGAAGCTTAACCAACTAAGCCACCCAGGTGCCCAATCGACTTTATTTCTTCTAGAACGGTTTTAGATCTACAGAAAAATTGAGTGATAGCACAGAAAGTTCTGGTATACGCCCCACTCCACCCCAGGGTTTCCCCTGTCACTAACACCCTGTGTTAGCAGGGCACATTTGTTGCACTCAATCAACCCACATTGATACATTAACTGAAGCCCACCCATACTTTGCATGAAAGTTCCCCCTTGGTGCTGTGCATTCTCTGTATCCACAGTTGCAGCTGCATGCTCTCAGAGTCCCCTTGCTCCCCCTACCTCCTTCCCCACTCCCCCAAACCCCTGGAAACCACAGATCTTATTACGGTGTTTACAGTTTAATCTTTTCTAGAATGTCTCATTGTTGGAATCACATAGTATGTGGCCTTTTCTCATTGACCTCTTTCACTAGCAGTATGCATTTAAGGTTCTTCCGTGACTTTTGTGGCCTAACAGCTCACTTCTTTTGATCACTGAATGACACTCCATCGTCTGGACCTACCACAGTCTCTTCCTCCTTATACCTGTTGCATGACATCGTGGCTGTTTCTGGTTTTGGAGATTGAACAAAGCTGCATTCCTGCACAGGTTTTTGTGTGGACTTAAGTTTTCAGCTCAATCGGGTAAATATCAAGGAACATGACTGCTGGATTGTATGGTAAAATGATGTTTAGTTTTGTAAGAAACTACCAAACATCACGCAAAGTGGCCGTATCACTCTGTACTCCCACCGGCAACAACCAAGAGTTCCTGTTGCTCCACATCCTCGTCAACATTTACTATTGTCAACTTTTTGGATTTTAGCCATTCTAAGAGGTGGGTAGCAGTATCTCATTGTTGTTTCAGTGAACAGTTCCCCAAAGACACATTATGTGAACCAGCTTTCCAAATGCTGATTTGCCATCTGCATATCTGCTTTGGTGAGGTGTCTGTTCAGAGGTGTTGCCCATTTCTTAAACTCAGTCATTTGTTCTCCTCCAATATGATATGATATGTCTCTCCATTTCCTTAGGCTCTCTTTCATTTCTCTCAGATATGTTTGGAAATTTCCAACATACAGGTCTTGCATAGTGTTTGTTACATTTAGCCTGAAGTATTTAATGTTATTGTAAATGAAATTTTTTCTTATTTTCTTTTTCCAATCTGTAGTCGATTTAGAGAAATACACTTAATTTTTTTACATC
>CM053613.1:2895497-2908837 GCA_028646535.1 Procyon lotor
TGGGTTAAAGCCTCTGCCTTCAGCTTGGGTCATGATCTTAGGGTCCTGGGATTGAGCCCCCGCATCAGGTTCTCTGCTCAGCAAGGAGCCTGCTTCCCCCTCTCTCTCTGCCTGCCTCTCTGCCATCTTGTGATTGCTCTGTCAAATAAATAAATAATCTTTAAAAACTAATTATTAAAAAAAAAACCTTCTTTCCCCTTTGGTGAACTAGCTCCCTCTCCAACCCTAAGGCTTTCTGGAACTGACCCCTAAGCCCCCCAACTCTGAAGCCAGGGCCTTCACACCAGCCTGCCCTATTTCACCTTCTCTGCCTGGCCACCCCGAGTGCTCTAGAGGAAAATCAGCTCTACTTTTGACCCAGGAAACACCACCACCCCTAGGAATTTACGAGGGAACAAGCCAATAGCCCAAAGTGTATCCATGAGGTATGACGAGGGAATTAAGGGTAATGAAATAGGGCAAAGCCACATGATCTCCTGGCCAGAGAAAACCAAGGTCAACTGAAAATCAGCTGGAGGCTTCCAGTCCAGGATGGGCAGCTGGGAGAGGCCCCGAGGGCCTGTGGCTGCGGGGAGGGGGGACGCTCACCTGCTGTGAGAAGCTTCCATCAAGTCCATCAGAGGCTGGAGCAGTTTTTCCTTCCTTTTAATCATCACTCAGCTACAGCCCACACTGACAGGGCCGGGGAGGGAGGATGGAGGATCTTCAGCTCCCTCACCTGAGCTGTGGACCCTGAGCCTCCGTTTGAACCTGGGCCATTCCCAGAAGCAGTGTCTGGGAAACACCCAATAAAAAGCTATTTTGCGCTTCTGCCTTCGGCTCAGGTCATGGTCTCGGCGTCCTGGGATCGAGCCCCTGCATCGGGCTCTCTGCTCAGCGGGGAGCCTGCTCCCCCCTCTCTCTGCCTGCCTCTCTGCCTACTTGTGATCTCCCTCTCTCTGTCAAATAAATAAATAAATAAATAAATCTTTAAAAAAAATTTTTAAAAAAGCTATTTTGCACAATGTACTCGGTCTCAAGACAAGTCACGGAAAAAAACGGAGGCGTTCTCACAGTTGCCTTATTCAATTCTCTTTTTTCCCTCAGATTTCCCTCCTCTTTTTTTTTTTAAGATTTTATTTATTTATTTGAGAGCGAGAGAGAGAGAGAGAGAGAGAGAGCATAAGCAGGGGGAGCAGCAGAGGGAAAGGGAGAAGCAGAAACCCCGCTAAGCAGAGACCCCGATGTGGGACTCCATTCCAGGACCATCACAACCTGAGCCAAAGGCAGACGCTCAGCCCGGCCGAGCCACCCAGGCGCCCCACTCTCATCTCTTTTGAGTGTATAATTTACATGCAGTAATGGGTACAGAACTCAGACACCCAACATGAGAGAGTTTTCCCGAGCCCACATTCCCAGGTACCCGCCCTCCGATGATATAGAATGTTCTTGCACCGGAAGTTTCTCCCGCCTGCCCAGAGGCAAATGCCTCTTCAGGTTTCTATCCCTGTAGGTTTGTTTTTTCAGCTCTAGGACACCACATATTTGAAACCAAACAGTCTGTACTCTATGGTTTCTGGCTTCTATTCCCTCAACATAGTGTTTTTGAATACTCGTCCGTGTTGCAACTCATTCGCCCTCATTTCTGTAGGATTTCAGCACGAGGAGAGACACCACTTTGTCTATCCATTCTATTTTGATTGGCATTTGCATTTTGACCCATTTAGGGCTACTATAAATGAAGCTGCCCCAAAAATCTTGAAGAAAGGGGGAGGAAGGAAAGGAAGAGAGAGGAACAGATTATAACCTACTGAAAAATATAGGAATCCATAAGTCATACTGACATAAATATATAAATACGTTGCAAGTTTGATGAGGAATACGGTGTTTGCATACCCTTACAGCACCTTTCCATGGAATATTTAGTACAAAGGGAAAACTAGAACTCTCCAGCAGAGAAATTGGGAGAAATTCCTTCATCAGGTGACCCAAGTGAACATCGGCAGTTACGGGGCAAACTGAAATCCTCCACCAACCTGATAGGATTCGATGAGAACACAGCCTCGCTCCTTCAACATTCCTCTCAAAGATCCCTGACCTTAATCGAACCATAAGGAACATTCAAAAAACTGCGACTGAAGGACATATTACAAAATAACTGTCTGTAACCTTCAGGAATGCCAAGGGCATACAAGTCAAAGAAAGAGGGAGGAATGTTCCAGAAGGAAACTGAAGATACTTGATAACTAAGGGAACTCAGATTCTGGGAGGGTTCTTTTGCTATAAAGGACATTATTATTGTCACTGGGAAGATCCAAATGGGACCCAAACATCAAATGACAACCTTTGGATGTGATTTCTTGACTCTGATCACTGGGTTCTGGTTTCACAGGAGGATAATCTCAGTTGGAAGGAAACACACCCTAACGTGCTCTGAAGTCGTGGAGCATCTGGGGAGCATCTGGGGGCAGATAGGAAAAATAATACTTTGCATTATACGTGGAAACTTTACGTAAATTTGAAATTATTTAAAAAAATAATGATTGGGGCGCCTGGGTGGCTCAGTGGGTTAAAGCCTCTGCCTTCGGCTCGGGTCATGATCTCAGGGTCCTGGGATCAAGCCCCACATTGGGCTCTCTGCTCAGTGGGGAGCCTGCTTCCTTCTCTTTCTCTGCCTGCCTCTCTGCCAAATAAATAAATAAATAGATAAATAATTTTTTTAGATAAATATTTTTTTAAAAAATAATGATCAAGCTTTTCCTGCCCTTGAGGAAATCCGTTTTTCAGCTGCCATCAGTCCTTTTTGTGTTTACTTCTTTTTTTTCTTAAGATTTTATTTATTTGACAGAGAGATCACCAGTAGGCAGAGAGGCGGGCGGGGGGTGGGGGGGGAAGCAGGCTCCCCGCTGAGCAGAGAACCCGATGTGGGGCTCGATCCCAGGACCCTGGGATCAGGACCTGAGCTGAAGGCAGAGGCTTTAACCCACTGAGCCACCCAGGTGCCCCCTTTTTGTGTTTACTTCTAAGCGGGTGTGAAGCCAGAGGTCACCCAGAGTCGGGCTTCTTTTTGGCGGTGGTGGGACCTGAAAGGGCGCCATCTCTCAGGGGCCCAAGCCTGTACCTGGGGCCTGTCTGATTGCTCCCAGGGTCCCAGCGCACCCTGACCTTGAAAAGCAAGGAAGGTTCTGTGCACTTTGTGGGTGTGGCTGAACACGCCTGAGCCATCGAGGCCCGGAGAGCGGGTAGAGAACCCCTTGCCTCTCCTTTAACCCGTCAGAACTGCTAAAGGTTAGCATCATCCTTCGTGTATTGAGCCTGCTAGGTTAGCAACCCGAGGCACTATTCTGGATGCCAGAGATGCAGCCATGCACAGCAGACAAAGGCTCCTGCCCTCAAGGCGCTTATAGCCTGGAAGGGACAGCCAGCCGGGAAACACGATGAAGAAGTAAAATGTACAGAATGCTAGACTGTGATGTGTGCGATGGAGAGAAAGCCACAAAGGCTGGTGATGGAGAACTGAAGCTATCTACTGGCCCTGAGCAATGGGAAGAGCTGAGAGGTGTGAGGGCGCATGCGCATGTGCGTGCGTGCGTGTTCAATTTCAGCCACGCCATCCTATGATATGCTTGTTAAATACCTAAGGGGTGGGATCAGAAGCTCAGAGGAGGGGGCCGGGCTGGAGACCAGAATTTAGGTGTCAACTAGATGAACGATTTGAAAGACACGAATGAGTTCTGGGCAGACCCAAGGACTGGCACGGTTCACAGTTGAAGGGATGGGGTGTAGACAGGCCCCATCACTGGCTCCAGATCACACGGCTGGGAAGTCGTGGAGCTGGGATTCAAACCTGGGACAGACCCGTGCCCCTGTTGGAAGCTGCCATAAAGTCTTCGCTGCTGTTGACTCTGTGGCCTTGGGCAGGTCACCTGACCTCCCAGAGGCTGGGTGTCCTCATCTCCCAAAGGAGAGGGGCGTGTGAGGGCAGGTGAAGGCAAGGATGGAGCAGGGGCCCCATGGTGCTCAGGCAGCTGGTTTGGACTGGTCACCAGAATGGTCCTGGGTTTGCCCCCTGCCTTCTCCCATTAGCCTTGGACACCTGCTCTCATCGGAACAGACCTGTCCTCTGGGCAGGGGTGGGGGCCAGTGAGACGCACGTGCGGAGTCCCCAAGTCAAGATATTACTTTACAAGAAGCCACGGCCGCCCTGCCCGGAGTTCTGGGGTCCGCGTGACCTGCGGGCCCCCCTGTGGGAACGAGATTCCACCAAGCCAACCCCTTCCAGCCAGTCGCGGGCTGAACCTGGCATTTGAAGAAGGGAAATTAGAGAGCGGTGCAGGGTCGGTGGGACCAGGCTGGGGCTCTGTGGCGTGCCCCTGGGCCCTGCTGGGAGGACCGGAACAGGCTCTGCAGGCTCAGCCAGGGCCCTGGCAAGGGCGCCGCTCCCAGGTCAGCTCCGGGCTGGCCAGGCCCCTTCCGCCAACTCAGTCTTTCTTTAGCGTTGTTAGTATCTTTCCATCTGTCCCGGCCCGGTAGGGGCCCCCGCTGCCTCTGTGGCTTAGCACTTCCACTTTGGGGCATCCAGAGGCTTCACAGTGTAAATGCCAATGGCTCCTGTCACATGGGGGCTGGGCAGGTGCCTGGCCACAGGACTTCCTGTCCCCCATCCACCCCTCCCCTGCCAGTTGGCAGCAGGAGGCCTCCAGCTGGCCATGCTCAGGGCGGGGAAGTCAAATTTCCAGTCTCCCCCGGGAGGACAGCTCTGGGCTGTGCCCTCTGCCCAGCTTAGCTCTGCCCACCCTTAATCCTGGCTCCATCAGGGTCCTGAGTCCCTACTCAGCTGTGCCAAGAGCTCCAGCCCACCCTGAGTAGCCAGCAATGCAGAGGAGCTGGGCACAGGCATGGTTGGGCTTGAGGCCTGGGCACCAAGACCCACACAGGGCTATGGTTGCCCCTTGCAAGCAGATGGGGTTCCCTGGTGTGCATGCCTCCTGTGGGCATCCAGTGGGGGAGCGGTGGCAAAGGCAATCACAGTGTTTCTGCGATATAATTTGAGTATTTGGAGCCAAGCGCTATAAAAATCTGGGAAAGAACGTTTGATGATAAATCAGAAGCTAACAAAAGCAAAGCAATCATTTGCTAGTTGTGTCTGCAAGAGGGACAGGGCAAGGGGAATTCAGATCCAGACCCAGCCTATATGCCTGGGTCTGCTTTATTTGAGGGGTGCTGAGGCTCTGCCCACACTCTCCCCCACCAATCCCAGTTGGCTTCCAGAGGGGGACGTGGGGAAAGCAGGTGCGGACAGTGGGAAAAGCTTTGGTTTGGAAGATCTAAACCCCCATCTGCCTGTTAGACACACACTCATGGCAAATCACTGTGCCTCAGTTTCCCATACGTGGTAGAAATAATGAGCGCCACGTCTACTACCCAAGGTCATGGAGGGCAGATGAGGGAAGCAGGTGTGTTGGTATTAGTTGGACCGCAGTCCTAGTGATCATGCACAATCTCCCCTGAACCATCCTTTATGGTGTGCCTATTCTGTGCCAGGCCCTGGGGATACAGGAGAAACCGAGGCAGAAATGGGACTCTTCCTGGCAGAAGAGTCCTGTCCTGCCAGCCTCCTGTCCACCTGTCCTGCCAGCCTCCTCTTTGTAGGAGCTACAGCGGGCTTTCCCCAGTTCCGGAGGCCAGAGCCTTTTCCCGGCTCCCCGCCTCCCCTTCCCACCGGGATTTAGCACTTAGTGGTCCCACATTTCCTAACCATCCCTTTTTCCTAACATACTGCAACCCACCCTTCCTGTCTCCACTGCCCAAGGGGACACCTTCAGGCACCATCTCTGTGCCTCTGACGTCGGTGGCAACTTGACCTCTAGAGGTCTTCATTTTTCACCGGGGTACCGGGGTACCGGATGAGGGCTCTGGCTCAAGCCCTGACTAGCTGTCCCTAGGGGTCACCTAACCTCTCTGTCTCAGTTTCCCTACGTGTGAGGAAGAACCACGCCGGTCCCCACCTCCTGAGGGTGGTTGTGCAGAGTCGATGAGCTCTGGCACCCAAAGCCTGAGAACGGTGCCCACCGTCCAGTGGAGACTGTATACGCGTTACTCTCATTACTGCTATTTTGTAGCCATTATTATCAGACTGCAGGACCCAAAGGGCGGTGCTTCGGTCGCTTCGCCCTCATCCCAGAGCTCAGCCCCTGGAGCGCGCCAGACCCTCGGCGTCCTCCGCACCTGCCCCGGGTCCTGGGCGCGGGCACTGCCCAACCAGGGAGGGAAGCGGAAGTAGACGTGTTTCTCGGAGAGCCCGGCGGGCACACAGTAGGTGCTCAAGCGACGGCCGGCCGACACCGGGAAGCCCGTGGCCCGGTGAGTGCACGCCCCCTGCCCCCCTCGCTCCCTCCCACACTCCCGGCGGGCTGCCCACACGGTCTGCAAGGGTGTATCCCCGTCCAACGACACCCACTCCCACAACAAAGAAGCTCGCCTCTGTGGGGGCCACCTCCCCTCGGGGCCGCCGGCACACGCAGGGGGCCGAGGGGCCCGCGCGTCCCCCGGCGCTGCCCCCCGTCTGGTCTCGGGAGCCGTCCCCCACCGGTGCGGCTGCGCCCTCGGCCCGGCCGGAGCCGAGGTGGCGCCCGAGGGGCGCGCGGCGACGCCGCCTCCAGCCGCGATTTAAAGGGCAGCGAGGGGCGGAGGGATCCCTGCCTACCCTCAGCACGGATCCCTCCGCCGGGCGACGCGAGGCGACGGCGCCTCTTGGTTCTCTCTAAATTCGCTTTTTGTCCTTCCGCCGCCGCGAGCACCCAGCGAGGAACTCGTTTCTTTTCCGTGTTTCTCCGCCTCCCCCGCCCCCACCCCCCCACCCCCCCGCGAGTCCCGTAAAAGCAACAGAGGCGGCAGGGGTGGCGCGAGCCGGCGTGGTGTCCCTCCGCCCGGCCGAGGGCACTTCTTTTCGTCTCCTTCCACCGTTCCCGGGCGGCGTCCGGACGGCTCACCGGGGGCGGCGACGCGTCTGCGGCGCGGGAGGCGAGGCTCCGGGGCTATGAGGTGAGGGCGCTCGGACACCGAAGGCGGCGCGCGTGGCGCCAGGACCCGGGACGCGGACCCCCGGCGAAGGCGGCCTTGGGGAGGCCGCGGCCGCGCGAGAGGCGAGGTGAGGCCGGGCGCGGGCGCGGGGGCGCGGCGTGGTGGGGGCGGGGGGCTCCGGCCGCGGCTGGGACTTATTTCCCGACAGCGGATGGAGCGGGCGGTGCTGCGGCAGGCGCCGCCATCTTGGATTTTACTCTCCATTTTTCTCGGGAATTATTTTTTGGTGATTAATTTTTTGGGGGGCCGGGGAAGTGCCGCCCGGCAGCGCGGACCCCCCCAGCGCAGCGGCCGGGCAGCGGGGCCGCGTCGCGCCCCGAGGAGGAGCGGGCAGCGCCCGGCGGTGAGCGGGGGGCGGGCGCGGGCGTGCGGGGGCGCCGGGCGACGGCGGCGGCGGGCCGGGGGCGGGCCGGCGGGAGCGGGGGCGCCGGGCCGGGTGGGGGGCCGGGGCCGGGGCGCGGGCGGCGGCGGCGGCCGGGGGAGGGGCGCGGCGCGGCGGCGGCGGGCGGCGGCGGCGGTGGCGGCGGGCGGGGGCACGGGCCCTGCAGTAGGCGCCGCCGCCGGAAGGGAGCGGTAGCGGCCGCCGGGCAGCGCGGGGCCGGGAAGCGCCGGGGCGGCCCGTGGCCGCACGAGGGGAGCAGCCCCGCCGCTCGCGATTGGGGGACTCTGTTTTCCCTCTTCTCCAATGGGCAGCCGTGATCGGGCTCGCCCAATCTGCTACCTCTGCCGCGCTCCACTTCGGCTTGTTTTTGTTTGGGCTCGAGCCCGGTTCCAGGTCTCCTCCGGGGCCCGTCCCCCACCCTCCCCATCCCTCCCCTGACAGCGGCGCCGGCCTCGGGCCGCGGCTCGCCTCCCTCGCCCCGGGTCCCCTCGGTCCCCGGCCATCCTCGCAGAGTGGCGGTTGTCCGTCTGCACGCCCAGAGGTGATGGGTATCAGCGTCGCTCCCACCTGTGGGGGGTTGGGGACCGTGTTTTCGTGGTGACAACGGGGTCCAACTTGCGAGAATGGTGTTGGATCCACGTTGGACCGGAGAAATTGGCTCTCTTTCTCTCTCTGGGCTCATTTGACCCCGTTCAGGAGCTATCACTTCCCATCTGTCGAGTGGGGAAATTAGGATTACTGAGGAGGGGAACGTGTGTTCTTTAAAGATGATTTTTAGAAAAGTGGAATTCAGTCTTGCGGGGAGGTCTGGCGTAGAGTAGCGGGCAGTTGAATTGGTCGTTATTGTGACTTTTCATCAGGACCGTTTTAGACAAGCTACTTTAAACTATAAAAGTATAGTTAAATGTGTGGTCGGAAGGCTGCTGTAGGATCATCAGAGGAAGCAGTTGCCAGCTGGAACTTTTTCCTTTAGTTTGTGATACCGAGAACACGGCTGTAACTTTGGTAATTGGTTGTAAAAGCATAAATATTTCGAAAAGGGCAGGGGGAAATCATTTTTGCTTGAAATAATCGCCAATAACTTGCATATGTTGAAAAACATACCTAAAGAGTTACTTGCTGTAGATACAAGTTTACTTTGTAGTCGAACGTTTGGCCGCTTGGAACACAGGTGTGGCCCCGTCACTGTCGGGGCTCCCTGTATTCCAAGAGTAAAGTCCACAAACGCTTTAATCCCAGCATGTGGGGAAACTCCTGGCCCATTTTCCAGTTTGTACTCTCTAAACATTCTACATTCTACTCTCCCTTTCCCAGCCTCTAGTGCAAGGAGCTTCCCATGCCTGGCGCCTTTTGGTCACATTCTGCCCAGCATTCCTAGCCCTTCTCTGCCCCCTGCCCGCCCCCCATCCTTCAGAAAGGACCAGTGAGAAAGTTATCTGCAAAGACCGGCCCACTCTGGAGGACCACACTTCCACTTCGTTCCCTGAGCCCTTATTACTTGGTATTATATTTGGTTATTTGCCCATCCCTTTAGCTTTCGTGGGAACTGTTGGGTTATTATTTATTTCCTCTGCCTTGGGCAGGTGTCGAGTAGTTGCTTAGTAGGCATTTGATGAAAGTGAATTCGTTAATCTCCAAGTTAGGGAGCTTCATAGCTTGTATTTAGTTTTTTGATATATGTACATTCTGATGTTATTTTAAAACATTGTTATTAACAAAGCAACTTAGTTTGAGAGTGAAAGGAGTATTATGGATACTTAGTCTTCCAGAGAGGAGGGCTCAATTTTGTACCCATGAACTTTGAAACCAGATTCTTTCAAAGTTATTTCCAAGTGCTCCCTTGTCGGTATGTTCGTCTGTCTTCTCAGACACACTGCCCTGCTTTCTGTCCTTGAACCAGATACCGGTGGGCATACTGGGGGGAGGTGGTGGAGGGTTGGGGGTTGTAGCAGAGTATGATGTGAAGGAAGTGGTCACAGGTTGTTTGTGTGTTCGAGCATAGAGTTTTGTGGGTGGAGATGTTGATGTGTCATTTTTCCCTTGGGTCATATAAATCTGGGATCGATGCTGACTTTTCTCTATGTAGGACATGAGTATGTGGCCCAGTTGTGTTACAAAGACGTGTGCCATCTGAACAACTCCTTGTCCCCAGGGATGTCCTTCCCATGGCTTAGGAGAGCACATGCTTTCAGATAAACCATGTGGATTCCATCATTTTATATACTCTTGCCTACCATATATTAGCTTTACTTTTATTCCACTCACCAAAGTCCTTCTCCATGGAGCAAGAGTTGCAGGACTCTGTTACATGTTAGCCCTAGAGCACTAATTGTTGAGTTTTCCATGCAGGGATCCTATGTCCTTGCTCCACCATGACCCAGTGCCGGTTACATAGATACACTAAGTAAACGCAGGGAGAGAGCAGGGCGAGAGTGCGGCGTAGTTCTAGCTCAGATCCAGCTGTATGCAATAGAAAGATGTTTTCTATATAGGATGTAACTGAATTTTTCATTCTGATTTTTAGTTACTCTTTATCTTGGGGGCAAGAACTTATTTCACTGACCTGTCTTGGTGTAGGAAATGGATTTAATTGCTATGGGAAGCAGAAGCTCAAATTATTTATTACAAGATAAAATTAGTTAATGCCCTTTAAATTGTAATCATTAGGGTGTTCTAAGCATTAGATTACAGTGATTTGAAAAGTAATTTCTTGGATAGACTGCCAACTTTGAACTCATAAAACTACTTTCTATTTGGAGCTCTTAAGTTCAAAATATGAGGGGCGCCTGGGTGGCTCAGTCGTTAAGCGTCTGCCTTCGGCCCAAGTCAGATCCCGCGGTCCTGGGATCGAGCCCCGCATCGGGCTCTCTGCGCGGCGGGGAGCCTGCTTCTCCCGCTACCATTCCCTCTGCTTGTGTTCCCTCTCTCGCTGTGTTTCTCGCTGTCAAATAAATAAAATCTTTAAAAAAAAAAAAAAAAAAAAAAAAGTTCAAAATATGAGTTAAGCCCTGAAGTTTTAATGGCAGAGTTCCATTGAATGTGCTGTACAAGGAAGGGGTCTTAGCATACAGTAGGGAGTGAGTACCCTAAGTCTTTGTCTAAAGGATTTTTAAATGAGGGAAAGGTTAACAGCTGTCTTTAAATTCTTACTACCAACTTTATATCATCCCCCCACCAAAAAAACCTCTACAAATCTATTTTTACTTTTGTTATTACTGTAGTCCCTTTTATCTATAATTTGTTGTTTCCTAGAAGTGTTGGCTGAGAGGAAAGGTCACACCTGATCAGTATCTGCCTGGGAATTTATTAATGTGATCTGAGTTTCTTTTTGTCCTAGTCAAATAAAAGAAAGCGCTTGTCATTTACAGACATATTTTGATTCAACAGACGTATTCCTAAATTTTAGTCATGCATATCTTAATTTATTTGCATTACAGGATTTTACTATTTTAAAGGAATGCCGTGGAGAGAATCCATCAGTACAGGAAGGACCCATAATCTTATTTTTGTAAGACCATGTTAATGCTTAATGTTAGCTTTAAAAAACAAAATAAAACACTTTTTCTTTTGACTCCTGGGACTAGAGACAGAGTGGGTATATTATCTTTATAGACCTGGTGGTGGAAACAGGAACCATTTGCATTCTAAGGTAGTCGCACAAAAGAAGAGAAGAAGTCACTGATTTCCATAGCCATTGATGCTCGAAATTATGTTTTGCTTCACGGTTTTGCATCCTTCATGCCAAAGGGTTCCCAGGACCAGTTTAGTCACTCATTGCCTCTGGCTCCAACCTCTGGCGGCCAGATTTGGGACTGTCTGACGTCTGTGTGAGACACACTTAAACCACACAGCCTTCTAGGGTTGTGTGCAATTATGACTGCACTAACATATAATTCCGGAGTTTGATGAAGGACAATTGGAGTAAGAGTCAATACCTGCGTTTCAGTCTGCTCTGTCATTATTTATATAAGACATGGGGCCTCAGCTTCTGCAACTGAACTTTAATCTCTCAGACTATTTCCAATCCTGAATTATATTTTATCATTTACATTTAATTGCCACTCTGTTTTCTCACTTTTTTTTTTAAAGATTTTATTTATTTATTTGACACACAGAGAGAGATCACAAATAGGTAGAGAGGCAGTCAGAGAGAGAGAGAGAAGTAGGCTCCCCGCTGAGCAGAGAGCCCGACGCAGGGCCCCATTCCCCCAGACCCCGAGATCATGACCCGAACCAAAGGCAGAGGCCCCAACCCACTGAGCCACCCAGGCTCCCCTCTTTTCTCACTTCTAAGAGCTATTTTAATCTTTTGACATCTTTCTAATTGGCATACGTGATTCATCTACATGTCCTATGTAGTTTTTCCTCTCTTTTTCTGAATTGACGCTATAGCTTACAGTCAGTTGGGCTTTAGAATCGAGAGGCTAGAGGATATTCATGGCCCCCAAAGCTTGAGGGCTCCTACTTCTGGATGGCTCCTGTTTGTCACTTGCATCTCTGCTAGACGTCTCTCTTTTCTGTATTAATAATAGTGCACTAGGAAAAAGTAAATAGACCTAGGGAGCATTCCCTAGTGATAAGCTTTTTTATTTATGGGTGATGCGCATGTGGCTCAAGTATTGGAGTAAATCCCAGACTTGAGTTTGAACACTGGGGTTTTAGACCCGGCCTTACCACTGAATAGCAGCTTGACTTTAGGGAAACAACTTTATTCCTGAGCTCTAGCCATCTCGCATGTGATAATGCCTGTCTCCCCGACCTCACAGGGTTGCCAAGCAGGTGAACCCTCAGTGGTGTGTCAGGGTGAAACAAACACCAGAGCTCCTGCCCCGCAGATCTCTGATGGCACGGGGATTGCCTCTCAGGTCTCAGGCAGAAGGTCCTTTCAGTGAAGGGTCACCCTGCTTTCCACTCTGTACCCTTCTGCCCTGTTCAGATAGCCAGTTTTCACAGACTTCCCTTTGTACACGCAAGGTCTCCCATTCTAGTAGCCATGCCTGATTTTCCTGAAAGCTGAAGTTCACACGCGCCCTCTAGCGGTCTGTGGATGCAACAATATTCCAGCACCACGAACAGTGCCCAATGGCTCCCGGCAGGTTCTTGATAAATTTTGGACTCTAGGTCTGCAGAATGATTCATTTCGTCTGTCTGATTTGTGGAACAAGGTTGCAGTAGCTGATACAGTGTAATGATCTCTGAGGAATATTCTTATTTTCAAGGAAATGTTTATGTTACATGATGTGGAGGGGTATATATTTCTAGCAAGAAAACCAAACTACTCTTAGGGTGATGGAGTTTCCCTCACTGGAGAGTAAAGGGGGTCCTGATCCTTCAGCCAGTGGAGTCTGGGGCTAGAGAAGCCGTATGGTAACCTTCTCTTGTCTCCTTCAAAAGGGAAACAAAAATAGACCTCACTCAGGATCCAAGAAGATTTAGACAAAACCAGTTGCCTCAGAAAATATTTGTTTGATATAGATACGAGGAGTGTTTTTGATACCCGCCCCAAAAAAGAGAGGGGTGATTTTTTTTTTTATATTTATGCTTTTTATTTCTTTCCCCTGGTCATCCAGTATAGTTAGTTCCCACATGATTCTAATATCCTATTTGGTTTTTTTTTTTAAGTTTTTGACAGAACTTACAGTTTTATACCTATTGGGTTGTTGCTCTTCCCACGCTATCCTCTGAGCCCCATGAAATTAGGAACCAAGCCACTTTTGTTCTAGGGCCTTACTCTTCAAATATGGGGCAAATTACCTTTACAGTTTTGTTTCTGTCAGGATCGTATCGCTTTTTTCAGAGTGTCAAGAGTGTACAGGCTCTCAACCCAGCCTTGGCTTAATTGGTTTCTAATTCTCCAAGGCTTGCTCTCATTTGTAAAACGTATAATTGTACACGT
>CM053613.1:2908937-2974718 GCA_028646535.1 Procyon lotor
GATCTCTCTCTCTCAAAGAAATAAAATCTTAAAAAAAAAAAAAAAAAAGACATAGTTGAATGTACAGCGTATGGTTAAAGGGCTGTGACGGGGGTAGATGGCAGCACGCACGTCAAGGCTTTGCACGGTTCTGGGATGCTGCTGAGAGCCGTACCGTGAAAATGGTGCCTGGGACCCGAGAACTCTGAGCTTTTCTCTGTCGGGCCTGGGACTGCCAGGCTGCCCCTGCCACCCCCAGTTCTCCTCCACTGTCTTGAGCAGACGTTTCCTTGGCTGTGTGTTGGACTTCACAGCACTTACCCGTCTGCAGGACCTCCGTCTCTCCCCGTGCCTGCCTCTTGCCCAATGTATTTCCTTCTCCCTTCCCTCCCCCCTTTTCCTTCCACTAACTGCCTGTGAGAAAGCTCAACATTTTTTTTCCTTCGGGTTTGTGTCTTGGTAGCATATTATCTTGTCCGGAGGAGTGAATTACTTTGGGCAGGCCTGGGATTCCTGAGCCTGTTTCTTTTCATCTAAGACTTTTGCCCTGAAGTTCTGTGATTCTCTGAATTGAGATGATGTTGAAATGCTTGGTAAGCTGCAAAGTCTTCTTGTTAGTGTTGTTCTCCTCACGGCCCCCACTTCTCCCCTGAGTTCTCATGTCTTGGGACAGCTTCACCTGGGTTGTGACCCCCACCCTCAAACTCAGCACATTTAATCTTTCTCATCTTTCCTGCGAACCTGTGCTTTCTGGAGCCCAGTCCCCAGCAATTGTGCAGTCTCCCCAGCTAGAGACTTCTGGCCCATCTGAATTCAGTTCCTTTCTGTCCCTCACCACCTGTGTCCAATTTGTTACCAAGTCTTGCCAGCCTTCTCTGCACGCCCTCCCACGCCCTGCTGCTGTTGCATTGGAGCTGCTCTGCACCTCCGGCCACAGGCTTTTTCACCAGCCTTTCTAGAGTACAGGTGAGCAAATTCTGCCACCTTCCCTCTGTGTAATCAAGAAAAAAAAAAGTACGTACTTTACAGGTTGTGAGAATTAAATGATAAATGAATGTGGGAGTTATTATTTATTGTTGTTTTATAAGTGGAGAAGAAATTTAAAAAAAAGTGAAGTTACAGTAAGAAAAAAAATGTCTTACCAGAAACACAACAGGTTAACTTCCACTGTAACAAAGTCTGTAATCTCCCTGGATGTTTATGTTTAAGGTGTAGTTTGATACGATTTTTCTTTATTTATTGTTAAGATTTCTTTTTTTTTTTTTTTTAAGATTTTATTTATTTATTTGACAGAGAGAGAGAGAGATCACAAGTAGGCAGAGAGGCAGGCGGGGTTGGGGGGGAAGCAGGCTCCCCGCTGAGCAGAGAGCCCGATGCGGGGCTCCCCTGAGACCGTGACCTGAGCCGGAGGCAGAGGCCCCAACCCGCCGAGCCCCCTGGGCGCCCCAGGCTGGTGTGATTTTGATTCTACATTGTTGCCAGAGGCCACATTTCCTTCCTTTCAGGAGCAGTAGAAAAAGCAAAGCTGGTCTTGGGTCTCTCTCATTAATTGGCACCGCAATCGTTTTATTCTCTTGAAACTCTTTTAATGGAAATGGTGATGTGATTGTTTTCTTGGGGGAGTTATGGTAGGATGAGGAATGGAGGGGAAGTTCTACTTGATTTAAGTTTTGTGAACAGTGTATCAGGGTATCTGACCCTCTCTTTCTACCTTCATTACTTGAAAAGGGGACACTTGGAGACCTTTATGAGCTGTTTCTGTTCATTTGATCCATGTGCCAAACCGAGGAGGTAAGCTCTGTTTTCATTTTACTTATGACGCGTTTGTGAGGTTAAATGACTTTGTCCGTGGCTGCAGTGCTGGAGAGTAATGAATGGGGTCAGAGTGGAATTTAGGTGTGTGCATTCTGTCCCGAGCCCCATTCTGAACCCTGTGTGCGCTGCCTCCTGCAAAGTCTGTCACCTGGCAGACTTAGTCTTGGCCTTTAAGACCCAGCCCAAGAATTACCTTTTGGAAGTTTTTCCTTACCCAGGTCTTTGCCCAGTAAGAGTGGATTATTCTTTGTTTGGCTTACCTAGCAGCTTCTGAGGAACTGTGGGCTGTACTTACAGACTTTTGACACTAGGTGGCATCTGTTTGTAGAAAAGTAAAATACCGTGTGGGTCTCGGGGAGGAGTAACAAAAGGAGCATCCTTGATTTTGTGTATAGGCACTGCTAGGTAAGCAGATGGAACAGATGTGGAGAGATGGGGAAGCAGGTTGTTTTGTTTTTGCCGAATTTCTCCCGAAAACCACATCACCGGGGCACCTGGGTGGCTCAGTGGGTTAAAGCCTCTGCCTTTGGCTCAGGTCATGATCTCAGGGTCCTGGGATGGAGCCCCGCATCGGGCTCTCTGCTCAGCGGGGAGCCTGCTTCCCCACCCCACCCCCCGCCTACTTGTGATCTCTCTCTCTGTCAAATAAGTAAATAAAATCTTTAAAAAAAAAAAAACCAAAAACCACATCACCTAGAACCTTTATTTTGGAAATGCCTACCAAGACAATTGAAGACACAAATCTTTCTTGTATCAAGTCCTTTGTGGTGATACATATTGGATGAAAATTGGATATTACTGGATTAATAAGAAACCCGGAATCAGTCCTCTTTGTCCTGAGGCAGTTGGGGGGGGAGTTTATTACATGCGCAGTTGCAGATCAGCAGGCCTGTGTGTTGTAATGTCTGATCGTGGACTTACCAGTAGTGCATGTTTTGCTGTTTCAGATGTTCTGCTAAGTGAAAAATCCTACCTAAGAGTTTTGGTTTTCATTTTTATTCTAAAATTTTTACGTTAATATAAAAATGTTCAATCATAACACTTCTACGGAAGATCTTGGTTATCTGGGGTTAAAGCTTAAATGTGTAAAGCTTTACCTTCAAAATCCATATAGCTCTGTTGCTGCGGCTCACATGTGCAGTTGAAGGGGGAAGATGACCTTTATAAAAAAGTATATTTAAAGCAACTTTTCAGGGGCACCTCTGTGGCTCAGTGGGTTGGGGCCTCTGCCTTTGGCTCAGATGGTGATCTCAGTCCTGGGGTCCTGGGATCGAGCGAGCGGGCTCTCTGCTCAGTGGGGAGCATGCTTCCTCACCTCTCTCTGGTTGCTGCTCTGCCTACTTGTGATCTCTCTCCTGCCTGTCAAATAAATAAACAAACCTTTAAAAAAATAAAACAACCTTTCAGAGGTGTTTTAGAGTTTTTCCTGTGATAAGTTGAGAGTTTTATGTGTTTTGGGGGTCTGGTAATTGTAAAGCAATTTCACTTTGGTTTACTTTGTCATGGTTTCTGTACAATTGCCTGTGGCTACTGTGACAAAGTACCATGAATTTGGTGGCCTTGAACAGCAGAGATGTTTTCTAAGTCGGGCAGGTGGGAGGGTCATCATCTGTTTCACTTGGCCAAAGTCAAGGTGTGATAGGGCTCCCCCTGGAGGCCGTAGGAGAGAATCCGTTCCTTGCCTCTGCCAGCTTCTGCTGTGGCATTCTTTTGCTGGTGGCGGTGTCACTGCAGTCCTCACCTCTCCTTCTCTTGGGTGGTGGTGTCAAAGCTCCCTCTGCAGCTCTCGTAAGGTCTCTTGTGACAGCATTTAGAGCCCGCTCAGGTAACCTGTGTCATCTCAAGGTCCGTAATTTAAATCACCTCCCCCAAAGACCTTTTCCTTACAAGCTCATATTCACAGGTTCCAGATTGGGACCTGATACCCTTGAGGACCATTTTTCAGCCCACTCTACAGTCTCCTTTGGAGCAGTGAGCACACCCAGCTCAGCGTGACTAGTGGCACTGGCTCTAGCCATCATTTTATCTTGGATTTTGTCTTTAACCATATCTTTGGCTACCTACACATCGTGGGGAGCTGCTCTGAGTCTGGTGGCGTCTCTTGCTGGGTCCGATGGGGCTTTACCGTCTGCGGCTGCTTGGGGAGGCTGTTAAATTGGCTGAAGCAAAATGCTTGATGAGTTTGATTCTATCAGAGCTGGAAAAGAAAGCAGAAATGATACTTAGTCGTCTGACTTCTTAAATGACACTTCTTTCTGATGTATTTATAGGAGCAGATTATAAGGTTACAGGTGTGATCATGAATTCATAGTTGTCTTCTAACAAACTGGCAAGTGAGTTTAACTGTCTTGTCGAAGTGTATACAGCCTTACTGTATTGTGATGTGTAATATGGACCGCAAGTGTTTCTGATAGCTTCATGGGGCTGCTTATATTGGCCTGATGATCTGAGTTATTGCTCTAGGATTCCGTGGAGCCTTGGATATATATTGATTACAGATGAGTTTGGAATAACCATTGATAAAGACTGATCTGTGATTCCTTGATACATTTGTACTTTAGATTTAAGAGAAACAGCTAATCACCAGTTGGGCTTCTCTGTAGCAGTTAGGTTTATGACTAGAAGGGGGATGTGATCGGAATGGACCTGTGGTATGTTGGGCCTTGTGCTAGGTTCCAGTGATATGCAGGTGTACCTTGGCTAGCACACACTAGTGCGGAAGCCAAGTATTACCGCATGATTACATGAAGAAGTAAGTACAGTTGTAATAAGTGCCGTGGAAGAGAGGGCGCTAGTGGGCAGCTTGAGGGCGTCCCAGGTACAAAGGCCCTGTGTAGGGAACACGCCTAGCACATTAGCAGGACGAGAACTGGGCTGGGTGTGGGGTTGTAGCTGGAGCGAGGGGGAGGGGGCGAGGCCGGGTCACGCAGGACTCTTAGAGGCACCAGCAAAGTAGGTTCTGTTAATGGTAGTTTGAAACAATTTCCAAATACTTTTGTTTTTGCTGTTGCATGTAGGCCAGGAGTGTGAGCCTACCATGGAAATTGGATTTTTACTTCCCCCGTGGGACACTGTTGGCACTGACCCTGGCCTGTGCGGTCTGCTGGTCCAGTGTGGGTGCCTTTGTTCCTTTGGGGCGTCTGTGTTTGTTTTTTGTCTCCTCTTTGAATAGTGCTTTCTTTCATTTTATGCTTTTTATTTGTGTTTGTCTTCCTTGTGCTTATCTTAAATATAAATCTCCGGGGAGTCTGGGACTGTGGCATCACAGAGTCAGTCCCCAAGCAAAGGCATCAGAAACGTGGGGAATTGGGGCCCCTGGGTGACTCAGTTGTTAAGTGTCTGCCTTCGGCTCAGGTCCTGGTCCCAGGGTCTTGGGATCAAGCCCCGCATCGGGCTCGCTGCTCGGCGGGAAGCCTGCTTCTCCCACTACCATTCCCTCTGCTTGTGTTCCCTCTCTCACTGTGTTTCTCTCTGTCAAATAAATAAAATCTTTAAAAAAAAAAAAAAAAGTGAAATATCAGTGACATGTGACTTCCCTGATGTTTGAGTTACTGTATTTAAAGTTGTAGAAATTGGCTTTAATTTACATACATAGGAATGATGCAGAAGGATTTTTGTGCTGTTTTATTTTCTTTTTAAATTTTTATTATAAAAATAATTCATGCTCATTTTGAAAAGTTGAATCTTATGAAAAAAATTACTCGTGATCTCATTCTCTAGAGATAATACTGTTAACCATGTGGTGTTTTGAATTGTTTTCTCAGCATATTGCAGCTGAATCACTTGCAGAGTGTTTGCTCTGCTTTTTCTCAGTGAAGTTTTCAAAGTCCTCCAGCATGCTAGAGCCTGCTGTTTTAAAAATGTGTGTTACCTTCTCAACCCCTTGGGACTTGTTTCTTTGCCACTGGATAATTTCTCTGAGATAAACTGAGACAAGTTCAACGTGTAAACTGCTTAGAGAGTTCTTGGTTATATCACAGGAATTATATTAAAATTCTTGATTCTTTTAGAATCAATGTTTTCATTTTTCGGACACAATTTTAAAACCCTGGTTTGTGTTAAAGACATTCAGCAGGAAACGTCCAAAAGCTGTGAGTAGGAAGGGACTGGAACCAGAGTGTTCACACTGGGCCCGAGCAGTTAAGTCGGGGGCCACCGAACAGTTGGTAAGGCCCGCGTGTCACAGGGCCAGTGGAAGGAGAGAAGTTCATTGACATTTGTCCAGGATCTGTCCCTGCTAGGAACAGTGCAGGCACTTGACAGGAACGAAGCACAATTTCTACAAGACAACTCTGTGCTTTCCTTTGAAAACATTTCAAGTGTCAGCAGATTTTTTGTTTGGTTGGTTTTTTTTTCTAATTGTAAATAGTAAATATTTGGGGTGGGAATTTTTTTAAATGTTAATCCCGTTCCCCCAAAGACAAGGAATGCTGTTGGTGATTTGGAATGGGTGGTGGTGGTGGTGTTTGCGCGCGTGTGTGCCTCTTACATTGCTGGTACTATTATAGAAAAAGTTTTCCCTTTTTTTTTTAAGATGTTTTTATTTTTAAGTAATGTCTACACCCAGTGTGGGGCTCAAACTGACTACCCCAAGATCAAGAGCCACATGCTCCACTGATTGAGCCAGCCAGGTGCCCCTTAAAAAGTTTCCTCTTTAAATACAACTCTAGGGGCGCCTGGGTGGCTCAATGGGTTAAAGCCTCTGCCTTCGGCTCAGGTCATGATCTCAGGGTCCTGGGATCGAGCCCCGCATCGGGCTCTCTGCTCAGCAGGAAGCCTGCTTCCCCCCCCCCCCCCGCCCCGCCTGCCTCTCTGCCTACTTGTGATCTCTCTCTGTCAAATAAATAAAAATAAAATCTTTTAAAAAAAAGAAATACAACTCTAGGGGCGCCTGGGTGGCTCAGTCGTTAAGCGTCTGCCTTCGGCTCAGGTCATGATCCCAGAGTCCTGGGATTGAGCCCCGCATTGGGCTCCTTGCTCGGCAGGAAGCCTGCTTCTCCCGCTACCACTCCCTCTGCTTGTGTTCCCTCTCTAGCTGTGTTTCTCTGTCAGATAAATAAGATCTTTAAAAAAATAATAATAATAAAATAAAACAAAATAAAAAATAAAGAAATACAACTCTAAATCTTTAAATACTTCCTCTTTAAGTGCAACTTTTAGCTTACTGTTTTCTTTTTTTAAAGATTTTATTTATTTATTTGACAGAGAGAGAGAGATCACAAGTAGGCAGAGAGGCAGGCAGAGAGTGAAGGGGAAGCAGGCTCCCCGCTGAGCAGAGAGCCCGATGCGGGGCTCGATCCCAGGACCCTGAGATCATGACCTGAGCCGAAGGCAGAGGCTTTAACCCACTGAGCCACCCAGGTGCCCCTTTTTTTCTTTTTCTAAAGGTTTTATTTATTTGACAGAGAACACAGCGAGAGAGGGAACATGCAGGGGGAGCAGGAGAGGGAGAAGCAGGCTCCCCGCTGAGGAGGCAGCCCGATGCGGGGCTCGATCCCAGGACCCTGGGATCATGACCTGAGCTGAAGGCAGACACTTAACTGAGCCACCAGGCTCAGTTTAGCGGTTTTCAAGTATGTTTTGTAGTATCACAAATTGCCTGCCTTTTTTAAATTTATGTATGATAGAATCTGAAGTAGGTGCTTCCTTCTCCACCTGTTGGTCCAGTGAAGCCACGTGAGGCGAATCCTTTCCTGTTGACTTCAGAGTGGGTGAGCCTGGGGGACCCGTGCGGCCTGTCCCAGGGGACCCGCACGACTGTGTCTCCTTAGAGCCCGCTTGCATCATTCTTGCGAACACTCCTAAAAATGGAGCAGAGCCTTGCGCGGCGCCCTCAGGAACTCCACCCTGTTACACTCGGATGGTCTTAATACTCCAGTAGGAAACTATTCTTTTAAAAACTTTTTTTTAAGATTTTATTTTATATGAGAAAGAAAGTGAGCAAGTACAAGCACGGGAGCAGCAGAGGGAGAAGGAGAACTAGGTGATGCGGGTCTCGTTTCCCCCAAAATTTTTTTTTTTAAGAAAGATCTTTATAGGGACACCTGGGTGGCTCAGTTGGTTAAGCATCTGCCTTCTGCTCAGGTCATGATCCCAGAGTCCTGGGGTCGAGTCCCACATCAGGCTCTTTGCTCAGCAGGGAGCCTGCTTCTCCCTCTCCCTCTGACTGCCGCTCTGCCTGCTTTAAGCTCCCTGAAGGCATGCAGTTCTCAAACTAACCTGTTCCCATCATCTCTGTCCTCTGAGTTTAATTTACCTGTCCTTTCTGTCACGTGGAATTTTCTCCTCTAATTTGAGACAAATGACCTAGAACTTAAGACTCTTTGTACTCGTTATTCCTTACGTTCCCCTCTACCCCCTGACTCTTTCCCCACAAGCCCGTGTTTCAGGACATCATGCCCATTCTAGAAGTTCTCAGTCATTTCAGAGAGGGGCTCACAGATCGTCGGCGGCCCATCCTGTCCGTGAATTTCAGCTCCTGAAAGAGAGCTTTGCCTTGCAAGCATCTGCAGCCTGTGCCCACGGGGGTCACTCCCCTCCTGAAGCTCTGATCCCTCCTTAGCTCTCGCTTTTCCTCCTCCCTCCCTGGTTGCCCTGTGCAGTACCCTCTGATGCTGGCTCCTCATCTGGAGGGCTACCCCTCTGTCCTCAGACTTGTCATCTGTCTCATCCTGACAGTGCGCCGACCAGCCTGACCGGTACTCCAGGCCCTTGTATCCCACGGCCCATGTGACGCCTGCTTCGTCTCTGCTGGGCATCTCACACAAGACTGAAGCCAAACTCCTGCACCCGAGCCCTCCTCAGACCTAAGCCTCCTGTAGTCTTGGCCACCTCTGTGAAAAGTGTACTTCCATTTGGAGGCTTATAAGTGTCCTCTTTCCGTCACAGATCTGTCCATCCTTAGACCTATCCTCGAACCTTCAGAAGAGATCTCGGAATCAGCTACTTCTCGCCACCCGTGCGGCTCCTAGTCCCCAGTGTCCTCTGGTTCGTTGCAGTAGCCTCTTAACTGGTGCTTTCTCTCACGTCCCCCAGTTACTAGTAGCAGCATTAGGTCTGCTTTTTTTTTTTTTTTTTTAAAGCATTTATTTGTGAGCTTTTCTCCAAATAGTGAGGAGCTAGCATGGGCTTTTAAAATGGCAACTTGGACCACATCATTCCTGCTTTCCGTCTCTGTGAGGGTTCATGGCTAAGTCTCAGCAGTGCCTTTGAGGCCCTCTGTTACGTGTTCTAGCAGTCCGTCTGACCTCCCTCCTGCCCCCACCCCGCTCACCCCAGCACAGCCGCACGGCACCGTGCCCGTCCTCTGCCCCCCACCTCGTGCTCGCCCTTTGCTGGCGCACATTCTCCATTGCTGCCTGGCTTTCCCCGTCCCCCCCAAACTACCTGACACACTCCCTGCCGCCTGGAAACTGCTTTGTTTTCTCCAAGCTGCTTGGATTGATTTGTTAATTTGTTATTTCCTAGAGATTTCTTCATTAGAATATAAGCACATATGGGGGCAGAAACCTGTTTCTATTTTTTGCTGTATCCTCAGGGCCTGGAACCGGAATATCGCAGATGTCTAATAATTTTCCTAGTATTTTACACACATGACCCTTAAACGCCTCCATGCAGTCAGAATTCCACATACAACTTTGGACTCCTTAAAAACTCAACTACTAATAGCCTACTCTTGACTAGAAGCCTTATAGACCAAGTAAATGGTTAACACAAATTTTGTATGTTACATATATTATATGCTGTCATTCTTATAATAATGTAAAGCTGCAGAAGATGTTATTAAAATCGTAAGGAAGAGAAAATACATTTATAGTGCTGTACTGTATTTATTTAAAAAAAAAAACACACAAAGAAGTAGACCCGCAGAATTCAAACCCATTTTTGTTTTATTTTTTAAAGATTTCATTTATTTATTTGACAGAGAAGAGAGAGATCACAAGTAGGCAGAGAGGCAGGCAGAGGGAGAGGGGGAAGCAGGCTCCCCGCTGATCAGAGAGCCCAACGTGGGGCTTGATTCCAGGGCCCTGAGATCATGACCTGAGCCGAAGGCAGAGGCTTTAACCCGCTGAGCCACCCAGGCGCCCCCAAACCCATGTTGTTAAGGGTCAACTGTATCCAGAAGTCAGAACAGAGAAAGATTTGTAGTTGTTAGGCCATTTAAGGAGTGGCTAGTACTCCTTTCTTGAAATTTTTTCCTCCCAATTTTGGGATAAATTTCAGGTGCTATTTACTCGTAAATATAGTTAGTGGCCAGTTAGCTCAGTCACTGCCAACCAAGGCTGGACCACAGTGGTACTTCTGTGTGAGCCAGCTGTGTCCCAGGCCAGAGACACTGCGCCCCTGCTTCCCACTGTTGGGAGTGGGACCTCCGTGGGAACCGTGAGGCCTTTAGGCTTTGCTGGCCACCTAGTGTCCTCAGCTTCTGCTTCACCACAGTCTACTCCAGCATCGGCTGTGTTAGCTTTTGAAATTCCATCTCACCTTCAACATGTGAGTGTTCTTTCAGCTTGCGGCCTTACGGGAAAACCACACCAGCAAGAACAGCTTCCACACTCGGGAGGGCAGAACTATCAACAACCAGATGATTTGTAGAGTATATATTCAGTTTGAGCTAGAAATTTATTTTTTTTTTTAAGATTTTATTTATGTGAGAGAGAGAGAGAGCACAAGCAGGAGGAGGGGCAGAGAGAGAGAGAGAGAAGCAGGCTCCCCACTGAACACAACTTGGGGCTCAGTCCCAGGACCCTGAGATCACGACCCGAGCCAAAGGCAGATACTTAACCGACTGAGCCACCCTCGTGCCCCTTGAGCTAGAAATTTATAAGCAGCTCCCAAATTTCTGATAGTTTCACTAGAACTGGTTTTACAGAATAATTCATTTGTGAATGTAAGTCAAGTGTTTTGCCTTAACGACAGCTGTCGTTATCTGGACAAGTGGAGAGTATCGGAGCCTCTGCTGACATGCGGCCAGCCGTGGGCAGCATGTTCATCTGGGGAAATTCAAGCACATTCAACAAAATAGTATCCATTGACTGCAGTGTAAATGATACTAAAGGTTATGAATTTGCTCCAATTTGGATGGATCATTAATCCTCAACTTAGTTGAAATTATGTGTAAATTAGAGTGGATCTCGGTCTCTGTTCCATGAACTGGGCTGAAGTGTGCTGATTTGTTGGCGAACTTTTCCTAATTCTCGGGGAAAAAATTAGGTCGATAGGTATAATTTCCTCAGATTAAAATGTTGGCATCTGTTCTTTGCCTTAACAAATGATCTAGTGAACGAGTAAACTACTGAGGACAGTAGGTAGTAGTCCTACTGAGGACAATAGTTCTCCCACTGGGGCTTAGGACCACAGCGGGGGACGGGCCGGGGGGGTGCTTACTCAAGGACAAGTTGCTGGGCTTTGTCCTGGTTTTCTGCTTTTTATCTCAGAGTGAGGGTCGTGGCTGGGATTCAGGAATCTCCGTGGAGAGGTGACTTGCTCTTTCTTTTCTCTCTTAATTCTCTCTAAAGCCACATTGCTCTTTTCTGTTCCACATGGTTCTATTTTATGTCTCACTGCCGAAGGGTGTTAGGACTCCTGAATCCTGAAAACACATTCTTCCGACGTGCTCCATAAAGTTTGTGTCCTAGGAGGGCATTCTTGAGATGGACTTCCTAAAGGACCAAAAGCACTTTACCTTTTCCTTCTTGTTCTTTTCTTCTGAAGGTGTAGAACTAGGGGGTGAAGCAGAAAGCAGGAGGAGCAGCTGGTGGGGAGGTTGCTGTCGATAGTGGCTGTGATTCCTGCCGTGTCTGTGCCTGGCAGGGGGGCTTTGCTCGCTGCCTTCTGACAGAGAAGGCGTCTTGAGAAAGAAGTGAACTTGAAGAGGTCAGGTTATAACTTTAGTAGTAATTTTACAGTTTAAAACAATACAGAAAGTAGTTCTGGGGCGCCTGGGTGGCTCAGTCGGTTAAGCGTCTGTTCTTGGTTTCAGCCCAGCTCATGAGCTCAGGGTCATGGGAATGAGCCCCGTGTTGAGCTCTGCGCCAGCAGGGCATCTGCTTTGGATCCTCCCCCCACTTGCACACCTGTACGTGCTCTCTAAAATAAATGAAGATTTTTAAAAAATGAATGTTTTATATTTTTGTTTTTGTATCATTAAAGGTATGACCAGGTGTGCATTTCTAGAAGTACTTCAAAATAATGTATCATTTCTGTTTTAAAAAAATAAGGGAAATTGGCCTTTGTGTGGGGTAGTGAGGGCCCTTGAGGTGGCAATGCTGGGTTCTCCTCATTCGCCCGGCCCGATGGTGTGGCCGTGGCCCTCTCCGCCTCTGTGGTGTTGGTTCCACCTGCAGATCAGAGGAGTTGGGCTGGGATCCTAAAGCCACCTTAACTCTGAAGGTCTGTGTGTTTGCACTTCCTTATCCTGGAGCTCTCTTAGTCTAATTTGTAATGAAGCGTAATTCCATAATGAGGCCATGCCATAGACATCCCTATTCTCGTTCCATTACCAGCAAAGTGTAATCTGTTAACACCCTTACTTCCAAAGGTCCTTATAAATTGCAAGCATCCTTCACTATCCAAATCATTCAGTCCCCAAATTCAGCTAATTAAATTTCAGATGGTGAAGGATATATCTATTTTAGCAAATATAATTTCTCAAATTTTGTTGGTATTGTGAAGGCAAACATCTCATGATGGACAGTGCTTTGATATTTGAATATCAAAGATATTTGAAATACCTTGATCGATGACTTCAAACTAACAACAAAAGACAAAAAAACCCCAAAAACCAAACAAAAAGACAAAGCGGGGCGCCTGGGTGGCTCAGTCGTTAAGCGTCTGCCTTCAGCTCCGGTCATGATCCCAGAGTTCTGGGATCGAGCCCCGCATCGGGATCCTTGCTCTGCAGGAAGCCTGCTTCTCCCACTACCATTCCCTCTGCTTGTGTTTCCTCTCTCGCTGTGTTTCTCTCTGTCAAATGAATAAAATCTTTTAAAAAAAAAAAAAGAAAAGACAAAGCTGTTGTGGACAAACCTTAACTTACATACTTTTTCTTAAGCTCTCCTCTTTTTTTTTTTAAAGCTCTCCTCTTGACAGGAGAGAACTTCGTGTAGTTCACTCACAGTTAATATACTGTTACCACAACGTGTCATTTGGGCAGATTGTTGAGCTGTACCTAAGTACTGGCATAACAAGGTGCGGAGTGAATCTTACCTGTGACTGAGAGATGAGCACTTAGGGAGCATTATTGACTATTTACCAGTCTCCGCACAGGGGATGTGCACAACCGTGAGCTCCCTCCCCCAGAGTCCAGGCGGGGGGCGGTTGGAGGACTCAGCATGACACTGGATTAGTAACATTAGTTACTAAATTACCTTCTCCACCCCCCCACACAAAAAAGACTTTATTATACCCAGAGGGGTGTGGGGTTCAGTCCTTGGCTGCCAGAGCGTCTCTTAGCTCCTCTCTCTTCCTTCCTCTTGGCACGGATGTGTGTCCCCACCCTTTCCTCAATGAACTTGAGGGTGTGCTTGTCCCTGGAGACCTTGAGCGGCACCGTGGCACGCCTTGGATCATGCCTGTGCGAACTCGGGGTGCCCGGTGGGGCGCCCGCGGTGGCTGGGCCTCGGCTGCTCGGGTTCCTCCCTCCCCATGGCCCTGGCAGAGCCTCCCCCACGCCGGCACCCCTGGCCATGGGTGGGCAGAATCGGCTGCCCCTCCCCCGCAGCAGTGGAAGCCAGAATGCCTCGTGGCTTTTTCCAGGGTCCCGGCAGTATGGTGGTGTATTTACCTCCCGGTTTTGTTTTCCATATTTTGTTTCTGTCAGGAGAGAACGTTGGAATTATTCTCTGAGCTATCCGAAGAGAGCGACTCAATGCACCTGGGGCAGGCGGTCTGTGGGCATGAAGTGGTTGGGAGAATCCAAGAACATGGTGGTGAATGGCAGGAGGAGTGGAGGCAAGTTGTCTAATGACCATCCACAGAGTCCATCAAAATTGCAGCACACGGGAAAGGAGGCCACGAAGGCCGGCAGACACGCAGTTGAGAGGAGGTCAAGCAGATGTATGTACACGGCGCGGCTGTCCTTTCCTTGTGATCTGGGCGGGGTTCTCTGCAGTTTGTAATGTGTATTCTTACTGTTTTCAGAACACTCGTTCATGTTCTCAGTTAACGGGAGTGTTTTTTACCCTTTCCAAGTTACAACAATTCTTAATCACATCTGACATGCATACCTCTAGTTTAATGCTTCATGTGAGTGCTGTAATTATGCTCTTATATCCATGGCCTGAGTTACGTTTCGTAGAATGTATACTTGAATGCTTAATTTGTTCTGTAAAAAAATACTAAAGTACTACCACTGGATTTCCTGCAAGTTCAAACCAGATTTTTTACATCTGATGTAAGTGTAAGTATGTCTTTCTTCGAAAACTTAGCAATACGAATAATCAAGTCAGCTCTACAGGAGAAGTGGAATTTAGGGCAGGTTCCCAAATTGTTGCCATTTATTCTGTTTATGTGGGGTGAACAGTTGATTCCCTGACAGCACGCTGCCTCTTGGTGACGGGGAGGCTTACAGCCGACAGTTCAAGACACAGTTCTTGTGAGAGCAGGAAAGTGCCCCAGGAAAAATGTGACCTTAAGGAGGCAGCTGGATGAAGATGCTCAGTGGTGCAGGGCCATGTCAAGGAGGACAGCTTTCTCTGTTCTCCTGAGGTTAACTTAGCCTCCCTACGGCATGGCCTTAGTTCGGGTTGCGGTTGGCGCGCCCTGAGTTGAGCCGGATGTGCCGGGACTTGGAGCAGTCTCCGGTAGGTCGCGCCACTTCCAACTGGTTACCTTCCTACCGTTTAGACGTTTATGCGGTTTATTGGGCCCAGGCTGCCCCTAATGTTTCTGCATCAGTGCAGGTCACTGTGTTTGCAAAAAACGATGCAGAAAGCCCTGCTTGGGATAGGAGTTGGGGAGAGAGCCCAAAACTGAATAGATTCTCCTCCTAATGGACACCTGCTCACCCCGGAGCATGTGATGGGAACCTGAAGGAAATGAGAAATGTACTGACTGTAGCAGGTGGTATTGGCTCTGGTCAGTAAATTAGGCAACTTTTTTTTGCTTGTTTTTTGTTTGTTTTGCTTTTTCAACTGGCTGTTGGCCCCATTGGTTTAACCGTCGGAGGTACATAATAATGCAGAAAATGATTCTTACCTGTGCTACGCTTTGCCAAGTGTAGACCGATTCTGAGGACAGGCTGGGAACACCCAGTGAGTGTGAAGATGGACAGCATCACGCTGTCACCGGACAAGAACGGTACAGAGCGAGAGCCGACGATGAGGCAAAACAAAGCTGTGCTCCGTCCTCAGTAATCACAGTGACTTCACCTGGCAGCAGAGCCTCAAAGTACAGGTCGCAGAAACAGACCAAACTGAAGGGAGAAATAGAGAATTCAGCAGTAATTTGACTTCAGTTCCCCACTTTCAGGAATGAATTGAACAACTAGGCAAAAGATCAACAGGGAAGGAAGACTGAAACAGTACCCCAAACTAGTTCTTCCCAACAGACATATGTATCACCACCCAATGACAGCAGAGCACACATTCTTCTTAGGGGCACATGGAACATTCTTCGGAGTAGGCCATGGGCTGGGCCGTGCAACAAGCCTCAATAAATGTTAAGGGGTTGAAGTCATGCAGTGTGTGTTCTCTGATCACAGTGGAGGAAAATTAGAAATGAATAACAGAAATTTGAGAAAATCACAACAATTTAAGAAATTAAACAACACACTCCTAAATAACCAAGGAGCTAAAGAGGAAATCCAAAGAGAAATGAGAAGGTACTTCAAGATGATTGAAAATGAAGATACAACATAGTAAAACTTAGAGGAGGCAGCTAAGGCAATGTCTAGAGGGAAATTTATAGTTGTGAACACCTGTATTCAAAAAGAAGAAAGATGACTCTTTGTCAGTAACCTAACTTCTTGCCTTAAAGCACCAGAAAAAGCAGCGAAAACTAAACCCAAAGCAAGCAGAAGGACGGGAATGGTACAGTAGAAATTTACAAAATAGAGAAATAGAAGGACAACAGAAAATCAGCAAAGCTAAAAGTTGAGTCTTTGAAAAAAGGAAAAATCAGCAAAATTGGCAAGCCTTTACCCAAGACTAACCAAGAAAAAGAGAAGACTCAAGAATGAAAGAGAGGACATTAGTACTGCCTCACAGAAATAAAAGGGTTACAACTCAATAGTCTGAACACCTGGATACCAACACATTAGATAAACAAGTTCCTAGAAAGTAACTACCAAAACTGATTGAAGAAGAAATACAAAATCTGAATAAACCTGTAGCAAGTAAAGAGGTTGAATCCATAATTTGTAAAAAAACAAACAAAAAACACTACTAAGAAAATCACAAGCCTGTATGGCCTTGGTGAATATGGGCAGATGTTCAAAGAAGAATTAACACCAATTCTTCACATACTGTTCCAAAATATAGAAGGGAAGGGAACACTTCCTCATTCAATGAGACCGCTATTATCCTGCCACCAAAACAAAAGATACCACAAGAAAAAATACCCAAAAGACTACAGACCCCTATCTCTAATAAATATGGATACAAAATCCTCACTAAAATACTAACAAACCAAATCCAGCAAGAAGTGGGAAGCGTTCTATAGCATAAGCAAGTGGGATTTATCCCAGGAACGCAAAGTTGGCTTAATATCTGAAAATTAATGTAATACCACATCAATAACGTGAAGGACAAAAACACTATGATTATTCTAGTAGATGCAGAAAAAGCATTTGACAGAATTCAGCAACACCCTTACAGGGAAGAAACACTCGACAAACCAGGGATAGGATAATTCTTCAACCCAATAAAGGATGTCTCCAAAACCCACAACTGATGTCCTATTTAATGGTGAAAGATTAAATGCTTTTCCCCTAAAATCAGGGATAAGACAAGAATATCTGTTCTCACTACTTCTGTTCAGCGTCATGCTAGAGGTTCTAACCACAGTAGGTAGGCAATAAAATTAAAAGGCATCCAGAATATAAAGGAAGAAGTAAGATAATCTGTTTGCAGATGACATGATTGCATGTATAAAAAATTCACTTAAAAACTGTTAGAACAGGGGTGTCTGGGTCGCTCAGTGGGTTAAAGCCTCTGCCTTCGGCTCAGGTCATGATCCCAGGGTCCTGGGATCGAGCCCCGCATCGCATCAGGCTCTCTGCTCAGCGGGAAGCCTGCTTCCCCTTCTCTCTCTGCCTGCCTCTCTGCCTACTTGTGATCTCTCTCTCTCTCTCTCTGTCAAATAAAAAATAAAATCTTTAAAAAAAAAAAACTCAAGGCAGGGGAAAAAACTTTTCCTATCACATCTCTGATAAAGGACTGGTATTTAGAACATACAAAGAACGTACAAGTCAGCAGTAAAAGACAAACTCCAATTCACAATGAGCAAGGGACTCTGAATAGACATTTCTCCAAAGATACACAAATGGCCAGTACGTGAGAAGATGCTTGAAATCATTAGTCATCTGGGAAATGCAAATCAAAACCACAAGATAGCACTTCACAGCCGCTAGAATGTGTCAAACTAAAAGGACGGATAGTAGCAGATGTTGGTGATGACGTGGAGAATTTAGAAACAATCATCCACTGCTGGTGGGAATATAAAATGGTGTAGCCACTTTGGAAAACAGTCTGGCAGGTTCCCAGAAGGTTAAACCTAGAGTTACCATATGGCCCAGCACTTCCACTCCCAGGTATATGCCCAAGAGAATGGAAAACATAGGTATGCACAGAAACTTTTACATGAATGTTCACGGAAACGTTACTCGTAATAGCCCAAAAGTGGAAACAGCCCAGTGTCCATCAACTGATGAATGAACTAACAAAATATGATCTGTCCACACAATGGGATATTATTTGGCCATAATAAGGAATAAAGTACTGCTGTATGGTACCACATGGATGAACCCTGAAAACAGTTATGCTGATTGAAAGAAGCCAATCACAAAAGACCTCATATTGTATGATTTCATCAATATGGAGTCTGCAGACCAGGCACACCCGTAGAGATAGAGCAGATTAGTGCCCAGGCTGGGGGAGGGAGAATCAGTAGCCACTGCCCGTGGGGATGGGATTTGTTTTGGGAATGATGAAAATGTTCTAGAATTGATTGTGATGATGGCTACACAGTTCTGTGAATACTTTAAAAACCATTAAACTATGTGCTTTAAATGGGTGAATCCTGTGGTGTGTGAATTACATTTCAGTAAAATAGAAAATAGAACAACTTGGATATCTTTTACATATCTACGTGCAAATGGTTGGATTGCAAAACATATGCCTACCTTTCCATAGGGACTTAGATACATTTAGTGTTTAATTTGTTTTTTGGAAGAGTGTAGAAGAGGTTCCCTCTCACTGTGTCTTTCATTCTTCCACACCTTACTCGTGGGAGGTTTAAAGTTACACCATTAGCATGATTACATGGTTGAAAAGACCACCGCTGACCTACGTGGCCAACTTCAGTCTGCGCTGATGAATCTTCACCCGGACGCGTGTGGCCTTCCTGTCCCCTCTCTGCGCCGTGTTTCTTCCACCACCAAACCTGGTCACCTCAGTTAGGATCTCTGGCACTTCCCTGTTTTTATCCATCTTTTCAAAATCTGTTTCAAACAGGTTAGGAATTGGCCTGTCATTCTCTCTGCTGCTTTCCCCTAACTCTCTTAATTGCAGGCAAGTTTCTTAACCCTTGGGCCTCCGTTACCAACAGAGTGGGGATAGATCTCATCTACCTGCCCCAAAGCAGGAAGGTGAAGTGATCTCCTCGGGGCTGCTTTTGGTCCTTGAGACCCACCCTCTGGCACTTACTGCTGAGCCTTTCTTGGGCTCTCCTAGTCCCGCCCCTCCCCCCAATCTGTAATGGCCCTTGATGCTGGCTTGGTGTGGTAATGAGCATCCCCTCGTCTCCTTTTCTGTCTTCCTCAAGGGGGCGAGTAAGGCGCGGGAGCCCGAGATTTTCTCACCTAGTCAGACCCTGTTCTTGGGAAACCTGATACGGTCATCTACTGACCACAGCACTCTCTGTGATTTACTGTATTTGGTTCTCTGCTCATGCGAAAGGTACTCGGTTCTTAATTAAACAGAGTGAAACAAGTCATTTCAATTCTTAATTACTAGCTTGAAAGGGCAGTGAAGCTAAAGGTTTTACGGGTAAATATAAGTAGTTTTCAATTTGAGTTACTTCTCTTTCTTTTTCTTTTCCTAGGTAATGGTAATTCGGGATTTGAAGGACAGAGTCGATATGTACCATCTTCTGGAATGTCTGCCAAGGAGCTCTGTGAGAATGACGACCTGGCGACCAGTTTGGTTCTTGATCCCTATTTAGGTTTTCAGACGCACAAAATGAATACTAGGTAATTGTAAGTCTTTATCCTGAAATGAAGCAGATGATGAGGTTGAATCTAAGAAAAGCGATGCTAATTTTACTTTTAGTCGGAATTTAAAATGACATTAAAGGAAAGGTCTTTGCTGTAGAAGATTTTCTGTGTGTGAGCCAAGAAAAGCAAAAAAGCGTCCAAGGGTCTTGTCAGTTTTAATTCTGTGTTCTTATTTTATCTCGGGCTGTTTCTATTAAAATATAAAGCTGGAGGAGCATCTCATATTCTGTTTTAAATGTTAATGATAATTAGCTGAAAGAAAAATCCTCTGAAACCTTGAAAAGGTATGATTTTTTTCTGCTCAAAGTAGGTTACATCAGGGTTGTTTTTTTTTTCTTCATGATTTTATCATAGACTTTTCTTCATTTAAATAATTGCAACTGTATATAGAGAATTTTGCCATCGCGCTTAATCCTTGTTCAGCTAATCATTATAAGAGTGAATATTTTTAAAAATGTGTTTCTGTTTAGTACACAGTAGGAGATGTATAAGTGCTTTATTGAGTATCATATGCCATCTGTTTGAGGTTGTATTACTTTGCTTTTGAAATCTGTTCTGTTCTCTTAAACATCATCTTCCAAAAAGGCCATTAGAAAATTTCATAATTGCCACCAGACACTAAGTCGGAACTTTACCACTTTTCTTTACCTCTTCACTTGAGTGGCAAACGGTTTTCAGGGCTGGTGGAAGAGTGTAACAGCAGGGATTGAGAACGTGAGCAGTTCTAGGCCCTGATCCTTCCCACCTTCCTCACACTTGCACTCACTTCTGTAGCTCCAGGGCCAGTGACAGCCCTAGAGGGGCCTGATCACCAGGTAACTAGTCACTCATAGTGGGGGGAGGAAGGAATTGGTGAGCAAAGGTGATTAGAGGAAATCTTGTGCCGTTTTTTAATTCAGTCCCTTGCTAAAATTTAAAACAAGAGACTGTGTGATTCATTTATCAATTATATTCTAAATTCAGAAAGAAGTAATTCAGATAAAAATGAGCCTTTGGTATTTTCTTTTTTCGTGTCTTTTTTTTTTTTTTTTTTTTAAGATTTTATTTATTTGAGAGACAGGGAATGAGCAGGGGGAGAGGGAGAGGCAGACTCCATGCTGAGCAGGGAGCCTGACACGGGGCTCAACCCCAAGACCCCAGGATCATGACCTGAGCTGAAGGCAGACACTTAACTGATTGAGCCACCCAGATGCCCTGAGCCTTTGGTATTTTCATGTGATTTCCTGTCATCGTTGATTTTTTTCTCACTAAAATGAAGTGACAAGTTGGAGTGGATTTGAGAACTTTTTTTTTTTTTAAGATTTTATTTATTTATTTGACACAGAGAGAGAGATCACAAGTAGGCAGAGAGGCAGGCAGAGAGAGAGGGAAGCAGGCTCCCCCTGAGCAGAGAGCCCAATGTGGGGCTCGATCCCAGGACCCTGAGATCATGACCTAAACCGAAGGCAGAGGCTTTAACCCACTGAGCCACTCAGGCGCCCCTTGAGAACTTATTTAAATAGCTCCCTGCCATCAGAGGGGCCGATACCTAAATTTTCTAAGTAGGCAGGAGGGTGGCTATTGTCTAGAAAGCCAACAGGACTAGATGCCCAAGATCCAGTTAGACTCTGATTTGCATGATTTCCCTTCTTTCCCCAGTAAGACCAGCACCCGTTCTCCTAGAAGGTCTTGATAATATTTAAGAAACGTGACTCATTTTCACATAACAGTCTTAGAGACACTCGGGGTATTACTGCAAAGGCGCATAATTATGACCTGGAGTCATCAAGAGAGACAAGAAAGAATGAATATTACACTCATTATGCCTTATATACTGAAATATGTAAGCATGTAAGCTATCTTAGAAAGCGTTGCATCAGAATTAAAACAGAATTTTCAGTGGTTTAGGAAATAATTCCTATGTATGCAGTTCCCTCTTCCCTAGGCATTCTTTGTTCCAAAAGATGAGCAATTACCTGTTAGTGGCTTTTGCAATAGAAAATAACTCATATTTTAAAATAAAAGTCCTCCTTGAAGACTGCTTCCCACAATTAGTTTACCTATGAGTCACTTGGGGGGAGTCTTGTGAAGATGCAGTTTCTGATTCAGTAGCTATGGTGCTCCTGAGCTGAGATGCTCCATTTCTAACAAGCTGCCCACTGTCCTTGGAATAGCAAGGTCCCAGGCCATCTGGCCTCCTGAGCTTTGTTGTGGTGTAATAAGTGGATAAAAAGTTCCTTATGGGTAATTTCCTAGGCTCATTTAAAAATGTGTGGTCTGGGGCACCCAGGTGGCATAGTCAGCTGGGTGTCCAACTCTTCTAGCTCAGGTTATGATCTCAGGGTCATGGGATCAAGCCCCGCTTCGGTCTCCACGCTCAGCAGGGAGTTGGCTTGAGATTCTCTTCCTTTCCCCCTGCTTTTGCACACATGCTCACTCACTCTCTGCCTCTATCTCTAACCTAAGTAAATAAAATCTCTTAAAAAATAAAAACATGCGGTCCTAAGATGTAAAACTTTAGAGTTACGCCACAGATATTAAAATTCAAGACATTACTGTTTGTGTTGGGATTTATTTATATATTTGAGAGAGAGTTCTTTGCGTGGAAAGGGGGCAGCAGGCAGAGGGAGAGAAGAGGAGAGAGAGGATCCTCAAGTAGACTCCCCACTGAGCATGGCGCCTGACGTGGGGCTCGATCCCATAACTCTGAGATCATGACCTGAGCTGAAACCCCGAGAGTCGGACCCTTAACAAGCTGAGCCAGGCGCTCCCATTTCAAAGGCCTTTTAACAGACTCTGTTGTAAGCTGCCATTTGGGGGATACACAGAAGTTTTATAAATGAAGCTTGTTAATCTTAACGAAAGGCGTACGTGTTCATTTAACCCTAGTGGACTTACTTGAAAATAAAACTGTCTTCTAATTCTTCACCTTTAGAGCAAGAATGTATTAGGATGTTGACTTAGGTCATTCTCAGAGATACCACTTTATAGGAAATGAGGAAGATCTACAGGGCTACATTTGAATAATTTTGACTGTTTCTTAAATTAATAAGTTAATGAACTTTTCTTTGGGGTGTGGAAGACATGCCTGGAGCTTAGGTCCTCACCGTCCAAGCTGTCTGTCACTTCTAGGGGTGAGCTCCTCGTTCCCATGTTCGTACATCTGTAATTTGATTGTCCTTTTCCAGTTTCTCTGTTTTATGCCCTTTCCCTCCCTCTAGTTCTCAGTGTGCCGTCACAGACCGTGTTCAGATGCAATAGGTCCTTCACAGTTTAAGAATTTCCCTAGCTGGCTCTGTTATGAATGCTTAGGTTTTAATCTTGATGAATCCCTACATTTACGGACAAGTCAGAGTTAATAGCATAACTATCTAGAAATGGTATAAACAAAGTAGTCATTTCAATTTTTTGGGAAATACTTAGATTTAGTTGACTTCTGTTAATTATGAAAATGAAACTCTTCCTTTTAACCAGAGGATAGAGTTGCTAGTCATGCCTCTGATTCTCTTCCAATTGTCCCTAATTTTTTAAAAAGCATGTGGAGAGGGAAGCCTGGGGGCTCAATCAGTTCAGCGTCTGCCTTCAGCTCCATCATGATCCCGGGGTCCTGGGATCAAGTCCCACATAGGGCTCCCTGCTCAGTGGGGAGCCTGCTTCTCCCTCTCCCTCTGCCTGCTGCTCCCCCTGCTTGTGTGCGTGTGCACGCACACGCTCTCTCTCTGCAAGTAAATAAATAAAATCTTTTAAAAAAAAAAAAAAAAAAGGCACCTGGAGAGGTGATAGTGTAAAGCAGGGGTGGATGCTTCCTAATGCCCCTTGGCGGCGGGCGTGACCTGGAGGTTTCCGTCTCCTGGGGGGTGGGGGACGCTGGGCAGGAAATAACACAATGAAGAAATGGGGAGAAGCCTCCCAGGAATTTTGGAACTTTTCTAATCCAAATTATACTTGAGCTTGTCTTATCCTTCGACTGCTGTATTCATCTAATTTTAATTTTGTTTGTGTATTTGATTTTAATATTCATTGTGGGGTAAGAATTTATAAATCACTTTCAATGTCATTTTAAAATCAAGTGCTTGATTAGAAAACATAAAGACATTTTTAGGCCTCCTAACTTAATGGGATGACCAAGGGGGAAAGGTCACGTGGGAAGGAGTTTCAGCATCTCGGCCTTTGTTGCTTTGCTGAGTCTGCCCACAGCTTCACGAGGCTCTCAAGTGTCACGGCGTGTTAAGGACTTGTGGGACAACTAATACCGTAAGTCTCTTTAGAAGTTATAAATACAACTTATACAAATAGCTTTTATTGTTGTTTGTTTTTGCATTTATATAGCGCCTTTCCTTCGCGGAGCTCAAGGCATTTTTCAAAATCTGACAGTTTTCCTCACAACAACCCTGTGAGGTAGGTAGAGTGCGTTACAAACAGTAATAAGATCCCAGCTAACCTGTTTCAGTCTTTATGATATTCTTTTGTGTTACGTAATGGGAGGTGTCAGCATAAACACGATTTTTAGAACATTCTGCAAACTTTTAAAAATAGTTGGATGTTAGTAATAGCCATGTTTAAAAACCGCTTGTGCCCCTGAAGGTGATTTTAAGAGAAAGCGTTCATCAAAAGACCAGGAGTCACCCCCTGGGGTCAGCTGAGACTGATTGCAGGACTCAGCCGGGTAGGTCTCTGGTGGTCATTTCCTTTCAGGTCCAGAAGGAGTGAAGAGCTGTGGGTCTAGCATGATTCCTCAGCGTCTGCGAACTGTCCGTGTGCAGTTGAACTTCCTTCAGAGGGGGAAATGTGTTCACAGTGTTGCCTCACGGTCTTCTTATTTTATATCTGAAATATTTGAGCATGTTCTCTCTCTTCCTCTCTCCTTCCCTTGCTCCCTTTTCTCTGTCCCCCTCCTGCCCCCCCTCCCTCCAGTCAGCTCTTGGGTGTACATGCTAATGGAAGGGCACGGTAGTGCAGCTCATACAAATCTTCAGCTTCCCTTCCTGCCACAGTGGTCACTTGGGTTTGGAGACAGAAAAGCCAAATAGCAAGAAAGCCTGGGAAGTCAGTCTCTGGAAAGAGTGGGGAACAGGTGTGTGGGAGTGTGAATTCATGTTTCTTCCTGCCCTTTTTAATAATAAATGATTTAAGTGCCATATTTTTGTATTTCTTATACCAGCCATTGATCAGAGGTGTGGAAAGAGAAAAATGGTTTATTTGAAGTTGTAGAGTTTGTATTAAGAGAGGGAAGAGGGACATACTGGTTTGGAAATGCCAAAGACCTCTCTTCTCTCCCCTGCCATGCCGTTTGCCACCCCCCAGATAACTAAATTCAAAAGTAGATATTTGTGTCCGCCCCTTTCACTGTCTCTGGCCGGGCTCTGCTGTGCTCAGTGGCGAATGCAAGTCAAACCCTCTTCTGATCACGAACCCCAGAGGACCCTCAGAGTCTACGTGGGAGAGTAGGACTGGGCACGAGGCCTCGGTGATAATAGTCCCTCCGTTAGCAGCCCTCATTAGGCCTTGTCTTCCTTGTTTATGGAACAAGAGCTTTGTTTCACAAACCTGAATATTCCTCTAGCTCCAAGAACCGTGGTGTGAGGATAGCTTTGTACAGTTTGCATGGTAGGTTCAGAGCGATGGTGGCTAAGGAGAGGACAGAGGACAAGGGGTAGGTCTCTCTCAATAACAGAAAAACAGTTCACTTTTTTCTAGGGTCTTCAGTGCCTTTTGCTCTGGCCTCCTTAGTTGTAACAACCGTCTGTTGCTCAGTGATTTTATCTCCCCGCGGTAGGTGTTCTAGTGGGATCTGACTGGAGCTGTCGGCGGGTGACTCTGATGTACTTCTGTGGGGCTGTCGGGCGACGGGCTCGTGCCCTTCGTGTCTGCGCCCACAGCCCCGTCTTCCTCCCTTGCCTCACTGGCGTTTCACGCCTCTAGCAGCGACTGAGACAGTAAGTTCCGCCAGGAAATTCCACCTTAAGTGAAACGGAGGTTCTTGCCCGTGAGTAGTGGCAAGGGAGCGCCGCAAGGGTTTCGTTTGTGTTGGAAGCGGGAGAAGTCAGGAAAGCAGACCCGAAGTCAGCGCAGGAGACGCAGGAGGCAGATGTTACCGCATCGACGGGTGACTGCTTCGTGTTGGCTTTAGCATCTGAGTTATTTGGCATCACGAACAAGGAGTGAGCAGACCTGAGGAGAGCTGGCAGGCGCGCAGGGAGCCTGTCCGCAGGAGCCAGCCTCCGGTCCAGGTCTGCAGCTTCTTTCTGACACGGGCGACGTTAGTCCTGACCTCGGCCTGCTTTCTAACTCGTCCGTTGTGTGGTTAGTTTGAGAGTCCCCGCCGGTCAGGTCCCCGTAAAATGTGGAAAGGTGGCGTGGCTCTTTCTGTGCTCTGCGGCCCTGCTACTTGGCGTCGCAGGTGATGCCTCGTGTTCGCTCCACGGGAACTCTTGCTTTTCTGTTTCCTCCACAGGACGTGGGTCCTCTGTTTCCCGCCATTTCATATTCTGTCTTGCTTGAAGAGCTGTGCCTCGGGCGACATCTTGTCTGTCCTTTCTCTGCAGGAACCTTCATGGTGTAGCGCTGGGGCGAGGGGGCTTTAGGTTTTCTGAGAAACCCAATCTTGACAAAATGGTGGCTACGAGTAAGTAGTTGAATACTCTGTCTGTGGAAGTGTGATGTTTCCACCATTCTGCAGGTGATTTTGTAGATCGTTGTTATGGTGGTTCCCCGAAACCGTGTTCTGACAGCCTAAAGACCCTCTGGATTATTTCAGGGACTTGGACTCGCCTGCCTGTGAGGCTGGTGTGCTGATTGATTGAAATGGAAAATGATAAGGGCCTTGTGCACTTAGTCATATGATCTCTCCAGGGTGTGCCTGAAGTCTCTCTCATAGTTCTGCTTACTAGTTGTGAGAGGCTTACTGACACGTGAGTCTATGGCTTGTTAGTTCCCAGTGAGGTCAGCTGGCATTTCTAGAGTGGAGGTCCTCTATCTAGGGCTCCTGTCCGGTAAACAGCATTCCCTAGAACAGCATTGTTCTGGTACTTTCCCTCAATGTTGCTGGCCAGGCAGACTCCCTCAGCCCTGTTCAAGTCTTTGAATCCACCCTGATTAATCCTCTGCTTAGACTTCCCCTCACTTTGCCTGCCACCACTTTCCTCATTGCTCACATCACTGTCAACTCCACAACCCCTTCCCAAACAGATTACTCCTTAGTTACGGTTGCCGTACTTGAAAATGCTGTAGTGTGTAGTTTGTACCTGTTCACTTGCATTAGCGTAGCAATGCCTTGCCTAGCAGTTGGATGCAGGTGTGTGTCCCTTAGTCCCAAAGGGTTTTCCCATTCAAGAGCACCGGTCATGTCTTCTCTCAGAATTTTCTCCACACCTTGTGCGCAGCACCTAGTAAAGAATCCTTGGTGAGATACTGTGGCTTGAAATCTCACTGAAATGTGATGAAGACCTTTGCGATGGCTGACCTGGAAAAAAATTCTGCTTGGATCCTTCTGTGTTGGAGTTTGTGCCAGATCTTACTTCCGTGTTCGTGTGTTCAGGGTTTACAAGATGTGCAATTTTAATTGTTGGAGTAAGATGCGTAGTTCAAATACATCTTCTCCTCAGCCACTAATAGTTTCTTCTTAACAGTTTATTTGAATAGCAGCCTAGCTCCTTTTTTGTTGTTGGACATTCCAAAAACAAAACAAAAGAACTTTATTTGGGGAAATAAACCAAAAGAAAGCAACGTGAGAAGAAATTTGGAAATTAAGATCCAAGTCCACATTTTACTGAGAGAACACAGCTTTAGAATAAGGGGCTTTACAAAGTCTTTCTTGGACCGTGATTGTACAGTATTCTGAAGGCATGGCTGGTTCTATCGTAGAAGCCCTTAAGGACACTACCTCAGCAGTTTTTCCTTTAAGATCACCAGGTTAGCAGTATCCCCACTAGAGTTGTGCTTTTTGCAAAACTCTTCTTCGCTCTTTGAATGCACTTATCAGAGATTAATTTCACATGGGTGTTAGAACATCAGGGTGTGTTTCGGGACCTCTTGGGATACTAGTTGATTTGGGATTTTTCTAACTGTGCACATGGAGAATGTTGTTTATGGCATGATTTTGTTTGCTTCCTCCCTGTAAAGCTCATTGCCCTGTACTCTTCTGGCTTGGTTCTGCATGTTTTAAAAAAATCTTGTCATTCTAACTCTCAGTTAGACACATTCTATTCTAGATCTTTTGTACCATCCAAAGTAGATGGCTAGCGTGAGCCTGAATCAGATAGCTTTCGTTTGAGTCCTCTGGTCACTTCTCAGTTAAATGAGGTAACAGAAAAATAAAATTGTCAAAATAGAGTTTGAAGAAAGAGAAGTTCTAGTTCCTAGTGATCACTGTTTCTTGAGCAGTAGTTTTCAGGATTATTGATTATTGTCTTTTTTAAGTCTGGCTGTTTTTAGGTTATTATCTCTTATCTCAGGAACTCGCAACAGTGGCCCAGGGATGATGGCAGATAACTAAAGTGAATGTTTTGATTTTGCTCAGATTTCGGCCGATTAAGGGAAGGCAAGAAGAACTAAAGGAAGTCATCGAACGTTTTAAGAAAGATGAACACTTGGAGAAAGCCTTCAAATGTTTGACTTCTGGCGAATGGGCACGGCATTATTTTCTCAACAAGAACAAAATGCAGGAGAAATTGTTCAAGGAACATGTAGGTTTATTGATAAGATTAATACTGTTTTTCTGTTTGGATAAGAGCAGAGGAGACTAGAGCTTAAATTTTAGTGAACACTGAAATTTTAAATCAATTTTGCATGAAGCTGAGCAGTGTGAAGTTCTAATAATACATAAGATCATCTGTATAGTCTCCAAAGAGAAAACTTTGTCATCTAGAGGTGAACTTTACTGTGAACTTTTAGAGGAACTTGGCCAAGCCTCTGGGTGCTCAAATATATGAAATTTTAGAATAACAACAGAGTTTGTTACTTAATGATCTTTAATATTTTACATTGTTGGTGATGGTTTGCTTTTATTATTCTGAGCAAGTCTAACAAGATAAACAATACAAAGTAAAAGTAAATATCTTTTTTTTTTCTATTTTAGGTATTTATTTACTTGCGAATGTTTGCAACTGACAGTGGATTTGAAATACTGCCTTGTAATAGATACTCATCCGAACAAAATGGAGCCAAAATAGTCGCAACAAAAGAGTGGTAACTATTATACTAGTATAACCGCATAGCGTCATTTTAATTAAAGTGCTCTCCTCAGTAACTGCGGAAGTGCTGAGAAAGTTGTGGGAAGGAGTGAAGCCAGAGCTCACTGTAGAGGAGTCAGTGCGGTGCTAGTGCCTTGGCCCGTGACCTGGGCCAGGACAGTGAAATCAGAAATCTCAGTTGAAGCAGATCCTGTCCCTAAGCCACTGTGCTGCTTGCCTTCCTTTTACTGAGTCTTGGGTGCGGCTCAGCGACCAGGCTGCTGAAAGCCTGTGGGTGCCAGGGCTGGAGCCCCTGGCTTCAAGAGTCTGTCTTCTGCTGGCCTGGAGGAAGGTGGGGTGTGAAGTCTTAACGACACTAGGAATTTCACAGGTGGGAATGTTCTGCTGCACTGCCTGCCTAAATACACGCACAGACACACACGTGCCCGGTCAGGTAAGGGTGCTGCAGTTGAGCCCAGGCAGGAAGGGTAAAAGCCATTCAGGAGAGGGAGAATATTGGATTATATTTTTCCTCTGGCGCCTTTTCCTGCATTATCTCCCAGAATAAGGAACTGGTGTTGCCCCTCTCATAAGCTACCCTCAATACCCTCAGTATTTTTTATAGCAAAAATGTTAGAATCGGATACCTGAAAATGGGGTGGCCGAGAGCAGCGGGCCCAGGCCTCTGGGATAGGTGTGTGTGCGTGTGTACGTGGGAGCATGTTGGGCCTGCTCCCCTGGTTCCCTGTGTTGGCGGATGTCGAGCTCTGAGGTCTTGTCTTCGAGAGCCGCGGTCCAGTGCAACGGGCACCAGCCCCTTGTGGCTCAGTGTGAATGGACAAGTGCCGTCCGCGTGGTTTATGTGCCAGATGTTATATTAAACTGCAGTTCTCGTTAATAATTCTTCTACTGGTGACATCCTGGAATTGGATTGCGGGTATATTCGGTCAAAATATACGACTGAAAGTAATTTCACCTGGTCTTTCCTTAATGTGGCTGCTAGAACGCGGAGGATTCCGTGTTTGGCTTGCATTATGTTTCTCTTGGATGGTGCTGCTCTAGAGGGGGGCATCCCAGTCCTGGGTCCCTGTGGCCTTTCCTCCTGCTTGTCTCTGTCTCCTTCATCCACTGTCAGCAGCCTGTGTTCAGGGCCACGGGTATTAGACTCCTTCCTGCCTGCAGAGCACGGCAGTGCGGGCTCCAGGGCACGTGGAGAGGGGGTGGCGCAGCTGCCGGCCTGGAGCGCCTCCCGGGCTCTCGCAGCCACCAGGCAGCTGTACAGGCAGCCGGGGCGCGAGGCGGCGGGCAGGGGGGCGGCGGCCGGGGAGGACGAGCCCGGTGGAGGTCCCGGGGCTCAGCTGATGGACACACAACTAGGCATTCTCAATTCCTGCTATTGATTGGACAGGCTTATTTTATTAAAAGAAGCCTTGTTATTTATAATTACTAGTAATTTTTAACATGACATATTTTAAATAGGAAACGAAATGACAAAATAGAATTACTGGTGGGTTGTATTGCCGAACTTTCAGAAATTGAGGAGAACATGCTACTTAGACATGGAGAAAACGACTTCAGTGTCATGTATTCCACAAGGAAAAACTGTGCTCAGCTCTGGCTTGGCCCTGCCGCCTTTATAAACCATGGTAAGCTGTGCTTGTGGGGTGGGCGCATGGCGGGCAGGACTGCTAAGACTTAGCGTGGCCTTGTCAGACTGCCTAACACCTCGTCTCCCTTCAGAGGAGGCTGGCGACGGGACTTCTTTATCTTTCCCCACCAGCTTACTAAATAAGTAATCCTGTAGTTGAACTCGAGACGTAAACTTCTATCAAAAGTTGTAAAATTACATGGAAAGCTTATTTCAGATTTCTGTAATTGTTCGTGTTTCAGATCTTATCTACAGTTAATTGACTTTATCTTTTGGACATTTTTCAGATTGCAGACCTAACTGCAAGGTAAGCAGAGACCTTTTTTTTTTTTTATTTCAGGTGTTTTGTTTCTGCCTCAGGTATGAGTTTCTTAATGAATCGTTTGTATTTCAGTTTGTGTCAACGGGTCGAGATACAGCGTGTGTGAAGGCCCTGAGAGACATTGAGCCTGGAGAAGAGATTTCTTGTTATTACGGAGACGGGTTTTTTGGAGAAAATAATGAGTTCTGCGAGTGTTACACTTGCGAAAGGTAGAGTATCGAGTAAGGCGGTGGTGGGCATGAGCGGCCGTCGCTTCCTCCTCGCTGGCACTCAGGGGCAGCCCTCTGTTCCGTAGCCTTGCACCTGGCACAGCGTGCGTGAGCACCCGGAGATGCCGAGCTCTTCAGGGACCTTGGCCCTTCAGCCTTTAAAATCTTATTACCAGCTGCTGCTGCTTCTGAGTAGGTCAGAGTACCACCGTGCCTGAAGAGAGATTGGGAAATAACACGCGTGTGTACACACGAGCACGCATACACAGTGCCGGAGTGGGGTTGCCCAAAAAATGGCCAGTGACGTTCACCACTGATAATCGTGTAAAAACCCCAAAGTTGTCTTGTGAATTACCCAACTGTGGCTTCTGGAATTTTTATGGGTTTTTGGTTTTGTTTTGTTTTTTAATTTTTTTATTCGACTATGGTTGACAGACCACGGTCTGTTTAGTTTCAAACGTACAACATAGTGATTTAGCCTACGCTCACGTTAGGCTATGCTCACCACAGGAATTTTGATGTTTTGATGTCCGTGCTTTTCATGATTCCAAAGTTCTGTCTCTTCCTTAATAAGGAACCTCTGGCGACCCGTCAGGTTCTAGAGTGCTTGTAGAGATCCCCCAGATGGGACTTGGCGGCACTGCTGGCTCCCACGCTCACTGCACTGGTCTCTGCAGGGGCGAGCTCCCAGCCGTGGCCTCACGGGCCTGTCTTGCTTAGTGCTGCGGGGAGGCTTCTGTCACTGGGCAGTGCGTGCTGGCATGGGCCACACCGCGGAGCAAACTTGGATTTGTGGGGTCCGTTTTTCTTACCTTGTACTGGACCGGGCGCTTTACTAACCCTGACTCATCCGGTCTTCACGGCCGTGCTGTGAGAGAGTCGAGTACCAGTGAGCCCATGTGGCAAGGACAGAAACGGGCGCGTCTGAAGCCCAGACAGCCGAACTCCAGAGCCCTCATTCTGCCCCCTTCACTCGGCTTCTGCAGACGTGAGCAGGTCGTCAGCAGTGCTCCTTCTCCCTCTGAAAGAAACACCCAGCCTGCAGCCAGCCAGCCTGGGGGGACTGAGTGCCCCAGACGCCTCACTTCCCCTCTTTGCTGGCAGGGTAGCCCTGTGTCACGAGAGCGCGGCAGCACGTCATGGTGCTGCCCCGGCATCTCTCTCCCGTCACCGTGCTCCTCGCCCTAAGGAGTGACAGGAAACCTGCTCCTGGTGCCGTCGAGTTTTTGTCCCCCTCCTTTTTTGGGGGAGGAGTGGTGTAAAAAAACGTATTTTCTACATAAACAGTGGTTTAAATGCTGGTTAAATCTTAGGCCAGCTCCCAAAAAGACCTCTCATCCATGAAGTAGTTTAATACGCTTGCATAAGCCTTCAGAATCATTTTCTAGAGACAGCATAGTGCATGTAGCAGTTAAGTGCCTAAGTTGAGTGCCCACCTGCCTGAGTTGAAATCCTGTGACTGCACTTCGTTAGCTACGTGATCTTGGGCAACAACTTAGCTGCTCTTTGTGCCTCGATGACCCCATCTGTAAAGTGGAGATAATGCTAGAAGCGGTCTCACAGGGTCTCCGTGAGCATTAAATTGGTTTTTTCCCGCCAAGCACGTAGAACAGGGCACAGTTAATACTCAGATGTCAGCTGTCGGGTTATATTGTGGTTTCTGGTTATTTGCCCATTGGAATGTAAGCTCCACGGAGGCCGAGATTTTTTTTTATCCTTTTCACTTAACTACTGTGTCCCCAGCATCCAGAACAGTGCCTGGCACTAACTGGCAGGTTCTTGATAAATATTTGGCTCTGAATGAATGAACGGAGCAAACAGTATGCCAAGTAAGCCTCCAGAGACCGTCCTGAGAAATGTAACCGCACACGCAGGATTCCACACTGAACCTGCAACGGCTCTTTTACTAGTGTGGAACTGCGTGTGCCATCCGTTCCTCAGGTGCTTCAGCGCTCGGTGAGCCTCAGTTTCTCACTGGTCAGGGGAGGGTGACCCCGCCGCCTCCGCAGGGTTAGTGTGAGGAGTGAGTAGACACACAAGCGGATCCATTTTTAATGGAAAGGCCTACTCCGAACAGTAGCCATGGTTCTTTTCAGTTCATTTGAGCACATTGATTGATTGATGGCAAATATTCTTGAAATTCTTAGGAATACCTAAGAGGGTGACACGAATCAAAGGGACTCATTCATTTATTCATCAGCTATTCACTGAGCGGTTGACTTACATTCGGTCTGGTACGTGCCGGGTGGACGGGACTAGCACAGTGCCAGCTGTGAGAGCACCAGTGACGGGGATGCACACACATGCGCTCCGCCAGCGGCTGTAGGATGAGCGAGACGGGCGAGCAGAAGGCTTGCAAAGGCACTGAGATCATTGGTGAAGCGTCCGGGATGAGTTTGATGCTCATTTCTGGCTGTAACCATCCTGACAGTCACTGTTGTGAATCCATTGGGTTCATAAGTAAGTGCTGTGGATTTTACTGCAGAAAATGTGAGAAATAAATTCTAATGAAGGACCAAAAAATATGAAAGATTAGATTATTTTTAAGTTTATGTGGAAATATGTCTGATGATAGCCAAGAAACAATTTCTAAAGTAGAGTTAGAGGAGATTTGCATTAGTGGATATCGAAAGTAGCCAGGAAACCGTTGTGGTCAACACTTGATGCTGTTGGCCCAGAAATGGACAAACGAATAAAAGGACGTGAACAGAGAGGCCTGAAACAGAGGCGAGTGTGTGTGAGATCTGATGTCACATACGAGGAGATGATTTCTCTAATGAATGATGTTAGGATTGTTCGTTGTGCATCTGGAAGAAGACCAAGCTAAGTTGAAGGTGGATTAAAGATTAAAATTATAAAATACAATACAAAATTGTTAAAAAAAGAAAAAAAAAATCTCTCTCTAACCTTGGGAACCTTGGGGTAGTAGAGATGTTTTGAAAGAAGTAAGGTGAAAAAAGAAAGAAGTAAGGTGAAAAACAGTGAATAAAAAAATGCTTGAAATGTCAAAAGTAAAATCAAAGACAAGTGATGAATTAAAGGGAAAACAGTACACAGATGGCAAAGAGTTAATAATCCGAAGAACAAAAATCTCCTAGAAGCTCAAAGGAAAAGACAGACTCTAGGAGGGAAAGGTAAGGAGGATGCTGCACAGAAAATCGAGGCTATAAACGAGGCAGTTAGAACAGTGTCGGTGGTCGTCGTCACTGGCGAATGGGCAGAGAACGGAAGAGCGGTGTGTACACTGGTGCTGGCGGGGATGTGGAGAGGCGGGCGCTCACGCTGTTAACAGGGCCTGAATTGTCTGGCAGTAGTCGTTCAGAATAAATGCGCCTGTTACCTGGCGCTCAGTCCCATCCAGAAGAGTCTCTCCTGTGGGAATAGCAGTCGCTAGTAAGGATTTGGTGTCAGGAACAGCACAGCGGCCGTGTTCATGGTGGCAAACAAAGACAAAAATCCCTGCAAGTTTCACTAACCACTGATGAGGAACGATTGAAAGTACATCATGAAATGTGCATTCAGTGTAAAAAATACCATTTTCAAAACCCATGTTTGGTTTAGCTGTATCTGTCCATTGCATGATGATAAAGCTGATTGCTGAGTGTTACCTCACATGTTGGTTTTGGTTTTGGTTTTGTTTGCTTATAAAGAACCAGCGGCGTAGACTGGTGTGCAGACCGTGGCGGAGGGGCAGGGGCGTGGCACGCGGGCAGGTGGTCAGCACCAGTACTCAGGGCTCTGGGGGTGCAGGTGGCTGGCAGCCACTTGTGCTTCATGGATTTAAGTCCTAAGATTGTCCTGCTCGTTGCAGCAGGCTGGAATACGTCTTAACTTGCGTAGGTTAGAAAGAAAAAAGCAGGGAGGTAGAGAAGCAGAGGAATAGTAGAGTTTTACTTGAAAACAAAAACAAAAACCCTTCTAATTTCCAGAAAAAATAATTCCACCATGATTATTTGTATTTAAGTATGGCCCATTTTTCTAGAAATGAACCGGAAATGTTATAGGTTATGGGGAAGAGGCATAGAATATCTCAAAATACTGTATTACTCTCTTGATCCCTGTAAGATAAAATCTTTGCCTTTGACATTTCTGCATTTTCTTTCTGCACACGTTTTTGTGTGGAGTGGAACTACCTGCCGGCCTGGGTAACAATTAGCTGGGCTTTTTACGTGACCTCTGACACACTGACCAAGACCAGAACTGGCCACACAATAAGTTTGTTGTGATTTTCTTCCTTTTTTTAAGATTTTATTTATTTGAGAGAAGAGCGCACACAGGCAGGGGGAGGGGCAGAGAGAGAGGGAGAAGCAGACTCCCCACTGAGCAGGGAGTCCAATGCAGGGCTCCATCCCAGGACCCCAGGATCATGAGCTGAGCCGAAGGCAGATGCTTAGCCAGCTGAGCCCCCCAGGCACCCAGTTTGTTGTGGTTTTTTGCAGAAATGTTAATAAAAGTGGAATCCAGATCTGTTCGGGAAGGTGAAGAAAGCAAGACTGCTCACCCTACTTACCACAGATCGTTTTGGCGATAGGTTTGGGTGTGTGGCCCCTAGCTTTCAGAGGTAGAATGGTAGGAAGGGAAATTGCAAGTTGTGTTGTCCCTTAGCTGAAAGTGGAGCACTCATTACTTGAGGGAGAAGTTACTGTGTCTTCAGCCGAATCCTGAAAGGAGGGAACCAGGGAACCGAGTGGGCTCTTGCGGAGGCTGGTACCGCCCCGGCCAGAGGGCGCCCTCGGTTTTGCTGTGCATTCAGAGGCTGTGGTTATACGGCTTTTCGTTAACAAGCTGAAGACAAGGAGGCAAGTCACTGAAGGCAATTTTGGCCAAAGAGATTTCTCATTTTTTAATTGTAATATGTAGTACCTTTTTTTTTTAACCTCATTAACTTATTCTCTCGAATTGAGCTGAGTAGAAATTCACCCGTACTCACTGAATAAAGTTAACGCCTGCAAAGCTAGATTCAGTAAGGTCGGTGAGAGCCTCTTCCTGAGCACTTACACTTCAGGAGAATTTATATAAAAATAGAAATTATTAGCGTAGGCTACAGATCATTAAAAGCAAGTCTTTTAATGCCTTTTATTAAGTAGCATTGTGTTAATTATGGTCGTTCATGTTTATCTTAATAACTTGAAAGAAATTAAACAGTTTTTATTGTTCTAGAAGTCAGATTTTCACTGATGCGGTGTAGCCACCTTACACAGATTTTTAGCTAAGATTTGTCTGTATCTAACACTGAGTTCTAAGTAATGAATTAATTTATGGAAATTCTCTGGTTTCTTTTTTGATTCCTCAATTCTTAATATTCAGTGCCGTAGAGAGAAACTGCATATAGAGCAGAACCGGACTCCAGTTAGCAGGTGGGTTATTACAGCCTTAATGTACACCTAAGTATCGACTCACCAGCTTTGAAATCGAAGAATTAGTTATTTCCACCTACAAGGGGACTTGTTCAGAGTCTAGGAGCATCTCATGGGCAGTTAATAATCAGTTGATAATAGTCACAGTCATTTGTTATTTAAAATCTAGAGGGTTTTTTGCGTTAATTTTATATACATTTTTAATTCTTTTGTGAGTCCTAGACTTGGCAGCTTCCCAGTGATGACTGAGGCCTCATCAGTGCGCCACATGTGTTGACTCAGTGTGGCCGTGAGCCCTCAGCACCTGACCTTGGAGTAAGTACGCCGCCGTCTGTGTAACCTGTGCTGTTTTCTCTTTCAGACGGGGAACCGGTGCTTTTAAATCCAGAGTGGGACTGCCTGCACCTGCTCCTGTTATCAATAGCAAATACGGACTCAGAGAGACAGATAAACGCTTAAATAGGCTTAAAAAGTTAGGTGACAGCAGCAAAAACTCAGACAGTCAATCTGTCAGCTCTAACACTGATGCAGATACCACTCAGGAAAAAAACAATGCAAGTAAGTAAGGGAGATTGATAAGCATCTATCTTCTTTTTTTATTATTATTTTTTAAAGTATTTTCACACGATTATCTTTCTAAAGTATGCTTCACTTCAGTAGTTTTGATCTTTTAAATATTGAGAGAAGCTCTGGGACTCATGCTTCAGCAGCATCGCAAGGTTCTAGAAACAATCTGAGCACAAAAGCAGTCTGTATCCCGCCTCCAGATTCAGTCCCGTTCTCTAGACTGAACTGTCTGCTTTTCTTGAATTGCTGGTAACTGGATATTACATTCTTCATCATGTGTTCCAGGGCCGTCCTCTGTTTGAGAGAAACATTTTCAAGGTGTTAGTTTGACTGTGGCGATGGCGGTAGGTCCCACGGGAGGACGAAGGACTGGGTAGAGGCGCGGCGGCACGGCCGTGTCCCTGCGCCGCGCCAGTCCCTTAGCACGAGTGAGGCCGGCCTGGGCAGCTCACAGCTCCGGCCTCCAGGCTTCCACCTTTTTGTCGCTTGCTTGCCCTTTTGAAACTGAACTGAGCCCATTGACCAAAGCACCAGTTCGCAGACTCAGAATTGTGATAGAGGAGCGTTTCGAAGGTCGCTTGTACTGCGACGTGGTGCCTTAGCCACCACTGAAAGCAGCAAGAGAGGTGCAAAGAAGAAGCCGGCGTTGAGATACCAGTTGTGCGCGGGGGCGAGACCGTGTGGAGACTGGAAACAGAGAGAGCGGAGCGTAAAGAGGAAAGAAAGCAAAGCCAGCCTAGCCGGGCAGAAGGAAGCGCGTCCTGTTTGTGGAGCTTTGAAGTCCTGGGACCATGCTCATGGCTGCCGGTTTCCTCTGGGTAACACCAGTTTCCTCTCATTGCCACTAAAGCTGTAGGCTCGTTAGTCTGACTTGTTTCTGACAGGAATAAAGTTTCAAAGTTTTGACTCGGTGACCCCTAGGGACGCCTGCTTTGCCGTGCCAGGCAGCCAGAGGTCCGTGGTAGCGCCTCGGTGCCTCCTGAAGTCGGGCGGTTTGAGGCTCCTCCCCCTGCCTTCAGCCGTTTGCAGCCCGGCGCGGTGCACCCTCCCCTGCAGAAAGCCCTGGAGAGAAGGGAAGGCGTCCCCGTGATGGCGAATGTCACTGCCGTGAATGCCTGCGTCCACCTGCTGCTGGAGGGTCAGAGGCCAGGTGGAACCCCGTAGCGGAAGAGCAGTACTGTGTTCCTAGGACAGTCTTTCATGTCCCGAGTGAACAGAGAGAGCGCAGTTAGCCCGCCATTCACTGTTGACTGTTGGTTCTCATAATAAATGGAACATAATCAACGTTTTGTTTTTGGAGTCTGGTTCCTTGGTGAAACTGGAGACTTGTGAAGCCCGGTTTAGAAATATGTGCATGAAACACTACAGAGCGCGGACACGGCCACCACGCTGCCCACACCGGACGGCTCCGTGACACGGGGGGCATTAACTCTATTCCTACTGTATACATACTGAACTCAGTACACCACGGAGTCTAGAAGAGCGTAATGTAGGCAGTTTCTGAAAGTGTACTAACTACTGTGTGACCATCCAGGGACTATTTCTTAGTAAACCAAATCCTTACAAGCCTGCTAGTTGTTGAAGAGCTACGAGACATGAGACTCGGACCTGTCCCCCAGGGCGCGTCCGCCTTAGTGCCGTGTGGCAGGCACGCGGGTAATAACGCAGAGCAGGCCGCGCACGCCACGGCGTGAGTGCAGAGCGAGCCCGTGATTCCTTTGAGCCGGGCTCTCAGCCTTACCGAGTAGAGACAGCGCTCCCCGGCGATTGCCGATGGGAGGGGGCTGGCTTTGTTCAGGTTCCCTTTCTGCAGGATTACGGTTTGGAGGACCGGGAGGGTCGGTGGCGCGAACTCGGAGGGCCGAGCGTTAGATTTGACAGACGTTGACAGACGCGGCTCCAAGCTCCAGAGGAGCGAGAGGCTTAGTGCCAGTCCTCTCAGCCCGCCCTGCACTGGGCCGCCTGCACAGCAGTGTCCTTTTAGGTCCCCACGGGGGTTCTTTCAGTCGGGATTGCTTTTGCTGTGTGTGTCTCGACCATGACCTTGTGCCTGTTAGAAGGACTTCCTGGGATTGCTGTCCGGAGGAGAGCCAGGGCCGCCCGAGCCTGTCCCGGGGGGAGCGGCCGACAGCTTGCGTGTTCTTTTTGAAAGAAACATTTCTGCCTAGTCGGGAGGAAAATTCTTTCTTCTGCTCAGATCTCTTTTTTGAAAGAGGTCTCAGGAGCCACAAGTTGACTGTTGGCTTTAACATCTGGAAAGAGGAGGCAACAAGAAATCCATTTTCACAAATTCAGCCCACAAGCCTGAATTGTAAGGCCGTTATTAGAAGATTGTGGTGTCTTGGGCCTCTTGTGGCTCGATGGCCAGGCCATCCGCCCCCCATAGTCAGTGCCGCGATCCGGGGTGTGAGTCCTGCCAGTGGCACAGGTCGATGTAAGGCCCAGAAGACAAGGCCGGTGGAATAAGTTTATCTTAACTCCGGAGCGCCCGGCCTAGAGACGGTGGACTGGGCCACCCGCCTCTCGCTGTCCATCTGAACGCTCCCTGCCGCTGAGCCTGCGGGCTGCTCTGGAGTCCTTCCCGACACCCGGTCGCGGGCCGCTCCTGCTGGTCTGTGCTGGTCGTGTCACATGGAAGATGCTTGTTGTGCCCGACAGACGTGAACTGAACTCTCCAGTCTTCCTCGGGCTTTTCTGGATCTTCACGTTCTGAAGATGCCAGGCTGTGGACGGCCCTCGTGTTCCCTTGGTTCACGTGGAGAGTGTGCATTTCTGGGGCTCTGCCCGTACCGACCCCAGCCCGGGCAAATGGGGAGCTTTGATGTCATTTCGCTGCTCTTGTGTCTGGCTGCCATCCTCGAGGCCCACACGGGGCTGCCTTGTGCTTTGGAGGGCGCCCTGAGGTGGCGCTGAGGGCCGTGCCGCGGGGGTCCCGTCCCCGGGAGCAGGGACCCCCACCGGAACTCCGTGACACGCTTAGTACGGTAGCTCTTGAGCCATAGGAGGCTCTCAGTCCAGATCCCATGTCTGCCCCTCGAAGGTGGGCGATGGGCAGCGCGCCCCTCCGCCCGCGCTCGGTTGTGCCGTGGGCTTGATAGCGCCATGAAGAACGCGCGTTAGGATGGAGGTCATACCGATTGGGCCACTCTGCACAGCACCAGTGTGTAGTGATTGCTAAGAATGTGTCTCTGCACTTAAAATGACTGTCTTTGGTTTGTGCACTGGGGGGGTCTGTCCCTGCCGCCAGGCTGCAGGGTCACCCGCGGTGTGGCAGCACCGGGGCCAGAGCAGCCACAGGGGTGCCCGAGCTCCACTGAGTCACAGTCCTCAGGCTCTGCACAGACTCCCATGCGTTGGCATCGTGGCTTCTGTCTCCCCCTCTCTAGCCTGCCATCACTAACTATCCTCCTGAACTCCCGGAGGACAGTGTAGACCCATCCGGGAGAGGGGAGCCCTTGGCGCCCGTGGGGCTCCCATCTGCGTTGCGTTGCTCATGTATCTCTTGCCCAGCTTGTCTGGGTCTCTTCTGACCTTTTATTGATGAGCATACCTCTCAGCTGGGCTTTTGTTGAGAAACCGTTTTTAAAACGAAAGACTAGACTGACCAATACACGAACATGTGTCAGTGAGATCTCCGTATTGACAAAATCCATAGCATCAAATAAGTTCGCTTTGTGCGGCTTAGGACACAAACACAAGTGCTCGGTCAGTGGTTCCCTGCCGTCGGCTAGCAAGGAATGCTTTGGAAGCAAGGACGGCTTCAGAGTCACCGGAAAATGAGACTCACCTAATGGATTAAAATACGAGCTGGAGTAAGGAGACTGTCAGGTGCTCTGAAAATACAGAGGAAGGGTGACCGGTCACTTGTAGAAAGTCATGAAAGGCTCCCTGAGCGAAGCATTTCTAAAGCAGAGTCTTAAAGGGGGTAGGGGGCCGGCCAAGTAAATCGTCTTCAGAGTGGAAGGAATTCATAATGGAGATACGGGGACGAGCGTAGGACTCGTATAAGGAAAGTACATCATGGCTGGGGTAGGGGGTGGGAAGGAGGGATATGACCATTGTTCAAAATTTTGGATTTAGTCTTAGGGCATTAGGTTATTGAAAGTCTTAAAGCCCGACAGTGACATGTCGTGCTGGGAAAATCACTCTGGCCGAGGAAGAGAGACCAGGCTGTTGGGGAAGCCATGGGAGAGAGAAGGGAGGGGAGGGAGTCGCTGCGGTTCGCGAGCAGGGGACCAGGAAGCAAGAAAAGTAGATGGCCGCAGGGACGCTGCAGGAGGGGGCCCCGTGTGACACGGTGGCCTGGCCGACAGGGTGAGGCGGTTAGGGAAGGCAGGAGGCGGGGTGACCTCCCGCTGTCTGCTTGGGCAGCTCTCTGGGTGCATGGTGGTGGTACTGAGCAGGATGGAGGATTTAGGGGGAGGGCGGCCGTGACGCTTGATGGTGAGTCCAGTTCGGGCACGTTGACTGTGATGAGGAGGCCGTGCTCGGGAAGATCTAGGTGCCAGCAGGCGTTTGGTGGTACGATCCGTAATCTGGGAGGGAGGCTAGAGAAAGTGGCTCAGGCGCTGCCCGTGCATCAGTGGGAAGAGCCGTGCAGGGGCCGGGGGTGGGTGCCTGTCACCGAGAGAAGGCCTGTAGTTTCCGGAGGGTCGAGGACAGCGGAGGCCTGGGCAGGGCAAGAGAGACTGTGCCTCTGTGGGCAGCCAGTGGGACAGGAGTTTTCAGGAAGAAAAATGGTGAGCAGTGTCCTATTCTGCAGAGAAAAGAAGAGGGGGGCTGGGCCAGAGAGTGGCCGCTGGATGGCATGACGGGGTCCTGGGGTTGGCAGAGGCGCTCACATGAGAGGGACGAGCCGGATCCAGGTCACAGCGGGGTTGCGGCCCAGCACGTGAAGTGCGTGTTTCTGTTGTGAAGGGGCGGGGTAGGTACAGCATGAGAACAGAATGGCAGAAGGAAGAGTAAGGCTGACAACCACTAAGTTTGGTCCTAGAATGGTCCTCGAGGAGTCTGGGCCGAGCTGAGGGACTTCACGGCCACGTCTGAGAAGCCCAAGTGCCGGACGCCGATGTGCACATCTCTTCAGTCGACCTTGCAGGAAGCCTCGTGGGCATAAAGACATCCTTTACCGAAAGAAGGCCCGGGATAGCCTGGTGTTTTAAAAAATAACTTCTAGGTAGTTTGTGTAATTCCAGTTCATGCTACATCAGCTGTTCCCCAACTGAGTGGCACCCAACCCACGACTCCTACTGTTCTAAAAATAAGTGGCCGCCTCAGGAAGGTAGCGCACACGGGGAAGCACATTCTGGGTCCGATGCGGGGATCCCTCTCCCGGGCACTGTGCTGGTGTGGGTGCCCCAAAGCCTTTCATGAGACACCCTTCTTGAGTACAGAGCCTTCTCTTCTCAGTGGTTTGATATGTTTGGAATGCTTATGATGCATTCTTGCTCTCCTCTCTCAGTAAAAACTAACTGATGCTAACTTACTTGCTCAGCCATGCAGAAGGAACAGCAGTCACCCTGGCAACCCTTGGGCATGTCGGCGGCGACAGTCTCTGTCGGGCAGTGTGCTCGGTTTACCCGTAGTCACTTTTTGCTCTCCCTGTTTCCTGGTGAGACGGGGAGATTAGTACTTTGTCCCCTCTCTTCCTTAGGGAAAGGGGTAGTTTGATGAGGAAGGGCTTTTCAGGTGGGGGTCGGGGGGGGCATAAGTAATTGAGAAATGGACTCATAAAACGCTATACGTGCAGTTCCAAAATGTAAATGGAGAGAAAAACAAAGCGGAAAGTCCATGGTAAGTTCAGACTCTCTGCGGAAGCAGCTTAAACTTGAGTCACCCGTAAGCCTTTTGAGAATCTGATCAGCCCTCCTCAGGTTGGCGGTTCCCAGTAGGGTCCTCGCAGCTTTTCTGTGTGCTCGTCCAGAGGAAGTTGGATCCCCCTTTGTCCCAAGAGTGTAACTAGTAGCGTGCTTCTTCCCGCCGCAGTTTGGTTGTTGGCAGCAGGCGGTCCCTGGAGGGAAAGGGCCAAGTAAGTTCTGCCGCCCCTGGAAGTGTGCTGGTCCTCACGGAGTCGGAGCAAGACTTTGTGTAGTGCGGGTCGTTGTGGAATTAACCATATCTAGTTCTTAGGGTCTCTTGCTCGTTGGAAGCCATCGTGATAGAATGTGTCTGTGAGAGCTCATCAATAAGGTGTTTCTGTTCCGCATTACTGGTCAAGTTTTGTCCTCCCTTTGCGTTAATGAGTCATGGGTTTTAGAAACCTATTCGGAGTGATGTTAAGAATTTGTCAAAGAAAATCTGATTCTTCCTCAAGTTCACGTCAAATCTTTCATGTGTTAAAAAGACTTGGGAAAATGACTCAGGAAAAGAAATACTTACTTTGGACAAGTATCATGATAGGTCATGGACGAGCTCCGAGTGGGGTGCAGGTCCTTGCTGTAAATGGGAGGCGGCGGTTGGGAAGTGGCAGGAAGGTGGCGTGGGGGGTGCCCGTGAGCCGGCCGAGACCCAGCGGGTCGTCCTTGCACGCGCTGGTGTGAGCCGACCGTCTCGTAGCTGACAGGTTTGGGCGGCGTTGTCTTGAGCACTCCTGTGTTACCAGGGCTCGTTTTCATCCTTTTTTTCTTCTTCTTCTTAACTTGCAGCCCCTAACCGAAAACCTTCGGTCGGTGTGAAGAAGAACAGCAAGAGCAGAACGTTGACAAGGCGGTCTGTGTCAAGAAGTCCAGCTTCTCCCAACTCTACCTCACCTAAGCTAACTCATATAAATAATTCCAGGGTACCAAAGAAACTGAAAAAGCCTGCAAAGCCTTTACTTTCAAAGATAAAATTAAGAAATCATTGCAAACGGCTGGAGCAAAAGAGTGCTTCAAGAAAACTCGAGATGGGGAACTTAGTACTCAAAGAGCCCAAAGTAGTTCTGTATAAAAACTTACCCATTAAGAAAGAGAAGGAGCCGGAGGGACCAGCTCCAGCCGCAGCAGCTAGCGGGTGCTTAACTAGACACGCGGCGCGAGAGCACAGGGCGAGCTCCGGGCGAGGCGCCCCACCGCTGGGGGACGGCGCCCCCTGCACCTACACCACCAGGCGGTCCGCGAGGACGAGGATGAATCCGAAGGAGCCTTCTGACCTCCCGCTGGAACCAGATCCCTCGGATGGCTATAAGAGCGGCGTGCCAGAAGCTTGCCCGGACGGTGGCGGCGAGCAGCCGGCTCCCCGGGCGCAGGAGGGGGACCTGGCCCCTGGAGCGTCGCAGAACGGGGAAGCGAAGTGTCCGAGGAGTGACAGCGGCCTGTCGAAGAAGAAATCGCGGCAAGGAAAACTCGGGAGACAGTTGGCGAAAGCCGAGGAGCCCGCCGCGGGACCGGACTCCCCCGGAGAAGCCGGCGCGGCGCCCGAGGTGCCGGGGACCCCCTGCGAGCCCGGCGAGCGCAGCGCCGCGGACCCCGCGCCCGGGGGCTACCCGGACTGGGCTCCTTCGCCCGACGGCGGGGCGGTGGTCCCATCCGATAGCTTCAAGACAAAAGACGGCTTCAGAACTGCAAAAAGCAAAAAGAAGAGGCGAATCACCAGGTATGACGCGCAGTTGATCCTGGAGAATAACTCTGGGATCCCCAAATTGACTCTTCGGAGGCGTCACGATAGCAGCAGCAAGACCAACGACCAAGAGAATGACGGCATGAATTCTTCAAAAATAAGCATCAAGTTAAGTAAAGACCATGAAAACGATAATAATCTGTATGTAGCAAAGCTCAATAATGGGTTTACCTCAGGGTCGGGCAGCAGCTCCACGAAACTGAAGATCCAGCTGAAGCGGGATGAGGAGGGCCGGGGGCCGTACGCCGAGGGGCTCCGCGAGGGCGGGCTGTGCTGCAGCGACCCCCTGGCGCTGCTGGGGCCCCGCGTGGACGTGGACGACTACAGCCGGTACGAGGAGGAGAGCACGGACGAGCCCTCCTCCTCCGAGGGCGACGAGGAGGATGAGGACTATGAGGAGGACTTCGAGGATGACTTCATCCCTCTGCCTCCGGCCAAGCGCCTGCGGCTGATCGTCGGCAAGGACTCCATAGACATTGACATTTCCTCCCGGAGAAGAGAAGACCAGTCATTGAGGCTCAACGCGTAAGCTCCTGGTCTCGGTCTGGCCTGGGAGACTGCTTTACAGAAATAAAAACAAATCCCAGTCCGTTCCTCGTCCCCCGAGACGTCCTCGCGGCCGCGCTCCCCTCCTCTTTCCACTTAGCAGCGTCCTCCTGTAGAAAGTGTACAGCGCACTGACTCTCCCTAAGTCCAATTTGTGCAAATTTTTATTGTACTTTTTAAATAGCCTTCCTACGTGCAATTCTGAGTTCGAGGGAAAGCCCTGTTGTGAAATAAAGGCTCAAGCGAAATTGTACAGTGATAGCAACTTTCCACACGGGACGTTGAAAACAATAATGTGGCTACACAATTTTCTTTTTTCTTTTTTTTTTCTTTTCTCTCTCTTTTTTTTTTTTTTTTTAACCAAGAGCATCGACTGGCTCTTTAATATATGACTAAACAATAATTTAAAACAAATCATAGTAGCAGCATATTAAGGTTTTCTAGTATATGCTAATATCACCAGCAATGATCTTTGGCTTTTTGATTTATTCGCTAGATGTCTCCCCCTCGGAGTTTTGTCAGTTTCACACTGTTCGCTGGCCCACGCGCACTAGGTGTGGCCTTGCTTGAAAGAGCAAACCATCGGTTGGGAGTCGAATTGGTTTCTTTAAAAAAAAAAAAAAGTACAATTACCCGCGTGACCGCTAACTTTTCAGTACGTTATATGTACGAGGGTGGCAGTGTGCAGGATGAGCTCCAAGTCAGCGTATTTATTGCTTGTCATGTAAATTAAAGACCTTGTATTTAACACTTTTCAACCCTTTTAGATAAAATTGTTCTTTGCAAGAATGATTGGTGCTTATTTTTTCAAAACTTTGCTGTGAACAAATGTGATGACAACAAGCAACATTTATCTAATGAACTACAGCTCTCTTAATTTGGGTCTTCAAGGGTTCTGTTGCACTTGTAAAATGCTACAAGGAATATTAAAAACTCTATTCACTTTAACTTATAATAGTTTATGAAATAAAAACATGAGTCACAGCTTTTGTTCTGTGGTAACCTATAAAAATGTTTGTCTTTGAAATTCAATGTAAAGAACTGAGAACAATGTATATGTTGTAAATATTTGTGTGTTGTGAGAAATTTTTGTCATAAGAAATTAAAAGAACTTACCAGGAAGGTTTTTAAGTTTAGAAATATTCATGCCAATAAAATAGGAAATTATAAAATATATAGTTTTAAGCACTGCATCAGTGGGAGTTCTTGGCTTATGTTAGTTTATGTATGAAAATATCAAAGATTTTTTGACTATATTATCAGTTAAGCGAAAAGAGGAGTCAGATTTAACTTTTTTTTTTTTTAAGCACTTTGAGAAGAGAAATTAATTTTAAGTAACTTAATGAGCAAATTTTTTTGATTACTACTTTCTGTTCAATACCAGCCTTTCATTCCTCTGGATTATTTCACAAATCATTGGACAGAGAATTTGGGGATATAATGTAGCAGGTGTTTGGCGCCAGTGGGTCTCTTTATTTCTGGGAAATGTGTACATGTACTTTCAGATATACAGTGTTCCTGAGGAAAGTCGATTTAGGGGATTCGTGTTAGTGTCTGTAGAAAAGTAGCCCGAGTCTTAAGATGTTAAAAGGAATCTGCCCGTAACGAAAAGTCCAGTGGAGAAAACCTCAATGCTTACCGTCACTTCTAGGTGATTCCTGCCGGCTGCCAGGTTCTGGGGAGCACCCCTTAAATTGAGTCCCGTAACACGACTGCCAGTAGGGGTTCCGTGTAGAAATTAATTATATTCATAAAAGTGTCTGCAATGTAGATTTTTGTTTCTCCTCACGTTCCTTAAGGACTTACCCGTGTGGTCTGAACGTCGCCTCATTCCCACCTGTCCCGTGCAGGTCGCCCCCGCAGGTAGTGGCACGGAGGGCGGGTGCGGACCCCGTGACTGCCGCGCGCACACACAGTCCCCGCCCCGCGCGTGGTCCCCCCGCCTCGAGAGGCAGAGCAGTCCCCCCGGGGTCCGTCCCGAGGCCCTAGGAGCGCGGTGTGGACCCCGTCCGGTCCTCACGTTGTCCCTCGGGGGAGGGGTGTGCGACTCCAGCCGCGGGGGAGGGTCGAGCATAATAGACTCCGTGTCTGGAAAGTACCGGAGAGCGGTGGGCCACCTCGTTTCACTCGCGCCTTAGCGTGGAGCGTGTCGAAGAGGTTCAGAGGCTAAATCTCAAACCCGTCTCCCGGAATACCAACAACAGCCATTTCAGGAATTTCCATCTTAAGGAAAAAGTCACAAAATAGCACATTTCCCACGTTTCTCCATTCTTAAGCTTCATTTTAGTAACTTATCTACGTTTGTTTTCACTCGATTGTGGCCTCGGCCCTTCGAGGCGGACCTTCCCCGTGGGCCCGAGCAGCGGCGCCCGGGGCGGGGTGCACAAGCCTTCCAGGGAAACCTGATTTCCGTTTTTTCCAGGTAGGGGCCTCGGAGCTGCTCGGGCTCCGCTGTAGAACTTCCCCGTGCGGCAGGGCCAGAGCCACGCGTGGGTGACCGCTTGGAAGAGGTTGCGTTCCATACGACTTTGAGCTTGAGCTTATGCGATGATTCGTAAAGATTTTGGCATTGTAAGAATTAGGAAATGATCATAAAAATACATGTAAAGTATTCGATTTTCAATCATTTTTCAAATTACTGTTTTAAATTGTTTTTGCTGAGTTGTAATACCTTTGAGATACAATGTATTCCTTGTACTGAAAGAATGAAAAAAAAAAAGGACTTTTTCAGCATTTGAGGTAAGTTCTTTAACGTTTCATTAAAAACATTTTTTACAAATATTTTGTACATGCACTTGCAGTATTGAGGTTAATCATTTTAATAAATTCGGAAATTGAAACAATCTGGCCGGTGTTCGCTGTATCTGAGAAGGAAAGATCAAAGGGGTGCCTTTCTGCACAAGGCTTTCATTTCAAGTAGGATTGGTAAAGTCGAACGTTCGCAAGCTTTCCAGCATCTGCGAGTGAGCGCTTGCCTGCGCCCCGGCCTCCCGGTTTGCGGCCTCCCGTTTGCTTCCTGTGCCGCTCCTTTTGTTGACAAGACGGGAAAGCAGTCCTTGTCTCGTGGGGAGGCTCCTCTCCAACCCCACCGCCCTCCGGCCCCACACTGCGCAACTCCCAAGGGCTGGGATTCTGCCCTCGCCGAATGGGAGGGAACCGGCCTGTCCAGGGTGGCGTGGCTCCTCTGTCCTCGTTACTGTAGCAAAACCCGGTTGAGGGGAGACCTGGGCCCGGCTTAGGAGGCACGGGCAGGGGTTTGCCCAGCCCTGCAGCATCCGAGTGGCCCTGGGCGAGCCGCCGCCCCCCAATCGCCCCTCCGCAGTGCCCCGGAGTCCCCGTGGACGTCCGAGGCAGGCAGGGTGGGTGGCGCGGGCTAGACCGGACAGCGCTGAGGTCCCCATTCACTCCTGTCCACTACCCGGTGGCGGCGCCCGGCTTGCAGCAAATTGCCAGGAGCCCCGGTGTGGTTCTGTCCCTCGAGTGCCGGCTCTGTCGCTGGCACGCACCCCATCATGCTTGCCGCAGAGCCCGGCAGCACTTTGGTAGCCCCGGGGTCCCAGCGAGCTCGGCCCTGGCCTGTGAGGGTGATGCGGCCTCCAGCTTCTCCCTCCCTGAGGTCAAGAGCGTGGGCGCTGCTTTCTTTGGCTAGTGAGGAAGCCCGGAGGAAGAGCAGATTTTGAGTCCCCGGGAAGGGGCAGGGCGTGTGGATGGGCAGGATTGGGAAGGGGGCCTCCCGCCAGGGCTGCCCCCACCCCCTGTTACTGCACCTGCCGGGGCGTCGAGTTTGTGTTGGTGGAAACTGTCAGAAAGCTTCTGATCTGAGGGCCCAAAGACGGCCTGCAGCCCCTGTGACAGCTTGGGTCACGTTCTTAAAAAGGAAAGCCTGTCTGTCACCAGATCCTGTTCCCTCCTTGTCAGATGTGTGAGTTTTTCTGCTAAGTTCAGTAGATCGAGACTTCCCTTTTTTGGGGGGCTACCCCCCCCATTGAGTCTGCTCCGCCATGGGGACAGTCACACTCCGGAAGGCTGGCAGGGAATGTGGGTGTGGGTGGCCAGCCTGAGACCCTCCCTGAACGGCGCCATCCCAAGTGACCGGAATGGGGCTGCATTTCTTCAGTATTTGTTGAACACCTGTTCTGTGTTAGTGCGGGGGGTGGGGGCGGGCGAGAGGTGTAATTAAAGCCCTGGGAGCAGGTGAGGGACCTAGGGGAGGGGGCCGGACAGCTCCCAGCCCCTCCCCCCCACCAGGACCTGGGAGAGGGCAGCCGGGGCTTCCAGGATGGGGGGGGGGGGTGCACAGAAGGATGACAGCTGGAGGGGGAGGCGGCGTTAAGGGGGGGATTCGTATGGTTCGTGAAGGACAAGCACAGTGAGATGAGAAGCTTCCAGAGGGGATGAGTTCCCAAAACAGAAGATGGGGAAGTTAGAGTCTGGGGGAGGCGGGCTGGTCTTAGTCTGGGTCCGTCTTCCTTAGTAACAAGAGGAAAAGAGGTGGGCCTTTGGGGGGGAGCCAGTTCCAGGGATGAGAGTTTATGTTGTATCTGTAAACAGGAGGCAAGGTCCCCCAGAGCTTCAGGAGCATGAAGATTTAGAATCAAGAAAGGAAAAGCAGGCCAACGCTTCAAACCCAGCATAATTCGTTACGGAAACCTTTACCAATTAGCTTCTAGGTACTGGACGGGGTTCTCAACAGCCCTGGAGCCAAGGCAGGGGGGTGAGGGGGCACTTCTCAGCCCTGGTGTGAGGCTCTCAGCGGGTGGGGTGACAGAAGACAGCAGGACAGAGGGCTGGGGGAGGGGGCCAGGAGAGGGCTGGAGTGAAGAGCCCCGGAGAGTGTGCCAGTTAAGGAAGAGAAGACGAGTCCACGGCTTGAGTGTGCCCCTGGCCAGGGACAATACAGTCACCCGAGGCCTGGAGGTGCTCCTGTGGTCAGAGAACAGAGGACAGGAGGCTGTGACCAGAGCGGGTCCTCGGAACTTTGGAAGGACTGCCTTTAAATGGTGGCATGGGTGCTGATGGGGAGAGTCCCCTGGTCCTGGGAGACCAAGACGTTGGGCAGAACCGACGGGGTCACTCAAGATGACAGCTGACAGCCTTCCCTGTGAGTCCTGGGAACCACGCCAACACTAGACGGAAACAGCCTGTAGGGGACAAACACGGGGAGGTACCCTACTCGGGCGGGGACGCCTTGCTGAGGGAGAGGCGAATAAATGCTCAGAAATTTTGTTTCAATGAATGAGTCAGTCTGCCTGAGGCCACTCAGGGCGTGGCAAGCAGCGGGCCCAGACGGAGCCCCAAGGTCCTGGGTGCATTTGGAGCCATGCCCGGAGAGCACTAGCGAGAGTCCCCGAGCCAAGGGTCACTGGGGCCAGCCTGTGCCCCAAGGCCCCACCTTCCCAGGTTAATTCTGGAAAGTTCCCTGGATGACGAATGGCAATCACTGCCCTTTACCCTCCTCTCCATGCAGTTATATGGTGTCAGGAGAACTTTGTCCAAAGGTTATCATGCAGATAAGCACGGTGACCTACCTCCGTTAGTCAAATAGACCCAGGGGGCTTGAAAAGTGTACAAGGTGCCTCGCAGACTGGCCTTTATCTGAGTGAGTCGAGCGAGAGGAGGCCCGAAGACCGCCGAGAAAAAGTCCAAGGTTTCTTCCAGCCTGGTGAGCTGACTCCCATCTCGACAGTGACCTCACGCAAATGTGACCCAGGCGCACGGGAGGAGGGGACACACTTCGGAAGCCGGAGTTACAAGTCTGGGGAGCGAGTACCCTCCATCTCAGCTAACTCCCCAGCCCCTTGGGTGTCGTGAATTCTCACCCCTCTGGGGGCAGCGGGGAGTTGGACACTGATGGGAAGCACCGGTTAATGTCTCCCCCAGCCTCCGGCACGTTGGAGAAGGCCCTGCCCAGGGTCACGCTCCCACAAACCAAACAGAAGGACATTGATTTCATCCTCTTGCTGGTGACACCACATTTTTCTTGGGCCTAGAAGGGGGAGCGAAGGACGACCTGAGCAGCCTCCAAGTGGACGGGAGCCGCTCCGGAAAGTGCTCAGCCCGGGTCCCTGGAGGCCGAGAGCTGCAGGGCTCGCTGCCCTCCCCTGCTCTTTCTCTCTGGTCTCTGATTTCTCACCCTGGCATTGACTTTGGAGTTGTTGAGGAGTAAGTGAGATGGCCGTGAGCCCCTAGCTGGGGCTGGCTGGCGTCTGTGCTCTCTCGTGGGCTTCCTCGGGGCCCCGACCTTTGCCCTCTCCAGTTAACACCTGCTCAAACGGGCCTTCAATCACAGCCTTTTCCATTTCAACTTCAAGTCTCTGGGCCCCTGGAACCGGTCTCCACCGGGACACGGTGGACGAAGATCAAGGATTCCAGTTCTTTCTCCCTCCGGCCAATGGCTCTCCCACCAAGCCGGGGCTCCTCCGCTCCGGGAGTCGCTCCGTCCCCCTTCCTCCCTTCCTTCCACAGGGGTCTCAATGGAGGTGTCTCCTCCCCTGACCTCCTTCTCACCCAGGGTGCTCAGAAGGCGCCGGGGCTCCGGGCCCCGCTCCCCTCACGAGAGACAGGCACATAGATCGGGGGAGGAAGGGGGACGCAGGCCTGGAGGGGAGGCAGAGAGAAATGCCGAGGGAGTGCCAATGAGATGCCATTTCTGCTGGGGAATCGGGGCAGGCGGGGTGCAACGCGGAGGGGAGACCAAGAAGGGTCCAGAGGCCCCAGTACGAACAGGATTTCCTAAGCCTAACGGGTGGAGAGGCAGCCGACCATTGGAGTCCTGGAGACGAGAAAGGACAGGATGTGCTCTGGAAGGATGCCGAGAAGTTCATTGTGGCCAATCCAGAAGGTTTAAAGGGGCTGGCGGGGCCCAGGTGGCCCTGAGGACACTGGGTGAGGATGGCAGGGAGACAGGGACTCATCGGCTTAGGAGCAAGGGTCAGGCACCCTCAGGGTAAGCTCAGTCCCCACCTCCCTAACTGGGCCACCTTGGCTCCCTATCCTGGGAAACGCAAACAAGGGCGTGTGCGCACTCACTGAGGAGTAGATGAGACAGCCAAAGGATGGCTGGGCACCAGGGGGACTCACGGGGGGTGGTCAGCCCCCGTGGGTCACTTTCTCCAGAGGCTGTGTTGTTTCTCTGGCTTCGCCCAGTGAGCCCCACCTGGGCTCCCCAACCCTCCTCCCAGCCCCCAGTGTGGCCCAGCCACCCCAGGCCAGAGGCCAGAGGGACAGAGAGGGGGACGGAACCCCGGGCAGCAGGGACAGCCTGAGCCCCCTTGCTGGATTCCAACACAGGCAGGTGCCACTCCGGGCCTCGGCGCCTCCTCTCAGCAACTTCCATGCCAGGAGAGCCAGGCCAGGGGAGGACGGAGCGAATGCACAACAGGCCGAAGCGAGAGAGAAGAAAGCGAGGGGCACAAGGAAGGCTCTAGCGGCTGCATCCACAGGAGCCTCAGAGCGGAGGCAAGGAAGCCCGGAGGCCCTCGGATGACAACCTCCTGTCCGGAGTTCGTCCAGGGGATCTCGAACACCCATCACCCTCTGGTCACAGCCACCGCCTCTGAGAGACCAGCCCTGCCCATCCCAGAGCTGTCGCCTTGGGTCCTTTGCCCTGGATCAGAGACAGGGACCAGTTCCGTTCTCAGGTGCGGCTGGAGGTCACCACGCCCAAGACATTCTCTGAAGTCGGTGGCTGGAGGACCAGAACCAAAAACAAGAACAGGTACTTGACCGTGTGACCGGGCCCTGTAGGGCTCGTTTTTAAAGCAGAGAGCTTTTCTGCATATGCTTTTAGTCCAAGAAAAGCGCAGCTGGAAGCAGTATTTTTTCTTTTTTGTCTTTGGAGCCTGCAAGTTAGTCTTGAAGTGCAACACTGTTTCATCTTCAAACTGGGGCAGTTCTGCTGGAGGATCTCTGTAGAGAGGCTTCAGTGATAGTCGCTTTGACTTGCTTACCATTTCCAAAATATAAATAAATAATTAAAAAGTCAGCCTGGCAGCCGCCCGGAGGTTGCTGCCGTTGACCGCTGGAGGCACTCACCAAAGAAGTTCATGTTCAACTCCCTCCAGCCCCTGGAGCCGCGGCGGGGAGACAGTGGTGAGAGAGACCCTGGCCAGCACGGGTCTGTGTGCCCTTCCTCCCCCCAGACAGTGACATGAGTCCATCGCTGCTCCGGAGAGCGCCAGGGGAAGGCTCCGAGGGTCTCCCTTGCAACTTTGGGAACACGGAGGGCTGGCAGGCTTTATCCTCATTGCCCGAGGCTCTGAGTGGGACGGGGTCACCAACGTCACAGAGTCTCCAGGACTCCGCCACACTGGGCTAGTTCTTAGGGACCCCTGGGAGGTTATGGTGGGTTACGGCTTGGGGGGAGGGTGGCGGTAAGGCTGGTGACTAGCCCTGGGGCTCACCTGGGTTAGGAAGTCTTTGCTGTTCCCTCAGTCGGGACCCTCTCTCCTCCCACTCTCACCTGAGCAGCAACTTCTGAGCCCTGGGACCCCTGGCAGATGTCAGCTCCTGAACCCTCTCAGAGGCCCCACGGCCACCCTGATCTTCTCTCGGCTCAGTTCTGAATCCTCTAGCCCCCTGGGGTCCTTGGGGCCTGACGGTGTCAACCCAGGAAGGCCTGGGCAAGCCACAGGCTGATGGGGCAGGGGCTTCCTCCCTGGAGAAAGGAACCCTAGATGCACTCCAGCCTCTCATCCCCTTTGGTCCACTGGGCAGGGTTCAGGTCGTCCAGAAAAGCCAAAGCCTCAGGTTGCCGCCAGCTACGGGGGCCCCTGGGTCACCCTCTCCTCCCCCCAGTGAAGTGGGGAGCCCAGGAGGCCACACTAGGTAAAATGGCCATGCCCAACCTGAGCCCCAGGACCCCTTCATCCTGTCCCAGGACTCCCAGTGGAGAAAAGGCCGGGAGTGGGGACACGGCCCAAGGTCTGGGACGGGGAGGGCTGGTGGCCAAGGGACATGTGGGTGTGGGCAGCTACCACTGTCCTAGCCTTCACGCCAGGCGAGGGTGGTGGACCGGCCAGGAAGGGACGCACTGTCCCCAGCCCGGCCCCTCTGACCCACCTGCCGGGACAGACACTGCTGCTTCCGGGGGTTCCCACGCAGCCCCGGGGGGGCCCACCGGTCCAGCCAGGGTGCGCGCTGGGCAGACACAGCAGGCACGGACCTAAAAGTCTCCTGGAGGGCTGACCGCTTTCCCTGGGGGCAAGAGGGGAGAGCAGATTCTTACAGGGACCAAAGCTGGAGGCATGAGTGTGAACGGGGCGAGAAGGACCTCGAGAAGGAACAAGACAGGGGAGGGGGCGTGGGGGAGGTTGCAGGGAGCCCTGGTGGAGACGATGGGGGGCCCACCCCTGCCTGCCCACTTACCTGCCCGGGGAAGGCTTGAGCCCAGTGCTACCCGGTTCTGAAGCTGCCCCCTCCGCCCCCCAGGGTGGTCAAGCTTCTACTCATTCACTCATTTCCTCACTCATTCATTCGACGGCTGTTTGCTGAGTACCCGCTCTGTGCCATGATCTACACTGGGCACCCACTGGCCACCAGGGAATCCCCGCTTCCGGCCCCCAAGGGGTCCACAGTCTGACACGGAGACACACTTCAGTTGGGGGACACGGAGGAAGGGACACAGAGGAGGCCTCCTGGAAGACTGGCCAGCACGGCAGGGAAGGCTTCCCGGAGGAAGTGTCATGGAGCTTGGGTTGTTGCACTGCCCTTCTTGGAGTTTCTGTCAGCAGTAGGCTTTGGCCTCTGCCCTGTAGCACACCCAGGCTGGCAGGACCCCGGGTGACACAAAGCAACAGGCCTGGCCTACTGCCACTCACTGTTCCACGTGGCAGCCTCGGAAGAGCAGGGACACGCTGGCGGCCTCCCTCCCTTCATCCTGCTGCCCTGTCCTCGGGACGGGGGCCAAAGCAGGCTTTCTCCGGGGCCTGAGGCGCAGGGAGCCAGTCGCCCGGCCCTCCCACTCCTGGGTTTGGAGCCACGCCCTGCCACCTCCCGGCTGTGTCATCCTTGGCAGATGAGGCCAGCTCCTGGAGCTCACTTTTCTCATCTGCTAAGTGGGGAGGATGATAATCATAACAACTGTCAGTTGTCCCCTGAGTGTAGGCGCTGGGCGGGCGTGGGTTTTCCACGTGTTATTTTGATTTCTCGAGGTGAGGCTCTGAGGTAGACCTCACCACTCTGGGAGCTAAATAAGGACCCGGAGGAAGATGAGACTAAGACTCGTCTCAAAACCACAGGCCCGGGCACCTGGGTGACTCAGTTGGTTAAGCATCTGACTTCGGCTCAGGTCATGATCTCAGGGTCATGGGATGGAGCCCCACATCGGGCTTCCTGCTCAGTGGGGAATCTGTTCCTTTTTCCGCCTCTGCTCCTCCCCCTGCTCGTGTTCGTTCTCTCTCAAATAAATAAATAAAATCTTTAAAAAGCCACAAACCCCACAGACCCACAGAACTGACAGAACTGACTTAGGACCCTAGTTTTTCTGCTCAAAATCGAGAGACCCCGACTGCTTCCTTGAACACTGTTCTTACCAGGTCTTGTCTCGAGCTGGGCTCAGCCAGGCACACAGAAAGGCGAGGAAGCCGGGCGCTGGGGGCTTACTCCTGCAGGAGCTGGGAGAGCCATGGACAGACAGTCTCCCAGACCCAGAGTGTTTGGAAATCAGCATACGCTGGAATTGCCCAACCCTGTGCCATGAGGGTGTGCACCATGGGAAGACCCCTCCCGAAATCACTGGCCAAGCGTTACATCTGGCAAAGTCTATACCATCACCATTGCTTCCCTGGGAACTCTTTCCGGTGGCTATCACTGCAGGATCCCACAGTGACACTATCCCTGGTGGCATCAGTGGTGGTCACAGTGGCTCCTTGAGCAGCCTGTTCCTGAAAGCTTCTCTTTCCTTCCAAACCAGGTTTCCTCCCCTTCCCGGGAGGTCCAGGAAGGGCTTTCCTTGAGAACCTTCCAATAAATTATTTTCCTTTTTTTTTTTTTTTTCTTGCAAGTAATCTCTACATCCAACTGGTGGCTTGAACTCATGACCTCGAGATCAAGAGTTGCACGCTCTACAGACTAAGCTAGCTATGCTGCCCGAATTATATCCCTTCTTAAGTTAGCCTGCAATGGTATCTGTTGTTTGCAATCAACAGGCCCAGCTAGAGCAGTCGGTGGTCTTGGGGCTGTGGCTCCCATGTCAGTTCTGGGGGTAGACATGAGGGCAGTGAGGATAGGCAGGTCTCCCTCACAGCTGGGAAAATGAAGCCACCGCAGGTGGGAATCTTCAAAGAAGATTCAAAGAAGTCATTTCAAATGACTCCGGAAAAATACTCATCATAGATGCTGCAATTGAAAAATAATTTACACGAAGTCCACAAGTTGATTTGTTTTCAAGATTTTATTTATTTATTTGAGAGAGAAAGAGCGAGCGAGAGAGAGAGCATGGAAGGGGAGTGCAGAGGGAGAAGGAGAAGCAGACTCCCCACTAAGTCAGGGAGCCTGACTCGGGACTCGATCCTAGGACCCTGGAATCATGGCTCGAGCCAAAGACAGAGGCTCAACCAACTGAGCCACCCAGATGCCCCGAACCCACAAATTTTAATATACAACTCAATTATTTTGGACATGCACCCATGTAACTACCACCCAGCTCAAGACATAGGACATTTCCAGCCCCCGGAAGGCTCCCAAAGGCTCCCAAGTGCCCCTTCCCAAACAATACTGCCTAAAAGGAAACCATTACCCTGACTTCTAACTCCACTGACTGAGTCTGCTGTTCTAGAACTTCATATAAAGGGGATCCACGTGCGCCCTTTTGTCTATCTTTTTGTGCTCCACATTATGTCTGTGAGATTCCTTCACAGTGTGGCATGTGCTCTTTTTTCCTTTCTTTCTTCTTCTTCTTCTTCTTTTTTAAAGAGCTTACTTATTTGGGAGAGAGCACAAGCGCGGGGTCGGGGGGCAGAGGGAGAAGCAGACTCCCCCGCGGAGCAAGGAGCCCAATATGGGGCTCAATCCCAGGAGCTTGATATCACTACCTGAGCCGAAGGCAGTCGCTTAAATGCCTGAGCCACCCAGGCACCCCATGGCGGGTGCTCTTCATCACTGTTGTCCTCAATTGTGGGAACATACCACATTTTGTTTATACATTCGACTCCCGTTGGGCATTCATGTTGTTTCCTCTTTGGGGCTATTATGAGTGGTGCTGTGGGCGTCGTTCACGCATGCTTGTTGCTGGACATAAGTAGTCATTTCTATCGGGTACAGATCTATATCCAGGAGTGCATTTGCTGGTTCTCACTTTGTTATGAAAAATGTCAAACTTGGGGCACCTGGGTGGCTCAGTGAGTTAAAGCCTCTGCCTTCGGCTCAGGTCATGATCTCGGGGTCCTGGGATGGAGCCCCACATTGGGCTCTCTGCTCAGCGGGGAGCCTGCTTCCCCCTCTCTCTCTGCCTGCCTCTCTGCCTACTTGTGATCTCTCTCTGTGTGTCAAATAAATAAACAAAATCTTAAAAAAAGAAAAGTGTCAAACCTACAGAAAATTCGAAAGACTTGTTCAGAGAACTCTACACGGTCCTCACCCAGATGCCGTAACCAACAGTCTACTGTAGGGGTCGCTTCGTATCTCTATCCGTCCGCCCATTCCTCTGTCCAGCCATCCGTCTGTCTACTGCTGCAGAGGCAACAGTACAATTTTAAGGAGAAAAAAAAAAAAAAGGCAAGACACAAAATTATACCAAAGCCATAGGCTCAGAGAGATTGGGAAGACATTCAGGAACCCCCCCAGTGGCCACGGGGATCTCTGCCTGATAGGATGGGGCTTAAGCTCCCCGGAAAGGTGGAGCAAAGGTGGGTGGGCCCAGGAAGTAGAACAGAAGCAGACTGCCCCCCAGACATCCCGATCCCGAGAGGTGGGAGCCAAGGGCTCAGAGGGCCCCCCACCAAGCTGAGAGAAGGTAGTCAGTGAAAGGGGGAGAATCTCATCAGCAGCATTTAAGATGGAATTTGGGAGAAGGTTCTGGAGGAAGATACCAGGATAGTGTGTTTATTTCTCCCCCCCTCCTCCTCCATCATCTTCTCTTTCTCCTTCAAGATTGTATTTATTTGGGGACCCTGGGTGGCTCAGTCGTTAAGTGTCTGCCTTCGGCTCAGGTCATGATTCCAGGGTCCTGGGATCGAGCCCCACATCGGGCTCCTTGCTCGGCAGGAAGCCTGCTTCGCCCGCTACCATTCCCTCTGCTTGTGTTCCCTCTCTCGCTGCGTTTCTCGCTGTCAAATAAATAAAATCTTTAAAAAAAAAATTGTATTTATTTATTTGACACAGAGAGAGAGCATAAGCAGAGGGAGACTCCGGCAGCAGGTGCGGCTCGGACCCAGAACCTCATGACCTGAGCTGAATGAAGGCAGCTGCTTAACCCACTGAGCCACCCAGGCTACCCCCATTGCGAATTTACCTAACACTACTCTACACTATACACTGAGTACCCTCGAGGTCTCTGTCAAAGGAGCAGAGCGTGTGTCCTGAGGGGTAGAGTCCACCCTGGGGCTGGCTGGAGGGCAGATCTTGCTGAGGCCACGAAGGGAGGGTTGAAAGGAGGCAGAAAATTGAAGCCAGGGAGGGTCCTAGTGGAGAGCTCTGGGCGCAGAGTTGGAGCGGGGGGACCCAAAGTGGGGTGCTCCGAAGCAAATTTCAGGGTGGGTCTCTTTCCGGGGATGAGAGAGTGCAGGGCGTGGAGGCTGGATCCGTGTAATGAAAGAAGGCGCCGACTTCCAGTTTTAAAATAAATAAGTCACGGGGAGGAAAAGTACAGCACGGGGCATAGTCAATGATATTGTAACATTGCACGGTGACAGACGGACGGTGACTACCCTCACCGTGGTGACCACGGCACAAGGTACAGAACTGTCCAGTCACTCTGTTGCACACCTGAAACTCACATGACATTGTATCTCAACTACCCTTCAATTTTAAAAAAGTGTTTCCAAAGAGGGCCTGTTTCAAAAGAGAGCGCAGGCGAGGGTTCAAGAGCCCAGAGGCCAGGGGTGCCGGGATCAGGCAGGTAGATGTGGACACAGTGTTCTTTCTAGGTTTACACCCTGGCCACGTGCCAGGCTCTGTCCTCAGCTCTTGAAAACGACTCACTCGTTTCACCCTTCCGACAGCCATAGGAGGCAGGCGCTCCCGCTGTCCCCATTTCACAGGCAAGGGACAGGGGCGCCGAGAGAACAATCACCTGATCGGCGCCAGATTGCGACCCTGCCGGACCGGGATGAGAACTCAGGCCCGGTGGCACATCTTTCAGGGAAGGGACCCAGCACCTAGCACGTGCGCCCCTGCAGGAAGGGCAGGGCCAGGAGAGGGCGGGGGTCTCACGGCACGACGGCCTGGCGGAGGGCTGCGCGGGCCGCGGCCTGGGTCGCCGCCCGGGTTAGAACTGGCTCCCTGGCCGGGGACCTTCGCCGGGTCACACGTTAGCGCCGCGGCCCCGGGGGGCGGTTCCGTGTTGCAGTTGCTGTCACCGCAACGGCCGCTTCGTGAAGCCAGTCGGAGGGAGGGCGGACAGCGGTCGGCGCACCGAACTCGGGGGTGCGACTCCGGCCAGGTCCCGGCGGGGCCGGGGCGCTTCTGGGAGGGGGAGGCCGGGCTGCAGAGGGTCACTTGGGGCGGGGGGAGGGGAGGGGGCGGGGACCCACCTCTCCGCGCAGGCCCCGCCCCCCTCCACCTCCGGCCCCCCGCACCTGCCGCGGGCCCAGCACCCTCTCTCGCCGAGAGGGGAGTGGTGCAGGAATCCCGTCGGGCCGGATTCCTTACCCCAAGGACAGCAGCTGGGCCTGGAATTCGGCCCAGACCGCGGGGCCGGGAGGAGGGTCCGGCCACAGCCTCCCAGGCCCCAGAAGATCTTCCAAGGTCGCCTTCCGCTCTTGCCTTCAGTCTCTGACTCCGCCTGGTTACGTGGTGTTCTGAGAGGCTCTGGGACTGGCCACCATCACACCAAGGGTCGCCAGCGGGGTTCCAGCGACCTCTGAGTGGCTTCTTCAGGCCCGGTGGGGTCCCGGGCTTCCAAGTCGGTTAGTAAAGGGGGATGGGGACAGGGCTAGGGCCGCCGAGGCTCGGGACGGCGAGTACCCCTAAGAGGAGAGACCCTCCCAGCAGGTAGAAGCCAGACCCTGCGCTGGGAGAAAGGAAGTGGGCTTGGCCCAGCTGTGGCCATGGCACCCTGCCTGTGCCCTTGGATCTCAGCTTACCCATCTGCAAAGGGCATCTCTGGATCCCTGCTAGCTGTTTCCCACGGAAAGGAGATCTGTGCCAAGGCCGTCTGGCCCAAGTCCAGCCTGCAGAGCCCAGGGCTGACTGAGGAGACCGAGGCTCAGTAGGCTGCAGCATTGGAATCGAGGCTTCTTCGGGACTTCCAGCTTGGAAGTCTCGTCCCCACGTATGGCTTTCATCACATCCAGGATCTTTTTAAAAATGCACTTACTGGTGGGCTCCTGAGTGGCTCAGGTGGTTTAGCGTCCCACTCTTGATTTTGGCCCAGGTCGTGATCTTGGGTCGTGGGCTCCAGCCCCGCATCGGGCTCCATGCACAGCGTGGAGTCTGCTTGTCCCTCTCCATCTGTTCTTTACACTCCCTATCTCTAAGGTAAATAAATCAATAAAATCTTTTTTAAAAAGTACTTATTGTGTTCCAAAAGTAATGCACGTAAGGCACGAAAACACAGGCAGGGGTTCACCAAATTCAGAAAGGGAGTTCGAAAGGTGTGCTTTAAAACACAGGCTCTGGGGACACAGGATGACCTTTGGGGGGCCCCGGGGATCAATTCCAGTCTCCCACCAGGCCCTTAGCTGGGCCTCGGATGTAGATTTCAGCTGTCTTCTCTACATAAGGACAGTTAGAGTATCACAGAGAAACGTGATCAGGCTTGAAAGCTGTCCTTCACACTATACGCCTTCCCACTATCAGCTGGTCTACAGTAAAATTAGCTCGTATGGGACCTTTTGCATGTGTGATAAAAGTGTCAACTTGTTCAGTATGGATATTTAGAAATAGGACCTGGTTATTGTAATCCTATTGAAGTATTTCATTTTTGAAAGTGGAAAAAGGCCTTTTTCCTCAAAAAATGGAAAATGATGTAGGAAAGACCACATTAGGGTCCAAAGCCAAGAGAGAATTCTCAAGACGGCTTTGGTGCTGGGGTTGTGAGGGGTGGCTGATTATATACTATGGAGTTGGGGGAGGGAAGGAAAAGGGGGATTTTAAAAAAACTCACAGATGCTAAAGATACCAGAGGCCTTGCCATTGTCAGGTTAAGGCTTTTTTTCCCCCTCTAGCAAGGCGTTAACATTAAGATAGTTGGGAGATTCCTGCAAGAATGTCACATGTGTCCCACCCCGGAGCAGGAGGCAGGGGAGGTTGCAGGGTATTGCTTGTGCTTTGTCCCCAGCCAGCCTTCTGCTCCCTCATTAGAAAAGTCCCCCCCGAAGACCTCTCAGAGGCCCCACATTGCCAGAGTCCCTAAGTGGGCCCTTCCAGACAACAGGTCGGGCTCTGGTCTTCCAGCCTCTGAGAATCCAGCTGGCAGTCAGGAGAAAGGCACAGCTACCCTCTGGGGGCCCTGACTCTGTGGCCAGCCCTTTCTCAGCTGCCGTCAGTGACTCGCCACAACTATGCTATAGGGTGGGAGCAGTTATCTTCATCTGGTTTAGAGAGGCAGGTGACTTAGCCAAGGCCACACTGTGGGTAGAGGCACAAGATCCAAAGAGGGTTTCTACCCTTGACGCTATCCTCAGGATCCCTGCAAAATGAGGGATGGTGGGAGGGCCTGTCCCATCCACCAGACACATGGGGATTTAACTCACCTTCTTTAAACCTGCGGGGCTTTAAACCCTGCCTGTGGCCTGAATTCACTGAGGCTGGGAGGCCACCAAGCAAGACCACACTTGGGCTCAGAGACCTCCAGAAGCTGCTAGGCCTGCCCAGTCTCGAGCTAACCCAGCTCCCTGTTACTTCGCTGGTGGGGGCTGAAACCCAATCGCGAGCATGTAGGATTTCAGCCTGTTGGTCTCCGAGCACTCACATCAATATTTTAAGGCTCAGAAATGAAGTAGGGGAGCCTGGTCCGGGTGCAGCCTGGGAGGGGGCGGCAAGCCCAGCCCAGCCCTGACTGCTTCTCTAGCCCTCTAGGAACCCCTACTGCTCCAAGCCTCTTGGAGTTCCTGCACTGAAGGTGCTTTTGATGAAAGGCTCCCCTGTATTCTCAGGAAGTCCTGGGTGGGTCTCTTCCATTTCAGAGGAGACAGGTTTTGTAGTTGGGAGTTGGTGGCAGCGCTGTGGCCCATGGGACCCTGGTCTGCCCAGTGGCCCTGAGGGCTCCCCTGTCTAGTCCCTCAGGCCAGACCAGAGGAATGCCAGGAAGGCCAAGGACTGGACAGAGACCTCCCAATCCCCCCAGACCCCCCAGCCATTGCTCCTAAGGCCCATCACCCACACTCTCTGTGTCTGCTCTCAGAATTCAGCATCGACCAGTGCTTTTGGAATGTAATTTTTTTTTTAAGATTTTATTTATTTGACAGAGAGAAAGAGATCACAAGCAGGCAGAGAGGCAGGCAGAGGGAAAGGGGGAAGCAGGCTCCCTGCTGAGCAGAGAGCCCGATTGGGGGGGGAGGGGGGCTTGAGCTGAGCTGAGGACCTTGAGATCATGACCTGAGCCGAAAGCAGAAGCTTAACCCACTGAGCCACCCAGGCGCCCCTGGAAAGTATTTCCTTATGTCCCAGAAGGAAGTCTTAGTAACTGGAACCCCCTCTCCCAGCCCCAGCACATTCCTCTTTAAGCCTTGACCACCTGTGCCCAAATGTGGACATTTTGATCAGAGAATGTACCTTCCATCCAAAAATGAATTATTTTCGGACATGGCATTGTCTTTCTGGGCTGAGTAGCTCCAAGTGTGTCCATTATTCATTACGGAATGCTGGCCGCCGGCAGAGACGCCCAGCCACTGAGTAACCACGCGGGCCCCTCCTGCTCACCGTGGGCTCCCTGAGCACACTCTCCTTCAGCCCTCACAGCACCTCTGTGCCTCGGGGATTCACACAGCATGCTTCCTTTCCCCATGCTCCACTTCAGTGTGCTTCGCAGAGACTGCATTTTGTAGCAGATGGAAGATCCGTGGCAACGCTGCACCCTGCAAATCTATCGGTGCCATTTTTCCAATAGCATTTGCTCCTTTTGTGTCTCTGGGTCACATTTTATTTTATTTTTTTAAAGATTTTATTTATTTATTTGACAGAGAGAGAGAGAGAGATCACAAGTAGGCAGAGAAGCCGGCAGAGAGAGAGGGGGAAGCAGGCTCCCTGCTGAGCAGACAGCCCGATGTGGGGCTCGATCCCAGGACCCTGAGATCATGACCTGAGCCGAAGGCAGCGGCTTTAAGCCACTGAGCCACCCAGGCACCCCAGAAAGTTTTTTCTTAAAGATTTTTTTATTTTTAGGTAATCTCTATACCCCACGTGGGGCTCAAACTCATAACCCCAAGATCAAGAGTTGCATGCTCTACCAGCCAAGTGCCCTGCAATAAATTAATAAATTAAAGTATATACACTGTGTGTGTGTGTGTGTAAGACATACTATTGCACACTTAATGAACTACGGTGTAGTGGAAATATAACTGCTCTGGGAAACCAAAACCTTCATTTGCCTGACTTTATTGTGACATTTGCCTTATCGTGGTGGTCTGGCACTGGACCTATGATATCTCGGAGGTACGCCTGTCACCCCCATTTTAGAGCTGAGGAAACTGAGTCTCCGTCCAAAGACATACGGTCAGTAAGTGCTGAGCCAGGACTCTGTGCAGTCGGCAAATATTTGAATAGGGCCTGCTGGTCACGGGGGTAGAGAGTGATATTCGAGGTCCCAATTCTCTTGCAGTTTCCATGTGTTGGGCAGACGGACAACACACAATAAACAAACAGGGATGAGGGGAGAAAGGCCGGCTGGCAGTGGGGCGGGACAGCGTTGCTATTCTAGATTGGACTTGGAGCCAGGCGGAGCTCCTCACTGTCCGGTGCTGCCAATGATCGGCACATCGAAGGCACTTGATAAATATGTGGACAACGAACCCCTCCTATCACCTTCCACTCTTGTCTGATACGCCAACGTGGGGGCCCAACTTCTTTTCTATTTTTTTGAGTAAACGCTATGCCCAGTGCGGGGCCTGAGGTCAAGAGGCACACGCCCTATGGACTGAGCCAGCCATGCGCCCCATGGGCCCAACATCTTTTATAGCCTGGTCAAGGTGCCGGGCAAACATTACTACCAGCTTTCTCCACTCAGCGATGGCGAGGCAGTGTTCAGGATGATGCAGGGGGCTTTTTGCTTTGGATGACTTTGGAGGTCTTGGGACTGGGGCTGCCAGCTCAAGCGTCATGGGCCTATTTGCCACTCTGGGGCTCTCCCTGTGGACGGTGATAGGCTCGGTACTTTCCCTGAGCACCTAGTGCGTTCCAGGCTCCGTCTTCGTTACACATTCTCATAGCTCACTCTGCAAAGTGGATTGCCTGGCACACCTTCCAACGCCTTGCTCAAACAGCCCCCGACGAGGCTTCCCCTAAGTCTATGGCAGAATTGGTCTTTTTTCGTGTAAAACCTATTGTGTTAGCATCATGACATGCCACGCTTCTTCAGTCTCTGCCCTGGCAGCCTCACGCCAGCACTAAGGGGGGGGCCCTGAGTGGCCAAGCCAAGGATGAGCTAATTAGAGCTACATTCAGGACTTAGTTTGGCTGCTGGGGAGGGAAGTGTTCTATCCTCTGGGAAGTCATACCCTTCACACAAAGGAGCCAGGACGCCTGCCTTTGTCTCTCATCTTAGCTGAGGCAGGCAGTCTCTGCAGGACTCCGTCTTCACATCTATAAATGGAAGCAATAATATATAAAACTTTCCCAACACCTTTAATAAGGCACCCTTTTCCTCCTGCAGGGTACTGCCATCCCATAAAGGCGACTGTGGCTTCTAACAGCCCAAACCAGCAGATGTCAGAGTTATTTCAAACGACAGAGACTCACCTCTTACTTCTAGTGCCTTTTTCTCCCGGCCAGGTTTCTGGCATTCCTGAGATTACTAGGTGGCTGCCAGGGGATGTGGGACAGAAGGTCTGTCACCTGGGCAGGCCCTGGACATGGCCCCGGACATGGCCCCGCCTCCCTACCAGTGTTATTTTTAGACAAAGTCCTTGGTTACCTTATCTAAATGGCTTGACTGGAGACCTTGACTTTTCAGCTTTTCAAACATCCAATGGGACTCCCACCTTGCCTTCCCCCTAAACGCCTGGGCTACTCCAGTACAGGCCTCCCCCTCCCCCCACAGCTGTCTTGTCAAAAGTCCCCTTTCATTATAACGCTTTTGTTCAATAAGGCCATTTTTTTTTCCCCTCGGAGCAAGTTCAGCCAAGTACACACTGTCTAAAACAAAGATCTTTGCTGCGGGCAGACGGAAATCCCACACGGAAGCCATTTTCTGTAATCCAGGCGCTTAATTTCCTAAGCAGCCTGGGAAACCTCTTGTCCCAGCTCATGTCCCATAAAATAGGATCTGTGATTTTTATACTTATCTGTAACCCACTTCCAGAAAGGATCGGGATGGCGGGGTCAAAGAGTGAGGGACACCGGATCGTGTGGCCAACGGGACCAGTGCCCTCGTCCCCTTCCGTGGGCAAAGGTGCGTTAGTCACGGTCACGGGGCTGCCTCCTGCGCGGGTGCGGGTGGGGCGCGCCCACAAAGCCAGCAGTCCTATGTCATTCACCTTTGGTCAGAGTTCCCGCGGCGGTGGCGGTCCTGCAGCGGGATGCAGCCCCGCCCGCCCGGAGCCTCTAGGCCCGGGCGTCCTCAGCACCAAGGACAGGGAAACTGAGGCCGCCGGAGGCCTCGGAGGGCGGGGTCACCTGTGCGGCCTCGAACCAATCGCCTCCGCCCTCTTTCGGACTCGGGGATAGTAACTCCTCCCGCTCGGGGATGGAGGGAGCGTGGTCGCGACTCCCGAGCAGCTGAGCCGCCGCGGAGAAATGTTATAAAAATACAGCCCCGGAGCTGCAGGAGGAGGTGCCCCGCCCCAAGGTCATGCGGAAGGAGAAGCCAGCTGCCAGGCACCAGCTTCCTGCCTGCCCCGTGCC